>CM064546.1:3050272-3510766 GCA_032716605.1 Paralithodes platypus | reverse complement strand
GTAGCAAGTGTACAGTGGCGCTAATAAGTCAGTCCCACCTGTCATTACGACGTTGGCTCGCTCCTGTGCTGTATTAATGTCTCGTCAGATGTTGAATAGGGTTGGGCAGGTATAGGAACATGGTTGTATATCTCACTCAAAAAGAATAAATCATGTGTAATTATTGCTGATACCATTTATTGATCAAAAACATACTTGGTGCTGAGACATGATTAGCGCCACTGTACATATTCTATAAAGACTTACTGTATGTATCACAATACTTATTCAGAGTCCTGGCAAAGCTGGCCTAGAGACCAATTCTCAGTACCTTCCCCCAATTCTTCCTTGTCTATCCCTAGATTTACTACCCTCCATACTCATGCTAGTTACTTGCTGTTGGTGTCCAGTGCAGGGTATTCTTAGCCTCTCCTGCAGTGTGTCAGCAAGATTAACTTGAGCAAGATAGGCACAAATTGGTAAGTAGTCCTTACTCCAACTGAGCTGCCAGGGCAGGTGTGGTTCCAAACAAGAAAGACACAGGTGGGTGCTGTTGGACAACTTGCCTCACTCCTCACGGTTTCTGCCATTTTGTCTGAGGGTCTTGCAGGAAGGGTACCGGTTTGACCTTCTTGGGGGGTACCGTACCGTAGAGTTTTTGTATAGATGCCAGCCATTTTATCTGAGTCTTAGATACCATCATAATACATACCATCTCAATCTACCAATATGTTAAGCGCAAAGTCTCTAAGCTCTCAATACTATATCACCATCATTCTTTCTGTGCACTCATAGCACATATACATTGCATGTCTGTTAAAAAAGAATTACCAGTATGCATGTGATGTATTCACCATACAAGCTGTATTTTTATTATCCAAAATTCTTAAATGTTTCTCATAGATATCTGTAAAAAATATTATGCAGTACTGTATTATACATTTCCTGTAGGCTTTTCTGATTAGTGTGTAATGATATGCAGACATGCCAAGGGCTGTGGCGTGGTCGGTAGCGCATCTGACTACTGATCGAAGGGTCTGCAGTTCGATCCCACGCCGTGTCATTCGTAGACGGCAAGAGTTTGGGCAGCTCGGTCTAGCGATTTGTGGCAAATGCCCAGTATAGTTCCTGCAACAGTGGGACGCCCTAGCCCTATCAATCAAGGGAGTGCACGGCATTAAAAAACTGCATCTGCATCAATATGTAGACCTAGCAAAATTAAATGATAGATGTGTATGTGTGTGTAACTACTGTACTAACTACAGTCCCAGCCTTATGAGGGCTTTTGCCCAGTAGGCTGTAGACAAATAGTTTTTATTATTATTACTAACTACAGTAATGATCATGTATATTTGTATTTCAGGACAGATGTGCAGTATTCAAATCTTTTCGAGCAGCAACTTCTGGAGTGCTGATGTGTACCGTGAGTATAGTACAGTATATAATTTATTAATATTTTTGTGATCTAGTTATTTACTTGACTCACGGGGCTGCGTGGCTGGCCCAACGAACCCACATGAGTCATTACTGTACTTCTCCACCACTATACTGTACTCCAGAAACTGATAACTAGACACACAACATGCAAATTGATATAACTTTTCCTGTGTTTCAATAGTTAGGTTGCATTTGTAATTTTTCTGTGAAATTTTATTCCATGTAGCTATTTATAGAATATTACATGCTAATGACTCTATGAATGTCAGGATGTTGCAGCGCGTGGGTTGGACTTGCCTAAGGTGCGTTGGATCGTACAGTTCAGCGCGGCCAGCAGTGTGTCGGACTATGTCCACCGCGTGGGACGTACGGCTCGGGTCAATGCTGCCGGGGCCGCCATCATCTTCCTTACACCCGCTGAGGCACCATACATAGATATGTTGCAGCAACACAAGATTAGGTACGTTTAAGAGATTATGCACATAACCACAACTATTGTAACAGAAGAGGCACTCTTGACCATACATACAACCTTATCAAGCTGGAATATGACACTGTGGTGATGTGCATACACTGTCATGATCAAGCAGAGGTAGGCCTATGCGCTCTACCGAGTGCTCCTCTAGTTTTTATTGGTATTTTGCCATTAACTGCCTTGATGGTGTAATGGTTAGTGTTTAATAATGTATATGTGGTAACCCAGGTTCGAATCTCGGTGGATCACATGCTTGCTTGTCTTGATAGCGTAATGTATAGTGCGTGGAATTTCGATGTGAGTATCCTGGGTCCGAGTCCTCGGAGTGCCACATGTATTTGTTGATTTCAATTAATTGAGTTTAGATGTGAAGTTGGTTGGTGTAAAAAACAAAACATAATAAACAATATTTCATTAATTTCATTGGGAGGTGTTTGTTGTTGCCTGTTTGAGTGAAATTAATAAAAATAGATTTGGTTTATAAATATACCTTAATTGACCACTTGCGAGTTTCATGCTATAAGGAAGTTGCTGCCGTAAACATCGGTATTAACCCTTCCTCCCCGGGCTGTCTTACCCAATGACGGTCGCCCGTACCCGGGCGATATGGCTGAAAAACGTCTAGGCCTAGGCTACCGTATTTATGTTTATTTTCACTGCTAGAACTTTCCCACTCATCTATTATCGTAGTGCGGTTTTCAATCTGTATTTTGGCATTGAGTAGAGCTCTGTAAGTCAACTGGTTCAGTTGTGATGACGATTTCAGTGGAGCCAATATTGCAGAGATGTTGCCAATATGGGGGCTTTTTAAACACTAATTTCGTCATGACGTCAGAACAATAACATTGAGGAGTCTTCTCCTTCTTGTTTTCGGAGGTGCGGTGACGAACGCTTGTGTTTGTTGACATACGTCGTACGCACGGCGTTCGGACCAAGCTTAATTAGGCTATTAAGCTCATGCCTTAGATAACGCATACCGGGTAGCGGCCTTTCTTTCGTGCTGTCCTTACCTAAGGCAGACCGGGTAGGAAGGGTTAAACAGAAATACAATAATAAAGTAGCTGTCTAATGGATAAAACGTATGTTTAATTTATTTGTAAGTATTTAGAAATGTACTACAACCGCATTTTAGCTGGTAATTCTGCTAAATATCAATGTAAAAATCTCCAGCGTCCTTATAGCTTGAAACTTGCAAGTGGTGAATTACACTTTATTGCTTTTTAATCTTGTGTTACTTCTCTTACAGGTTACAGGAAGTGACTATGCAGACCATCTTGAAAAACCTGATGATTCCTGTGGATTTTGCTACACAAAAAGTAGGATATAATGTATTTCTTATTGTACCGGTAGTTTCTTTATTCATGCAAAGTTTAGTAAAATTTACCAGAACGTCCCCGACTTCCCAAATTGACTAATTCCTTGAACGTGACGATAGTGCGTTGTTATGTGTGATTAGTTTGCTTGTTAACCAGATTAACTTGCTCATGTAGTAATGTACACCCTATGTGGTGGATTGTGTTCTTTTATTTCAAAACATTTATTTTAGTAAGCGTTGTTTCCACATAGCGATTTTGATAATTTAATTTGACTTTATATTGTCTTTGTCCCAGTTTTGGTTTGTTTAGTTTGCAAGTTTTACATTTTAATTTCTTATTTTGTTTACTTTATAATCACATAGGCTACAGTAGTTAACCCTTGTAGCCTGGCTGGGATTTTTTTGTTTTGTTTTTCAGTCTAGGGGCAAACTAAAAATACAGTGCATGAAAATGGGAAAAATCAATCAAACCCCTCTATAATACTTAAACAAAAGCATCATAGTAACCCCCAAAATGTCGAGTAAGATTCCAGCAGTGTTATGGGGTGATGGGCCAGTTTTCTGGGCCCTCTTCTACCTCATGTTCAGCCCCACTAGTTTTCAGATTTTATGATGTTCGGGCCCATTTGTTTTGACGATTTTAACACCTTTCACCCCATTTCGTTGTAAATTTTAAAACCTTTCGTGCCATTCAGGTGTCGATTTTATCCTGGCGAGCGATAGCGAACCTGTAATTTTAAGAGGAAGCGGCCTTCGGCCAGGACATTTATCTACCGAAAAATTTACAGGTTTATCTTGAAGGGGAGTCTAGGGGGTGTTTTTTTTAAAGCATGATTGAGGTCTAGCGAGGAAACTAAAAATAAATTACTACTGTATATGAATTTACCGTATAGCCACTATCCCTTAAAGCAAAATGTGTTAATGTGTGACTGTTTGCAGAATGTGGCTGGTTCGGTGGAAGCGGCAGCCACCAGGTTCCAGGTGAAGATAGAGAAGATGCTGATCAGTAACCCCACACTCAACAACATGGCCAAGAAAGGTAAAGGCTCACTCAAAACTTAAATTATTGTTTTGTCTTTTTACTGTGTTCGTATAAGTTTTGGTTTGTTTATTTTGCAAGTTTTACATTATAATAATCGTAATGAGATGAGAATGGTGAGATAGATGTGTGGGGCCATGCTACAGGATAGAATAACAAATGTTGAGCTGAGGAGACGTTTAGGTATAAAGAGTATTAGCGAGGTGATGCGTACAAGTAGACTGGGATGGTATGGACATGTGGAGAGAATGGATGAAAAAAATTGGGTGAAAAAATGCAGGTCTGTGATTGTGGAGGGAGCTGCACCAAGGGGTGGACGGAGGAAGACCTGGGATCGGACTATACGCGCCGATCTCAAATCCAAGAACTTGACAAGTGAAGCAGCCCTTAACCCGGGAACTGCGGGAAGACTCTTAAGAGTTCCCCCGGCGGACTGCGGGAATGCTCTTAAGAGTCAGAGAAAAAAAAAAAATCAATTTTAAACATAACAAAAAATTTTTTTTTTTTTTTTTTATTTATTTGCCTCTGGGCCATGCAAAATATCACTCCTCTACCTCCCCTCCTTCCCCACTTTCCTCCCCTCCTTCAGTTATCACCTATTTTCCCTGTTATTCCCTTATTCTGAGGTATATTTTCGTGCTAACATTAGCGAGTTGCAAGCAGGGCATTGTCATCACTGTTAGCAAGCGAGTGCAAGAGAGAGAGGGAGAGTATCGATCGACAGTGTCTCAGTAGCCTTGGGGGAAATTGGCGGGAAAGGAGGTTGCCTCACCCATACATTATGTAACTCCCGGCCTGTATCGCCGATTTTGACCATCCAAACGCTGTTTCCACTTGTTTTATTGTTGTAACAGGTTAATACCTTTATAATCAACCTATAATAGGCGCATATGGATAAGTATTAATGCTATTTATGGTAAAATGAATATTTTAGTGATGGAAACAGCTCAAATACGTCAGCACAGGCAGACGTTTCTAATTACCCACATGCACAGTTCAGAGGTTAACAGAGTTGCCTGGAACGCCGCCATTAGGACAAGAGACTGAAACTGCATGTATGTGTGGAACACTCAGTCTTAAAATTTTATGTATGTATGTACCGGTATGTAACTGCCTTGATGGTTCGAGTGTTTAAAATCTGTGTGTGGTAGCCCAGGTTCGAATTCCGGTAGATTACATGCTTGCTTTCATTAATTTCATTGGGAGGTGTTTGGTGTTGGAGTGAAATATATAAAAATAGATAGTTAATGCTGGTATCACACAAGAGCCTTTCCCTCAACTCTTATCCTCAACACTGAGTTGGCGTGGTGATGGGCTGGTCTATCAGAGTGAGAACTGAGCGATCTCTGCCATACACATAGCTTACTCTGACTGTTCCTTTTACTTATATATTTTCTAGATCTCAAGTGATGGCGCCTCTTCCATGGATTGACCTCCCAATCTACCAAGATTGGAAGTCAAAGCGTCACATTTTTCCTTTGCCCCTCAACTTTCTCTTCATAATTGCTGAGGGGCACAGGGCCCTGGGTGGGGCTATGGTTTCCCGGGCGTTTCCGCGCCCTCCTCAGCTACCTGCCATGGAGTGGCTTCGGTCACCCAGGCTTTATTGTGGTCGGCAGGGAGGGTTCTGTGGGGGCGCTCGGTTATGGCCTTGGCCTTGCTGGGGCCTTGGGGCTGTTCGGCCAGGCAGCTTGGGGAACAGCAACAACAACAACAACACTGAGTTGGCAGTTTTTGAGGGTAACCTTTTAAATATTTGTCATGCCTAAAATATCCTATCTTCAGCCTATTTTCCAATATCAGTGTAGAAAATCCCAGAAGTGTTTCCAGGTAAAAGAGTGACCGTTGAATGTTTACGATAAAGCTTTTCGTGCGATACCCCCTTTACACCTCAAGTTCCATCCCATGTTAAATAATAATTATCTGGCTGTAGCTTTGAAGGTATGATCAGGGAAATCATCTCTATTAGTGATATATAATTCCGTGTCATGCCAGGATGTGGTATAACCGATGCTATCTTCGTAGTCAGGCAGCTGTAGGAAAGATATTTACTAAACTCTTTCATTGAGTATTTTTTGGCCCTAATTGAGCTTCATTCCCTGCAAATTTTCATGCATAAACAAGAGCCAGAACGTAATACAATTATTTATTCGTGAAAGGACAGTAATTGAGCTTTCTAATGACACCTGAATCACCTCTGTACTACGTCTGGTTATCTTGTAGCGATCTTGCGAAGGTCGACCAAAATCGTTAGAAATGAGCGGTTTTGAGCTGTTTTCGCTATGTGTAACGCTTCAGTGAGGTAGGAGACGGCTGTAAGTAACGTTAGTGCCGGCCCAGACTTTGGTGGGCGACGGATGAAAGGTCCTGTGCTGCCTGCAACTGTTTGCCTCACTCCCAGGATACATAAGCGGATTTTGGTGCCCGTCTGGTGACGGGAGCTGCCATATCCAGACCAGTTAGCCTAGAAGAAAGACATAATTTTTCTTGATACCTTTAAATGTATGGAATAATTCTCCTGTTCTTTGTTTCATAGCTAACACACTCCCCATTCCCTCTCCACCTCCCAGCCTATGTTTCGTTTGTGCGGTCGTACGCATCGTACCCCCGTGATGTGCGTGAGATGTTCAACTTCAAAACCCTGCACCTGGGCCACTATGCCAAGAGTATGGGGCTCCGAGACAATCCTTCTGCACTCGGGGCTGGGGTGGCGTTTAGGGCCAAGCAGGAAATGAAGGAAAGGAGGGAGAGGAAGGAGAAGAGGAGGTATGCATTATTGCCCATTTGTTTATTATATTAATTGTAACACATGCCTGACACTTTTCTCCGCCAACATTTGACTGAAAGCTCGTATGGGGCATATTTTCACCAATTGTTCTAAGTCACAAATACGCTATTAGCGTATTGATGCATTTAGGGACACCCTTCATAAATACACGAATTGCGTATTGGAGCTTTAGAGGGTTAAGTGGTAGAATTTGGGTCCTGAGGCAATGTGTGTCTGTGTGTGCTGATGGTGGTTTTGTAATGTTTAATCACTACTGGAATATATGTATATGCTCAGATTAATATACAGGATTCGAAACTGCATGATAAATCGTAGGCTTGTGCATACTGTATTTCTTTAACTGTCTTGATAGCGTAATGCATAAGTGCGCGGAATTTCGATGTGAGTATCCTAGGTTCGAGTCCTTGGAGTGCCACATGTATTTGTTGATTTCATTAATTGAGCTTAGAAGTGAAGTTGGTTGGTGGAAAAAACATGATAATTGAATCATTTACTCACCAAAAAACTAATAGATGGCAGAAAAAATGTAGGAGAAATAGTAAAAATTATGATTGAGTTGGGAGTCTCGAGGAACCAATTACAATTTATCTCATTTAATATTAAGTTCCCCTGTCAATTAACTGTGTTGGTGGTGTAATGGTTTAGATACTTATGTTCTGGGTGTGGTGTCCCGAGTTTGAATCCCGGGAGGACCATATGCTTTCATTAGTGTTGGTGGTGTAATGGTTTAGATTCTTATGTTCTGGGTGTGGTGTCCCGAGTTTGAACCCCAGGAGGGGCCTGCCATATGCTTTCATTAGTTTGTTCAAGTACATTGGGGTTTGTAATGGATGATGGCCAGCCCTATGAGAGTCTCTTATTGTGACTCAGTGGTCTGGTTAAACTAATATAGAA
The DNA here is from genome assembly GCA_032716605.1 of Paralithodes platypus. Taxonomy (NCBI): domain Eukaryota; kingdom Metazoa; phylum Arthropoda; class Malacostraca; order Decapoda; family Lithodidae; genus Paralithodes; species Paralithodes platypus. Next base: position 3,502,839 of record CM064546.1, on the reverse strand, counting down.
ACAAAAACAAATGTAATGGATGATTAATGTTAAGAACGGGGTGTTCCTTAATGCATTTCACATATCGCGCAAACTTGTGGCACCAATTAGCAGCGAGAGCCAGGGGTTGTCTGTATATAACATAAGTTTTCTGTATTGCAATAGGGTACTAACCCATGCTAGCGTGATGCATAAATGCGCGTAATATCGGTGTGAGTATCCTAGGTTCGAGTCCTTGGAGTGCTACATGTATTTGTTGATTTCATTAATTGAGTTTAGAAGTAAAGTTGGTTGGTGAAAAAATATGAAATAATAGTTGGTAATATGCACCTGAAATGTTGTGTCTGTTACAGGAAAGTGCAAGTGATGAACCAGAGATGTGGAAAACTACCCAGGACTGCAGGTATGTCTGAATTTGACAGCGGTATGGACTCGATGCCCAAGATACCCAAGAAGAAAGGTGTCAAGAAGAGTTTACCTAAGAAAAAAACTTAAAGCAAATGGATAGTGCCAAGATCATCTCCAGACAAAAATGAATATCTATTAAATATTGGTATGTCTATCCCTCTTTGACTAATTTTGGTAGTATCTGATCTATAGTGCTAGCCAGAATAAGATGAAAATGCCATCATAGTGAAATGGTTGAATTCCATCTCTGGTTTACTCCAATCACTTCAACAGTAGGCCATTTCTGTAGTCCTGGCCACCAACTTATATATTTTGTTTTTTATGTTATGTTATGTTGTCCCTGTTCGGGCTCTGTCTCGAGTCGGCCACCCTCGGCTATGGGGCATGTGCCTGAGTATATACATGCACATACCTACAGGTTGCTTATAATGCAAAACAACTGCCTCAGGCAGCAACTCCAGGCAAACCTTAGTTTGGAGAATTCCTCACAGATTATATTTGGAAAGATATTTAGGTAGAGAGTGTAGAAGAGGGTGACTTGTGGCCAAGCAGACAAGAAAACTGTACATCTCCACATAGGTAGACATTCCTCATGAAGAATGATACTGTACTTTATTTTCTTATGTGTGGAGTAGCATTGGCTTGGGAAAGACCTCTCGTAGTGAAGAGGTTACAAAACTTCACAAGCGTCTGTGCACAGCAATTATCCACTAAAGTGTTGGGTTAAACCCTTGAATCAGATGACATAATTTTTATTACAACTACCTTCAAGCGATTATATTCAGTTTAGGAAAGAGCATACAAACATACATACATACATACATACATACAGTACTTACATACAGTACTTACATACCGAGTGCTCCACACGGAGTGTGGTTCCGGTCTCACTTACTAATGGCGGCGCTCCAGGCAACCCTGTTCATAGCTGCCTTACTTATCAGTTTTATTTATGCAAGACCAGACCGTAATGCCTGATTCCACGTCTTTCTTGGTCTGCCCCTTGGTGGTGCACCTCCCCCCATGTTCACAGACCCCCTTTAACCTATAATCGGCCAGCTGTGTGTATTGAACACCACTGTTCTGGGCGACGATATTAGGCTCCATTCATGCCTATAATCGTCATTTTACGATAAATATGGATATTACTTATTCATATGTGCCTATTTTACCTTCACTATGAAGATAGTAACCTGCAACAACAATAAAACCAGTGGAAATATATAGTTTTTCTGGTCAAAATCGCGAATAAACATGGAGCAGCCCATTCATGAAATGTGGAGCAATGTGAGGCAACTCCTCCCCTTGCAAGGCCTCAAGCTTGACTGATTCATTCACCCCACCATCTAGCTCTGCCAACACACTCGCTAGGCACATAAGCACATCCTCCAAACAGTTTGCTAATGTTAGCACAAAAATATACCAACGAATTAGGGAATAACAGGGAAAATGTGTGATAATTGAAGGGGGGAGGGGGAAGGAGGGGATGTGGAGGAGTGATATGAGGTATAGGGAAAAAAAAAAAAAAAATTGTTTTAAGTGCTACTGGGGCTTTTTAAAATGTTTTTTTTAGGCCTTCCCTCTTAAGAGCTTTGCCGCCGTTGCCCAGTAAAACTTCTTAAGAGCTTTTCCGTCGTTCCTGGGTTAACATACAGAAAACCCTCGCTATTTTGAACTCTGTTTGATTAATTATACAGTGAACCCTCAAATTACGCGCAATTTATCTACGCGAAATAAAACTACGCTCTAACCACAATTGAGGAAACAAATACGTAAGTACGCTCATATTAAATGTACGCGGCGCTGAGCAAAAAAAATAACCCTCCAACGTCGTCACTGTTGACTGTGGAGAGAGACACATCTCCCGTACCAAACTATTATGTATCTATAAAGCACAACAGGATATTATGAATCTATTAAAAGACTGTTCTTCGTTTTACATTGCATGTATCATTTATTGAGCTAACAAAATCGGAAATGGAAAATCTGTTTCTGTTCGGTAGTCGGAGGCGAGATTGTTTACACTTCTTTCGAAAGTCCCTTCAAAGCCCACTGCTCTCCCCTGGCTAAATGATGTGAAGCCAATTCTTTAATATGTATATGAGCTATTGAACTATCTCACTTGACACTATATAGGCTATATGAAACTATAGGCTATACAGGGTGTATTACTTTTCGACTAAAAACTTTACCAGTAAGCCTAGGCGGCTAGGCCTATTATTTCGGTCGATCCGTTTCGGGCGCAGTGCTATCGATCGATGGCGCAGATCCGGCATTGCTCAACCACTACCAGTGTGAGTTAATTTACGTTTGTGTCTTATTTGTATACATTAAATGTATTTTGTGTGGTAGATTAGGTTATGAAAGCATATTTGTACAGTAATATGTTATATATTTGTGGATTTTAGGTGATGAAAGGTAGAAATAGTACAACTTTCGGTCAGACCCAGACCAATACCTATTTTCCCCATTTATATTTAACTCCCATGTACGCGCAAACGAACGTACGCGCCGACAGCACAGTACGCATCCCACGCGTAGTTCGAGGGTTCACTGTATTGATTACTGATTATTGATTGATTTTTTATTTATTTCATCATTGTAACCATTCTGTAAGTTACTCTCCTCGGCTATCATGCATACTGATAGTGATTCGAACTACAGGAAATCATCGATCAAGCCCGAGGCAGCTGACCGAGTGTGTGTGTGTTTGTGTGTGTTGCTTAATTGGTCACTGGCTATGACAACAATACTTTCTTGCCCCTCAACTTTCTCTTCATAATTGCTGAGGGGCACAGGGCCCTGGGTGGGGCTTTGGTTTCCTGGGCGTTTCCGCACCCTCCTCAGCCCCCCGCCATGGAGTGGCTTCGGTCACCCAGGCTTTATTGTGGTCGACGGGGAGGGTTCTGTGGGGGCACTCGGTTATGGCCTTGGAATTGCTCGGGGCCTTGGGGCTGTTCGGCCAGGCAGCTTGGGGAACAACAACAACAACAACAATACTTTCTCTCACATTCTCTCGCACGGTTTTAAAGTGGTTTTAGGACAAATTTAAGCCTGTGCCTTTTAACTACAGTATTGTGTTATTATTAAGTATTACACATACATACATTCATACACAAATTTATAGACCGAGTGTTCCACATGAAGAGCGTTTCCGGTCTCACGTCCTAATAGCGGCGCTCCAGGCAACCCTGTTAAGAGCTGCCTCTTTGATTTAAGATCAGACTGCAAAGTCCGATCCCACGTCTTTCTTGGTCCGCCCCTTGGTGCAGCTCCCTCCACATTCATGGACTTGCATCTTTTCACCCAGCTTTGTTCATCTATCCTCTCTACATGTCTAAACCATCCAAGCCTGCTAGTACGCTTCTCATCACTGATACTCTTGATACCTAACCTTCTCCTTAGCTCTTCACTTGATATCCTATCTTGCAATTTGGCACCACACATCCATCTCACCATTCTCATTTCATTTAGTTCCATTCTGTTGGTATCCGCTGTGACAGACCACATTTCTGAAGCATATGTCATTGCGCTGCTAACGCATGAAGCGTACACCTTTCCCTTCAAGGGGAGAGGGAATCTTCTCATGGTGAGTAGTGGCAAAAGTTCTCTAAACTTTCCCCAGCCGCATATTATTCTGGCGATAATGACGGGTTTCCTAGGCACAGCACACGTCCACTCTTCTCCGTTCAAGCACTTCCACAACTTCATTCACTCTGACACTCATACTTCCAACATTCACACTGGCAAGCCTGAATGAGCAGGGGGCTGCAGCCCGTCTCCCATGCGGTTTGGAGTCGTCAAGACTTGCATTGTTTGGTAATTACAGAGGTCATGATCAGGTAAGTAGGCTGGCAACGGGTATCCCCCCCTCCCTCCCCAGAACTCCGGCTCCAGACTGCCCCAGGGACCATTCCCAGCACCTAACAAGAATTACAAGGGGTAGGATCCAGTGGCCCCGGTGCACCCCACCAGAACCAGCCGCAGGGACGCACCCTGTGTGCGTACACGGTACATGTACTATGACTGGCCTGGTATTATGCACCTAATGGCAGGGCAGCCTCTTGGAGCGCTACCACCAGGTTCAGGCCCCTATATTATTAGGCGGAGAGTGCCAGTCTGGTGAAACACTGCGCAATGTACCCTCTGGATCCGTTTCGGTCAGGTCAACCCCAAGGCGCCAGATCCGTGTCCAGAGGGGGCGACAACCATTGCCAGTGTGCCGCCATTAGGCAATTTGGACTAGAACAATTAAGTCCTGTCGCAGCGCTGCCCATCATGTGAACACTATGGCCGACTCAGGTCTATCTATCTATCTATCTATTGCCGGACGCCTTACTCCCCTTACGAGGGTGGCCATACACAGAATGCCCCCATAGCGGACCTATTCCCTGTGAGAGGGACAACCCGAGCCAGTTTAGTGAAGGACTTACAGGATTGACCACTCAATTTAGGATCCGTCCGACTCCGAGGCCCTCTGTGTATCTTGTTAGCACTATTTTTCTACAGTGGTGTTCGGCTAATCCATCCACTAACCTGCCTTACCCTTAGGTAAGCAGTATGGATTTGTATCAGGTTTACTCCACTAGACAGGTTGCCAACCAAGGCTGACGAGTCCCATCCACCCGGATTTGTATAAGGTTGTCTCCCCTAGATGAGTTGCCGACCAAGGCTAACGAGTCCCATCCACCCGGTGTGATGTCAAAAGAGCGCCCAGGTAGAACTAGTAGAGACTCCTGTGGCATCCATTCGCTCCACACCACCAGCCTCAACAGTGTCACACCAGGCCAGCACCTTCATTATATAGCAATGGCTGTTGGGCCACAAGTCTAGCGCCATCACCCCTATTAGTCGCCTTGTACGACACGCAGTAGGATGCGTTGGTCATATTCTTTTTTCCTCCACCATACATGAAGGCCCCCTTACCCCCTGCTGGGGTACTGTCCGCTAAAAATATGATAATGTTCATATTATACTTTAATATGATGAATTTCACATACAATACTGTATTGCAAAGGCATATGGTATCTATATTTTCTGGTACATAATAACTAGCTCTTTACACATCTTTAATGTTGCTGGACGGAGGAATGTACAGTACAGTACTGTACTGTACTTTATATTTTTGGTTTGGTGTACTAGTACAGTACTATAATTTTGTGTACAGTTTGGTATAGAAGGGTTATCCGATGCATGTATTGCCACCCACATAAGTTTGTGTTCTACCAGTTATTTACTGAAATATAATTACAATATAATGTCTGTTTGCATATTTATGCAGAAGTTAGTTATTAAGTAGTTCAAGTATCTGTAAAATTATTCATTACCGATCAAAATCATCTACTGTAATTGATGTCTTGATAAATGCATTTTTGGAAATCAAATAATTGTTTGAAACTAATTTATGTGGCTGACTGTACTTGTACTGGAAATACACCTATTGAATGTATAAAGAAGTTGTTATATTATGTATGTAATATACTAAATACATCTTATTTTAACTTATATTTAAATATGTTATTATCCTAATAAGGTTAAATATACAAACAGGAAAAGATTTTTTTTTTTTTATAAAGTAACTACTTACTTATAAAGTTTATCATTATCAGTAGTTCTATAGGTAAATTCATTGGTAAATTACAAAACTACATAGGCTATATGGTAGCCAATGCAGAAACTGATGTCAGCCACTACATTTAACCCCTTCACGTCTTTTCATTGTATTCTGGCAACTTTTAGAACCATTTTATTCAGCTTAGGAAGGTTCTGTGGTAGCTCGAAGGATTAAATGAGATAGTTTGTAGCCTTTTAATTGCTAGAGGTCCTTCCTATGCCAAATAAAATCATCAAATAGTTGCCAGAATTTAGCGAGGAGGACGTGATCGGTATAGAAGGGGTTAATTAGTTTACAAGACATTAGCACACTTTGGAACATGTTGGATATAGTATTCACCTTTTCTAGCTATTTATCAGTGAAAGTTCACTTGACCATAATATTGACTATACAGTAGTCCGTTCATACTAGGTTGGGCAGAAATCGTAACATCTAACCTCTGTAACTCAAAAAGGGATAGCGCAAATGAGCTGTCAATCTATGCACACATTCCCTAGCCAAGTCTTCCTATTTGGTAGAAATATTAACTCGATTACTTTAGTTCTTTTTGAGTTATGAGAGGTTAGGGGTTACGATTTCTGCCCAACCTAAAATGAACGGACTATAATATCAATATTTTGGAAGATCAATCAGATCTCACTTGTAGCTTGAGAATGAAAGCTCATTGTAATTATGTAGCTAAATTGCTGAAAGAAAAATATGTACATTGAGAAAAAATAATATCTATCCACAATATGTGTGAAAGATTATGATACCACGGCTGAAAGACGCGGAAATACATACCAACCGTCTCACAACATCAGCAGGTGTTCAGATTATTATTAAATCATTGGACCCATCTTGACATACACTTTTTTACTTAGTGTACCAAGACTTGAAAAGGCATATGGTGAGTTAGTTTGGAGGGATTTTGAAATGTGCAAATTATGAAGTTAAGATTTTTTTTGGCTAAGGAAAATGTCTACAATAATGTAATGTGACGTAATCATGTGGACCTAATTGCTAGGCTTTAGGTGGATGTGGGAGTAAGACATGAGGGTGTCATGTGTCCATGTATGGTGTGGTCAGAAAATTAACAGAAAAACAGTCAGTCAGTATCAAGCCCTTACTCCCACAAGGGGTAGGGAGGATCAGCAAAAGACTTGAGAAAGGAAAAAGAGGTGACAGGAGAAGAACACATAACAGTTCGCCCACTAAAAGCAAGCACACAAGCATTCAGAAGCACCAATCACTTATCAGCCCCCGAAATTAATGGCTTCACCTCATTAACATAAACAAAGGGTATAATATGAGCTAGATTGGAGTTAGAAGGAGGAGGAACAAGAACCATGATATATTCATACAGGCATGAACATTTTGTTGATAGGAAGTGGAAAATATGAATAAGTAGGCTCTGTCTCGAGTCGGCCACCCCCAATAAAAAACAAAATGGGGTATGTGCCAGAGTATATGTATTTATGTATGTAGGTCTGAATAGGATGGTGTGTTGCAGAAAGAAGTAGAAGATGATCAGGAGGAAGACAGAACATTGGATAGAGTACAGTGTAAGTGGAAAAGGATGTGAGGTTCATAGGACTGACGAAGGAGAATGGAGAATATAGTAAGTGTAAATTAACCGAGAATTGGGGAACTAAAGGTTAAGCATTTGAAATTCCTGAGAGTTTTTAATGCATGTGAGAGTGGAGTGAAAATAAGAGCAATATCAAGAGATGAAAGCTAAGCCACGAGATAAAAGGTGTTTAGCTTGACACACTTATGATTGTGATACTGGTACTTCTGGAGAATGTATGGTTTGACAGTTTCCATATTAGGAAGAAATATTCGCAGTGCCATTAATACCTGAATAGAGGAATTTGACCTACGTTACAGAAAAAAGTTTATTCGACTTTTGAACTTCACACCTGAAGAAGATATGATGCAGATTAAGATTTTAACGCTGTGCAATCCCCTGATGGACAGGACTAGGGCGTGCCCTTGTTACAGGGATATACTGAACTTTAGAAACTCTAGAGAGATCAATTTCAATGAAGCCTTTTCATCATATGGGTATAATATCACCACCAGTACTTCTGTTTTCACCAACTACTGTGGCTAGTGGACCAAGCCCGCCTTTTGTCCCTGCAACGCCCGGTCTCTCTCTCAGCACTCATAATAGCCTCAAAATGGCGTCCGTCATATGACGGCACCGTACAGATGGCCAATTTTCTCGCTCCCGTCATATGACGGTCACCGCGAATTGAGGGTTAATATTAATCACAGCAGCCTACAGTTATTTTTTTGTATGTATGTATGTATATACTCAGGCACATACCCCATAGCTGGGGGTGGCCAACACGAGACAGAACCCGAACAGAAACAACATCTAGAGTTCCAATTCTTAGGGTCCGGAACCATTTTCGCTTTCCCTTGCCCCTTACTCTGTCTCGTCTAGTAGGTAAATATTACAAGGGGAGGAAGAATTGGAACTTTAAATGTTGTTTCTATTCGGGCTCTGTCTCGAGTTGGCTACCGCCAGCTATGGGATGTGTGCCTGAGTATATACATACATACATACAGTACATACATTAGTGGTATCAAATGTTTATACTGTACTGTAGATGGAAGTTTTGGGTAAACAATAGGGGCATAGATGATTTATCTGTAGTGGAATAGAGAGGTTTGGGTGTGGAATGTTTGATGGGTGAAAAGGAGTGAGTTCCAAGGTACCAAGTTTATTATTTACTAAAAAACATGTTTATTCAGCTTAGTATTGATTCTTTACAAGGCACTGGGTTGTTGTTAATTTTGCATATCTAAGCTTTACCATTGGTAATTATATATGTTACAGTATGTAACAAGGCACTTCACTTGTAACAAAATAGCTAAGAAAATTAATAATTATCACAGGTTTATATCGAGGCATTTTATATAATTGTAAGACACTTAAACTTCACATCAAATAAGAAACTAAATATTATTTATTATCGTGAGATTTGTTTGTATATATGCATACCACTATTAAAAAAACATTGAGAGGTCTTGCCTAATCTGAGTAAAATAATCTAGAATAAAACCTAAGTGAGTGAACGGGTTAAAATAGAAGACTGGGGTTACTCTATAAAACTGACATTATAGAACTAAGTTGGTAGAGTCACAATAACATGATATTCAAGTGACATTAAAGGACATTTACAATGGTAGACTTATACATTGATTTTTGTATACACCTTTTTTAATATAGTACAGTACTGTACTGTAATTACTACAAAACCTAATTTAATGTATGTGTATGTATTTAACCCTTTCCCTGCGGGAGACGTTCTGGAACGCCATGGCAATTTACAGCAATTTCCAGGCTTTAAAAGCCTGTAAAAACCGTAGAAATCAAGTAGAGTCAGTGGGCGGGACCGCGAGGGGCCCACCTCCGAGTGTCAGCATGTCCAGCCTTGCACTGAGGCAAACTGAGGTCCGAGACCAGGGTCTCAGCAGTGTTGCCAAGCGCTACATTGCAAATAATTAGCGAGTTTTCCCTAATGTCTATGGTAGCGCTGCGGGTGAACCCCGCAAGTTAGGAAGCTCGTTCTAGTGTCATTTTGAAGCTACTGTATTTTCGTCTAGTTTTCGGCAGAATACATTTAATTTCATGTTGACACTTGCGTAATATTAAGGAGTGCCTGAATATGCCCTAAATAGCCCAAATATGCCCGCAGCGTAAGTGTTAATGCAAACTATTTTATTCCTTACTTTGACAGTTTGAGAGACCTTAAGTAGATGTATTTGAAATTTATATTTTTGTAAATTATGCACTAAAATAGCATCATAGTGTTTCATATTGGATTATGTATGATATAATCCAAAACCATCTTTCTGAAATAGAATGACCTTGCTACAAACAGTTTTAGCAGACACACTACACAGTCTCCAGTATGATTACTGTGGAAGACAAGCATCATTATCAAAACAAAACAAAATATAATAAAATAAAAATGAGCAGATAAATTCATATTATCACTAACCCACCAATTAACTAATGAATAGGCCTACATGTGGTACTCCAAGTATTCAAATCTAGGGTACTCATACCAAAATTCCGCGCACTAACCATTACGCTATCAGGACAGTCATAGGTTTATGCACAAGCCTACGATATATTATCCATTTTTGAGTACTGGATATTAATCTAAACATGTATAGTTTGCCGCACATATTTTATCCCGTTGGGGTCGTGATTTGGCAGCGCTTCACCCACCTCCTCAACCCCCTCCCTCACTCCACCTCTCACCAATAGGAGTTGGAATGAGGGAGAGGGGTTGGGGAAGTGGGTGCAGTTCTGCCAAATCACGACCTCAAAGGAATAGAATATGTGCGGCAAACGTACATTACCCAACTGCACTATGATAGCCTAATGATTACATAAATGGAAGGGGTATTTGATGGGGCAGATTAGTGGCAGTTAAGGCATCTGGTGGTAAATAAGCACCTTACTCCTGCATCCTAGCAGCTGTAGACTCTCTCACTCTTGACTCTTCTTCAAAGCAGTCACTCTACTTACTGGAAACCTGTTATTGGGTATACACAGGCTCAGCAATGTTTGCATACATGTAGTTTAAATCACATAATGTACTGATGCCCACATAAGATCTGTTCCTCGTCGTGATCTTATGTATGATAGTAATATTAATATGAACGAATTACTAGTGATTTATATTAATTATCAGATGAGATTACCACCGCATAAGGTATACACTCATAATTAAGTGTAAGCGCATTTTATTTCCTGTATAACAGCACAAAGAAGAACAGAACTTATGTAGGGAACTGTACATACTGTCAACAGAACAAAACAAATATTTCACTTGCACTCTTCTTCATAAACACAGCCAACTTTAGCTGAGCCATTGTGGCAAGGTGCACAGGATTACACCATCCTTTGAAGATATGACAGTCATACAGAGAAGCAATAATACTATTTTTTCATTCTGTTGATAGATTGCTTTCCCAGGGTAACAAACCTGCCTACTTTGTCGTTTCTTATAACCTTATTTAAGTTATTCTTTTTCCTCTGTGATACAGAAGTCCTATTTCCCGTGGGGGCCTGAGGAGAGGGGTCGTCACCAAGAGAAAGGATCCCACCTTGGAGTGAACGTACAAGAGTAAACACTTTTAAGTGTCACTGTCTGCCATCACTGATATTGAACCCTATACCAAAGATTACAACTAAGAGCAAAGGCGACTATGGTAAGTTCTGACGGCCTTGAGTAAATCAATACATTCTGCTAATACTGTCAGCTATATTTTCTGGCTATCATTTATGGTTTGTCTGATTTTCAGATAATTACATGAGGTTGGACAGTTTGTATATACAGTATATGATGCGTTTTTTACCACCATGCACTCCCTGCTCAAGAGCTGGGATAAAGTGGATACCCTGATGATCAGGGACATTAGTGAATAGTTGCCACAGATTACTAGACCACTGTCCATCAACAGCACTGGCGTCTGCCAATTAAACACACTGGCTGGCCCGAGACTCGAACTGTCGACCTCACGGTTTGCAGGCGATTGCTCTACCAACCGCGCTACGGCCCATGGCAACAGCAACAGTTTTGGAGACATTTGACGTAGAGACAAGCATTTGTAGACCATGTGTAGTAAATTACTGTACTGTATATGAAAATGGGAGACATTTTTAACCACGTAAGTTCGGAGACATTGTTTACCTAATAATAAACTTTGGAGATACAGTACTTGTGTACATAGTGACAAACATAGTAACATACTGTAATAGAGAGACGTAACATAATACTGTATATAGATACTTGTGAACACAGTGACAAAGATGTGGACAGCTTATTTACATAGTGACATAGTATAGTGAGAGAGTGTTGTCCAGGATCTCCCCCAGCCAGTGCTGCTCGGGGGACTTGGGTACAATCTTGGTGATCTTCTCCAGCTTGAGGCTAAGCAGCACCTCCCCGGACAGTTCCTCCAGCTGCCTCTCCAACGCCGGGTCATTGAAGATGGAGAAGATGCTGTGGTAGATGCGGAAGAATGTCACTGAGATCAGCTGACTGCCTACTGTCTCTTCAAACTCCGGGTTGCCTGTGTGGGAGTGCAAACCAAAGTGTGTTATTAAATATATCCTTATAAGTTGTGTAGGTAGAATATTGAATGCTTAGGTTTTATTCTGAGTGTGTGTGCGTGTTTTTTTTTGTTTTTTGTTTTTTTTTATTTATTTTTTTTAAAGCCAGCAGTAAAGCCTGTAGTATTGCTACTTAAGGAGACCACTCTACAGTCATGATAGTACAACACCGCCTATTTGTACCCCATGACAGTTCTATAGGAGGCTGAGTCACTGCTCTGAAGGAAAAGTGGGGCGCTGAAAGCCTGGAGTTGTCAAGAGGCAGGAGTTTCTGTTGTTAAGAGTAGTATGCCCTTACACCGGGTTCCATAAAGCTATTGGGCCCCACATGCCTGGGATTTAGTTTTCAGGTTCCACTGCAGATGGGTGACCGACCAAGGCTAAACTAAGTCCCATTCACCCACCCCTTTTAGTCTTCTGAAACACAGGAGTTACATGGGAAGCATTAATTTTCCTTTTTTGGCACAAAACAAAAGTTTTACGAGTTGATATAGATAAAACAAAGGTTATGATCAGTGCTGTAGGGCACAAAACTATGGAAAGAAATGGAGACTTTACATATGCCGCTAACACACTCCCACCCTTATTAGGCCCAACTTTCTAACCAAAGATTGATCCGATGTTCACAGTTTTTCTTCTACTCAAACAAGCAAGCTTTGGAACTCCCTCCCTCAATCTGTCTTTCCCTCATCCTATGACCTAAATTGCTTCAAGCTTATTGTTTTGAAGGAGTTATGCACTGCAGTAAATGCCTCCTATAGTACTGTACATACAAGAGTGAAGTTTAGAGCGTACCTGAGGCGAGTTTGACGCGTCCCACATGGAGTGCGTAGTAGGGGTTCAAGTACCGCTCCATCCTTGTCAGCTCATTCTTGCAACTGGAATATATATAAACATTAGATACAAAGACACTTAATTATCTCTTTGTGTAGAAATTATGTGTTGTTTATTTGTGTCTGTTTGATTGTCTGTTTGCAAGGTATTTAACCACCTACTGCCATGCCTATTACTGTCATGGGGAGGCTTTGGAACCACACTCACGGGTGAATCTACTTGACCTGGGTTCGAACCCAGCCAAGGCGGACATATTTAGTGGGTGTGGTAGTACATCCTAGTGTGTTTCACATGCTCGCATCCAGTTGGGGGACACCGACGAATACAGATTAATAGCACACACAACAAAAAGTCACTCCAACAGCTTCCTCTCTCTCCAACACACTTTCTCCCCTCTCAACACTCTTCGGAAAGTAGATACGAGGTGCCTTAGTAAAGGCTTATCCCTCAATACCTTCACATGACCCAGCATCTAGGCTTGATTCACCCTCTCACCTCGAGCTTTACTTACTTCCACTAAATTTGCTTGACCGTTTATGCTCTAGACTTTTTAAGATAGCTTATCTTTTGAGGCACATCTAAGATATTGCCAGATTTATCCAAAGGCTTCTTTTTCCCATAACTACTACAGGAAGTTTTGGGGAGCCATGAAAACTGAATTCAGCTGCCTTAGTTCAGATGCACCAACATTTTCTAACACTTCTTACCTCTGACACCTGGCAAAATTGTTCCTCAGCTCGGCGTAGGTCCTGTTGCCGAAGACGTAGACCTGATACATGACGTCCCCGACCTCGTACTCCGTGATGACGTGGGTGCCGTACAGGTCCATAAACTGGTTCACTGACTCCGAGGACCCCACACGGATGTCACTCACCGCCGTCTTGAAGTGGCCATCCAAGATCTTCTCGCCTGGGGGGGTAAGTGTTATTTTTATCGTTATTGATAGTGTTGTTTTATGATTATTTTTGTTGTTGTTGTCGTCGTCGTTCCCTAAGCTGCCTGGCCGAACAGCCCCGAGTCCCTAAGGAAGGCCATGGCCATGGTCGTGTTTTCCAACAGGGCTCTCAAGGAGTGTAGATTGTGTTGTTGGCGTAAGTGATTGTGTGAAATGCAGTCTTCTAGGATGTGTCCAGTGGTATGAGGTGCAGTGTTACATCCCGAGCAGGTGTCGTCGACAGAGACATCCATGTCTCTTCTGATAGCTCAGAAGAGCTGGATGGTGCCCACATCTCAGCCTGGCCAGGTGGACTCTGTCCTCACGAGGAAGGGAGGATTCAGAAGGATGGATTTTGAGAGGTCGTGCCTGCAGCTGCGTGTTGTCTATGAGTGATTGGATGGAACGGCGAGAGAAATGAGTATGGATGTGCTTCTGGAAGCTGGTTTGGGGTGGGCAGGGAGAGAGAGAAGACAGTATTTGTTTGTGATACCGTGTGCTGGGTGTAGTTTTGATATTGCTTGGTGTCTGTGGGTGTGTTGCCATGTAGTGTAGTGGGTGGTGTTGGTTTGTGGAGGCTGCAGCCAGGAATTGAGTGCTCTCATGTCCAGATAGGACTTTGGTTTGTTGATGTAGGTGATCTGTAGGTGTAGTAGCTGTGCAGCCTGTGATGATTATATGTGATGATTATTTTTGTATACAGTATTGCTGTTATAATTTTTGTTATTTGCTTATTGCTAGTGTTGTTTTATGTCTATTTTTGTGTACTGTATTGCTGTTATCATTTTTTATATATGCTTTATTATTATTGTTGTATTCCCAGAACTGAGGAATATCATGGTTAAACATTTCACTGACATGCACCAGAGCTATAGTATATTCGCTGTAAGTAGGCGAGAAATCATGACCTCTATCCTCTGTCACTCAAAAAGGGCTAGAGCAAATTGGCTGTAAATTACCACATCTATTCCTTGACTGACTCTTCCCAAATGATAGAAATATTAGCTTGATTACTTTAATCGTTTTTGAGTTACAGAGGTTAGAGGTCATGATTTCTCGCCTACTTACAGCGAATAGACTATAGTGGTTTAACTCCTGTATTTCAATAACCTGATCACATTTGGTTGGAACACTTTACATATATACAATACTATTATAGGCCTATGGTAAAGACAAAACCTATATATTTTTCATGGTTCTACAATTCCCTTTCACATTCCCTGCACATAAATCACCCTATGAAAGGTATTTTCGATTGTTTTTCTGTCTAAGTCAGTGTCATGGTATCTGGGAGTTTTTTTACTTCCCTAAATTTCCTTAACCCGACAAAAGCACAATTGGTGTTTTTCGTATGCAAAAAAATTCCTTCAGTTCTCACAGAATTTGTCATATTTTCCATATAAAGCATTATTTCTGCTCCATGTGTGTATATTTTACTTATATGATGAACATATTATGGTAACAGAGAAGACCAGAAAATAGGTGTAAACAGCAAATATCTAGTAAAAACGTATATGTGTGGCGAGAGGTGTGGAGGGAGGTAAGAGAGAGAAAGCGACATAGGTCTATGTCGTCACATCTCTGCTACAGCCAAAGGGATTGCTATACCTTTGGACTCTACAATGGTCTCCTAGCCTTATAAGTGGCATTCACTCAGTAGGCTAGTATAAAATCTCACATCATCATCATCATCATCATCATCATCTCCTTTGGACTCTAGCTAAAGGAAGAATACAATTCGGAAAATGTAGCTGCACTATAGTCGGGTTGGAAGGCCTAACTATGTTATAGGATAAAAAAATGTACACAGCTTAATTTGATTACTAATGTTATAACTGTAATAACTGGTGATGGGCTGGTCTATCAGAGTGAGACCTGAGCGATCTCTGCCATACCCATAGCTTACTCTGACTGTTCCTTTTACTTATATATTTTCTAGATCTCGAGTGACGGCGTCTCTTCCGTGGATTGACCTCCCAATCTACCAAGATTGGAAGCTAAAGCGTCACATTATTCCTTTGCCCCTCAACTTTCTCTTCATAATTGCTGAGGGGCACAGGGCCCTGGGTGGGGCTTTGGTTTCCCGGGCGTTTACGCACCCTCTCAGCCCCCCGCCATGGAGTGGCTTCGGTCACCCAGGTTTTATTGTGGTCGGCAGGGAGGGTTCTGTGGGGTCGCTCGTTTATGGCCTTGGCCTTACTCGGGGCCTTGGGGCTGTTCGGCCAGGCAGCTTGGGGAACAACAACAACAACAACAACTAATGTTATAATGAAATACTTTCTATACCTTTTTGTCTATTCATATGAAGGAGACAAAAAGAAAATTGCCTGTAACAATTGTCTCCCCCAAAGTTACAAGAGTGATAGAGAGTAAATTATTTGTTGGAGAATTGGAAAGAAGTGTGGTACGTGTGCTTGGTTAGTGTAGTGAAATTAATAGGTGGAGGAGGAGGTGTTTGTGAGAGCTAGCTTGATTACTCTCTATGTAGGTGAGACACAAACAGAAATAGTGAAGGAAGCTAAACATATGAAACAGGAGTTCCAGCAATTCCTTATCACATGCCTACGAGGCCTCCCCTGGGTATTGCCCTGCCCGATTGGTGTCTGCAATTTCCCAAGTGTATGCATATGAATTTACTAGTGAATAAAATTATGAATGAATTGTTTTACGGAAGCTTTAGAGGAGCTTGTATGGAATGCAGTTGAATATGAAATGGCACTCAGTATTGTTCTTCTAATACAATCTCGTGATAAAATTAAGTTTCCTGGCAAATGTATGTATGTATGTACAGTATGTATATACTTAGGCCCAATCCCCAGTTTTCCCCCTTTTTTTTTTTTCCTGACAAATATGCTGAAATATTCTTTCTTCAATTACAAAATAAATTATTTTCAAACATAAGCCATATCATACCATCAAGCGTGGCTCTTCTGTTTCTGCGGAAGAGCCGAACTAGGACGAAGGAATACTCGGAGGAGAGGTAGGTCGGATGGATGCCCAAGTGCTGAGCCTTGGTCCGCACAGAGATGGAACTCGTGAAGACTCTGTGAGGCTCCGGAACTCCCTCAATGTAGAAGTTATCGAAGTAGGCAGTGAATAGGTCGCGGGTGTTGTCACAGAAGTCAATTAGGAAGTGGTTGTCATATCCCGGTGACTGCTGGGACTGAGTGGCCCAGTAAGAGTTCTTCTGAAACACTTCTGCTGTCTTTTCCCGGAATAACCAATTGTTTGCGGACCGGTGAGGAAATACCTGTGTGGCAGATAATAAATATTAATCATTATTATGTCAGATATTTAAATCATACATCAAGTTTTGTTTTATCAGTATCCGTAAACTTCTCAAGTATGTTGCAAAACATGCTCTGACTGAACAGCTCGAGAAAGACAACTTTGAGGTAGATGCAATAATAAGCTGTATTGCCGAATCTTTCTCTGACACTCATGATTTTACCCCAATACCAATCCCACGTTATTTGGGTTTTGCAAATGTTGGCAAGCTTTTCATCATTCCTTCCTCCAACTCTTTTCACACTGTTGTCACTACCAGGCATTCATGCAGCTTATCAAAAATTATCATACACAGATGTTTTTGTGAAAGTTTTGCAGGTCAATCTTCGTATGTCTCTAGAGTGTCTGAAAACCCTGAGGACAATAATATGGTCATTAAATTCTAAAGCGTATGCTAACTATCAGATGGTTTACTGAAAGTGCCAAAGATCCATAATTTTAATGGAGATTGACTATGACTGACCTTAATGGAGAGTGTAAGGAAGCCATATCTGGGTAGCAGGTTGAGGGAGCGTCCGACATTGAGGTAGACTGTTTCCGGGTTGATCAAGTTGTCCTCCTCTCCTGTAGCCTCACGGGTGGTGGTGGCTCCCCCCGGCTGACCCTCTCCACACAGCACACACACCGCCACTACCAGGGCCGCCCATGACCCCCCGCCTCCGCCCGGACTCATCACGGACTCGCACCTGCAGATTGGAGTTTCATGATTAACAGTGAACTTAGCCAATTACACTAAAGTTGTACATGGAAACATAGGATCCTTGCAGATAACAAAGGATCACTGGAACTTATAGAGGCTATCTAATATACTTAGAATATACCTTGCCACTACTATCTCCAGTGGCAGTATTAATCAACAAGAAGGATTTACACCAGTGACCCAAGGAACAGTCACCTATGGGTCCGTTTTCTACATTACCTGGAGTGCAGCCATTATATTCAGTAGAACGGCACACAAAGGCCAAGCGGACCAATCAACGCGACCGGCACCTCCGCAAGTGCCACAAGCTAGTGCGACAGTGCCACACCCACCTCAACTTAATTAGCAAAGAAAACTTTCTCTCTCTCACTTTCACCACTGGTAAGACAGACAGAAATCAATTGACATACTCAGTACTGTAGGGAGAATATTCCACAGACCACCCTCTCATAATCAAAGCCTTATTTTGAATAGGTGGGACTCACATTACTTTGGCTCAACGAGTAGCTCTCTTGAGTCACACTCAATGGCTATCTGCCTTGACTCATACTCAGCGGCTATCTGCCCCGAGTCCAGTCAGCGACTACCTGTCCTGAACAAAACTCACTGATTACCTATCATGAGTCATGATCAGTATCTACTTGTCCTGAGACAAGTACAGCGGCTACCTGCCCTGCACAAAACTCACTGATTATTTATCATGAATCACCCCAGCTAATCAGCAATGAAAAGAAAGAGGGAAACGAGAGAGGAAGAAGATACCATAGGACACCCCTTTGCTTGTTCCTTTTGCTTACCTTTACCTGCTACTCCAAGGATATCACTAGAGTTTGAATAAGGAGTTTCCATAGTACTTCTTGTTTCTGCTTTGTTCAGATCCCTACCTAATGTTAAGATAAACATCCACGCACTGTCTTTGCCGTTTGCCTGCTATACTTATATCTCGGATTCCCGTTGGTAATTTTACGCCTGTGCTTATTAACCCATGAACTGCAAGAACCTGTGCAAAATATAAGCTCAAGTTGAGGGAGGGAGGGAGGTTGGGGTATAAAGGGGAGGAGGAGTGGAGGATGTGGTATGGAGAGATGCCAGTACTTTTTAGTTGTTACCCAATTTCGAGACATTTCCCAGCGCTGGCACAAGAAGTGAACTCTTCTATGATGGTAGTATGGGGAGTGAGTTGCTGTTCAAGGCGCGAACTAAATCCCTGGAGGTGAACAACCGGACGTACAGGTGGAAAAATAAGGGTAGTAGGATCTGTAGAATGTGCGATGTGGGAAGGGATGAGACCATCGAGCACATACTGCTAGAATGTGAGAAGTACGGGAGGGAAAGGGAAGTCATGATAAATGCAGCGAGACAGGAAATAGGAGAGGTACAGTGGAACGGGTTGATAGAAGTTATGGAATGGGATCCTCTGCGTATGGTGCTATTCCTGCTAGGTCTAACCACACTAGATAAATGAAATAACACCACCATAGAAAATGTAAAAGGCTTCCTGGAGAGAATGTGGTTGAAGAGAAACATATAGTGGTAACCTAGGCAATCTAGGTGCCATCCCTGGAGAGAGAGCCGATCCTAAGGCCACACCTTTGATCCGTTAAGGGTGACTCTCACACCAAGACCAAGACCAAGGTTGTTTTTAAACAAGTTTAAATACCGTGCTTCCGAAAGGACAGTCGCAG
Organism: Paralithodes platypus; assembly: GCA_032716605.1. Classification (NCBI taxonomy): domain Eukaryota; kingdom Metazoa; phylum Arthropoda; class Malacostraca; order Decapoda; family Lithodidae; genus Paralithodes; species Paralithodes platypus. Next base: position 3,483,276 of record CM064546.1, on the reverse strand, counting down.
TCCTTGGGTTAAGATATATTTATATTTCAGTACAGTAATATCGCTTCCTCACAAAACCTGCTCGCAAATAGAAGAAACACTTGTCTAACTTAATTCCTAGATTTTCCCTATCTCCAAGCAAGTTCTAATCTGTCTGTTAAACTAAGTAGACCTACATGCTAATTGAAACATTTTGTAATTGCCATTCTTCTTGTATGTAGGCTAATGTTTACTTGTTTTATTTCTTAGTAATAGTCACTTAAACGGTATAGCATTTCTGTTCTAATTCTAAGTACCTCCAGTAGAATAGAAACCCCTGTTTATTGATGCTTTATTGTGCACTAAAACTGTTAAGTATAGGGTACTATACTACTAATAAACAAATGACCACTCAACTTTGGGGAGACACTTGTTGCGGGCAGCTTTGCCTTTTGTCCACTCGAGTATGTAAAATAAAGGAAAGAGAGAGAGAGAGCGAGAGTGAGTGTGTGAAAGTGAGAGAGAGAGAGAGAGAGTATAAAATGGTATTAAGTTCGTGCCCACAATACATAGCTACTGTGGCCATGAAAAAGCAAATCTCTTACCTACTCTATATTGTTTTTAGCACAGATAAACACACACACACAGACACACACCGAAATAAACCGATTATTATATTATTATTATTATTATCATTACACACACACACACACACACACACACACACACACACACACACACACACACACACACACACACACCGAAACAAACCGATTATTATTATTATTATTGTTTGTATTATTATTACACACACACACACACACACACACACACACACACACACACACACACACACACACACACACACACACAGATCACTTTCTATCAACGTTACAAAAAAAATGTCTCATAATAAATTATCGACACGGCCTTCACACATTGCGGAAATATAATAATCAATACGACCCATTCCCCCTTAATATATTTGAGATGAAGGTAAAACAAAAGTTCACAGAATATATCTAAGAAATGAAACAATGCTCTTGATTATTATGTATGTTCAGTTTATTGAATTTTTGAATTCAATATTTTATTAACCCTAAGCAACGTATATTCTCTAGTATACCTGTTAGAGAATTAATCGCCATTTTGATTAATAATGAAGTAGATAATCATTGTAATCAAGCTGTTTGTAAAGCTAAAAACTATATTTTACCTGAATTTTATATATTTATATATACAGTAAATATATATATATATATATATATATATATATATATATATATATATATATATATATCTATCTATTGCCTGCGCCGTGATCCCCGAAGGGGTGGCCACGAACGAACCGCCCCCATGCACCTGACCCCAGTCAGTCGACGCCCCTCCTCTCAACCAGCACCGCCTTCATCCATATACTTCCTCACTCCATCCTTCCACCGCTCTTTCGGTTTACCTCTCCCTCTCTGTCCTTCCATCTCGCTCTCGTACACCTTTTTAGTAATTCTATCGCTTCCCATACGTTCCATATGGCCGAACCATCTCAAGGTGTTCCTTTTCACACTTTCCAGCACATCTACCTCCACACCACACCTCCTTCTTACTTCCTCATTCGTCTGTCTATCCCTCCATGTAACTCCGCACGCACTTTTCAAGTATATATATATACCGGTTATATATATATATATATCAGTATATATAAAGCAAAAACAACGTGTTACCTAAATAATTACCAAAGATCATTGTGAGAATATACACGAAAGAACTTTAGCAAGGCTCTTGATTATACGAGAATGGAAAATATTATGAAATCCATTCTGCAGTCAAGAGCAGCTGATCCCAAACAGTGGTTCATATTAGAAGCCAGACGTGCTTTATGAGAATAACTCCAACTTTCTGGTTAACGGGGAGATGGGTCGTTTTTCTGGTCCTCCCCGTTCTCCCTCATGTTTAACCCCATTAGTTTTCAGATTTTAAGATGTTTTCCCCATTAGTGTGTCGATTTTAAGACCTTTCGCCCCATTTCTTTGTCAATATTAAGACCTTTCGTGCTATTTAGGTGTCGATTTTTTTCCTGGCGAACGATATAGTGAGCCTGTAATTTTGGAAGAACCTCCAGGACATTTTTGTACCGAAAAATGTACAGTATATATACAGTATATAAGGAGAGAGAGAGAGAGAGAGAGAGAGAGAGAGAGAGAGAGAGAGAGAGAGAGAGAGAGAGAGAGAGAGACAGAGAGAGAGGAGAGAGAGAGAGACAGAGAGAGAGAGAGAGAGAGAGAGAGAGGTATAGAGAGAGAGAGAGAGAGAGAGAGAGAGAGAGAGAGAGAGAGAGAGAGAGAGAGAGAGAGAGAGAGAGAGAGAGAGAGAGAGAGAGAGAGAGACTCCTAACACAGACGAACCAGCATACAGTATAAATAAGCTATCCAGGTAGATAAGAGTTAGCCATATAAGGGTGGCCAATCAGGAGGGGTATGGGCAGGTAGAAGGAAGGAAGGGGAGGGGTGGTATGCAGCACCTTACCCACACCAAATATATGGGTGTCAAGGTTAAACATGGCCCACACTGACTGACCGTGAAGTGGAAAGAGGAATAGGGAGGAGGAAAGAAGGAAGAAGAAGAATAGAGATAATGTAAGGACAAGAAGAAAGGGGATAGGGCGAGGAGAGGTGGGGAAATGAAAGGAAGAAGAAGAAGAAGAACAAGAACAAGAACAAGAAGAAGAAGAAGAAGAAGAGGAGAGAGAGAGAGAGAGTGTATAGGGAAAAGAAGAAAGGCGGATAGGGAGAGAAGAATAAGAAGGAAGAAGAAGAAGAAGAGAGAGAGTATAGGGAAAATAATGAAAGGAAATAGGAGGAGGAGAGGAAATAAGAGGAAAGAAGGAAGAAGAAGAAGAGAAAGAGTATAGGGAAAAGAAGAAAGGGAGAGGAGAGGGGAGGTGAATAAGAAGGAAGAAGAAGAAGAATAGAGAGAGTATAGGGAAAAGAAGAAAGGGAGAGGAGAGGAGAGGAGAATAAGAAGGAAGAAGAAGAGAGAGAGAGAGTATAGGGAAGAGAAGAAAGGGAGAGGAGAGGGGAGGTGAATAAGAAGGAAGAAGAAGAGAGAGAGAGTAGGGATAAACAGAAAGGGAGAGGAGAGGAGAAGAGAATAAGAAGGAAGAAGAAGAGAGAGAGTAGGGAAAAGAAGAAGGGGAGAGGAGAGGAGAATAAGAGGAACGAAGAAGAGAGAGAGAGAGTATAGGGAAAAGAAGAAAGGGAGAGGAGAGGAGAATAAGAAGGAAGAAGAAGAAGAAGAAGAAGAAGAAGAAGAGAGGGGATAGGGAGAGGATAATTTGGTATTATTGTCTTTTAGGTTCCGATCTTAAGCTGTGGATGTTATGGCCCCTATAACAGGTAACTAGCATCATCGTATACCACCTGCCAACGTTTCATTCATGCGGGAGATGAATGAAAGTGATACTATCTGTTAGGTAAAGGTTAGTCTTGTATCCAACGTACTAGGTCTAGGTTAGGTTAATGTCTTGGTATATTTCCATTTGTTGGTACTAAGGACACGTAGTTCGGGTTAGGTAAGAGTTAGTCTTGTATCCCATGTACTATAGGTACTATAAACAAAATAAGTAGCGCCAACCAACTTGACAATCATCTGGACCCTTTAACTTCTTATAACTCAAAATGAATGAAAGCAATCGGGCTGACATTTCTATCATTTGGGAAGAGTCCACCAGGAAATACGTATGACAATTTACAGCCAGTTTGCTCAAGCTTCTTTTGAGTTACGAAGAGGTCAGGGATCGAGATAATTGTCAAGTTCGTTGGCGTTACCTACAGTGAAGGGAGACGACGTACTATACCCAGTTCCAAATAGGTAGTCCAGAAACTGCAAACCCTATACATATATATATATATATATATATATGAAGGTAAATACGGGGAAGAGCAAGGTTATGGTCTTCGAAAGGGGTGAAGTCACAGAGTGTGAGGTGAAGCTGAACGGTCAGGCTATGGAGATCGTCAACTCTTTTAAGTATCTGGGCAGTGTGTTGAGTAAAGATGGGACTATGGATGAAGAGGTGCGGGAGAGGGTACAACAGGGGAAGAGGGTTGTAGGAACGCTAAAAGCAGTAACAAGAAATAGGGTGGTCAGTATGGAAGTGAAGAAGTCCTTGCATGACAGTGTGGTAATCCCGACACTGACATACGGAAGCGAAGCATGGACGTTGGTTGAGAGACTCAGACCAAGAGTGAGAGCAGTGGAAATGAATTACTTAAGGAGTGCGTGCGGAGTTACATGGAGGGATAGACAGACTAATGAGGAAGTAAGAAGGAGGTGTGGTGTGGAGGTAGATGTGCTGGAAAGTGTGAAAAGGAACAACTTGAGATGGTTCGGCCATATGGAACGTATGGAAAGCGAGAGAATGACTAAGAGGGTGTATGAGAGCGAGGTGGAGGGACAGAGGGGGAGAGGTAGACCGAATATGAGGTGGAAGGATGGAGTGAGGAAGTACATGAACGAAGGTGGTGCTGGTTGGGGGGAGGGGCGTCGACTGACTGGGGACAGAGGTGCATGGGGGCGGTTCGTTCGTGGCCACCCCTTCGGGGATCACGGCGTCAGGCAATAGATAGATAGATAGATATATATTGTGTGTGTGTGTACTGTATATGCAATGCAGGTGAGTATATGAGTATGTATACTGTATAATTATATATATTAACAAAACAAAAAAATATATATATATATACCGGTATATATATATACCGGTATATATATATATATCTCTATCCTTTTTCCTTCCTTACTAGAAACTTTCCAGTAAAAAAATTCTCGACTCTGTTGGAGTCCTTTTTCTAACTTATTTCTTGCCGACCTAGTAAGTCCGAAGGATTGGTGGGTGGGGAGCGAGCCTTCCGCTTTACTGTCCTTGTTTTCAACCCTAGCATCTACTTGTTTAGACATAAGGCCGGACTGCCTAATAATGCCTATAGTCTATTCGCTGTAAGTAGGCGAGAAATCATGATCTTTATCCTTTGTAACTCAAAAAGGGCTAGAACAAATTGGCTGTAAATTTCCACATCTATTCCTTGGCTGACTCTTCCCAAATGGTAGAAATATTAGCTCGATTACTCTAGTCGTTTATGAGTTACGGAGGTTAGAGGTCATGATTTCTCGCCTACTTACAGCGAATAGACTATAGTAGGGCCTGTAAAGTCTATGTAGTCTGTGTAACTCTATGTAACTCAGACTCTACACTTAGTGCTTTCATATGCATAAATTCTCACGATTATAGTGTGACGGGTATCTTTCTCACATTCTCAGTTTCCATTCTCTCTCTCTCTCTCTCTCTCTCTCTCTCTCTCTCTCTCTCTCTCTCTCTCTCTCTCTCTCTCTCTCTCTCTCTCTCTCTCTCTCTCTCTCTCTCTCTCTCTCTCTCTCTCTCTCTCTCTCTCTCTCTCTCTCTCTCTCTCTCTCAAAGTCAATGCATTAAGAGAGACAACTCCTTTTGTGGGTCTGACGACTGGCTAGTTGGGTTGAATGGTTTCGCTGCTGCAATATAATAAATAACCTACTGCTATGCTGCCTCTAAGAGTACTGCACTCTACCCACAGGAACTCGGGGAAGTATTGTGAATATAATATATCTGTTTTGTTCATGATTGTCTGTCATTTAGGTGCCAGAAATATTAAAGACACACTTCAATAATAACAGCAACTATAATAGCCTAATTAATATCCATAGCCTATGACAGCGCAGTTGGAAAGTGTGTACATGCTTAGATTGATATGCAGGATTCGAAACTGCATAAGAAATCGTAGGCTTGTCCACCATTCTTTAACTGTCTTCGTAGCGCAATGGATAAATGCACTGAATTTCGGTGTGAGCATCCTAGGTTCGAATCCCTGGACTGCCACATGTATTTGTTGATTTAATTAATTGAGTTTAGGAGTAAAGTCGGTTGGTGGAGGTAACATAATAATGTAACACGTCCTCCTCGTTGATCTAAGGTTGTCATCTGAGCTCGACTTACTGCGACCAATACCATTCCTCCCCTTCTTTTATGCTGGCTATCTATCTATATATATCTATCTATCTATCTATCTATCTATCTATCTATATCTATATCTATCTATCTATCTATCTATCTATCTATCTATTTATCTATCTATCTACTCAGGCCCAATCCCCACTTTTCCCTTCTCTTTTTCTTTTTTTTTGGGGGGGGACTCAAGACAGAGCCCGAATAGGGACAACACAACAGAAAACAATGAACCCACACAAACACAAATACAAATTGACACACGGATATTGATCGCTTCCTGGAGTTGGGTGGGAGATGGAGAATTTGGGGAACATTTGGCAACACACGCATATATCACATTATTTCGTGCACGGACTCTCATAGACGCATGTACTCCGGCACTAATACATTCAAACTCCCAGCTGATCACACGGCATATATTCACACACACACACACACACACACACACACACACACACACACACACACACACACACACACTATTATACGGTCACGGTGGCCGAGCGCGCTTAGTACTCTGTATTGGGAGCACTAGCTCTGGTGTCGGGGGTTCAATCCCACGCGCCGGCAGGGGAAGTTCTCTCAAAAACTTTCCCTGGTCGTGAAGGCAAGATCTGGGCGGATCGTCTCGGGGGACCCACAAAGTCTCCTGCCCACGTCCTACTCCCTTGGGAGTATGTAGGCGCTCTCGTTAGCTGCCAGGATCAGTCTGTTGATCCATTAGGATAAGATCTAGGTTAAGTCTGTGTATTTTCAGCCCCATTGGCTGCCGGCTTGAAATAAACCGATTATTATTATTATTATTACACACACACACACACACACACACACACACACACACACACACACACACACACACACACACACACACTCACACACACAATAAATTTCCACTTTTTAAGGGGGTAGCCTATAGTGTATTCGCTGTAAGTAGGCGAGAAATCATGACCTCTAACCTCTGTAACTCAAACACGACTAGAGTAATTTAGCTAATATGTCTAGCATTTGAGAAGGGTCAGCCAGGTAATAGATGTGAAAAATTATAGCGCATTTGCTCCAGCCCTTTTTGAGTTACAGAGGATAGAGGTCATGATTTTTCGCCTACTTACAGCGAATAGACTATAGTTCTTGGTTTTTGGCCCATATAATAATAATAATAATAATAATAATAATAATAATAATAATAATAATTCTTAAAGCTAGCCCATGCTAAGCCAGATAAGGATAGCCCAATAAGGCCGATTAGGCGTAGTTCCATTGGGGTCCTGTACTCATACCCCATCCCCTTGCTCATGAGGGACGGTAATGACTCAGTGCTTGTGAACAATCTTTAATGCGCTGAGCGTGGGCGTGATCCTGGGACCTTCTGAATGGAAGTCCAAGACGCTAGTCAATACACCAGCGAGCCGCTGTAATTTTAATTATTAATGTATTTTTGAGTTTCCTCGCTAGACCTCCATCAAGCTGAAAAAACACCCCTACACCCCCTATCAAAATACATTTGTACATTTTTCGGTAGAAAGATGTTCCAGCCGAAGGCTGGTTCCTTCTAAGATTATAGGCTCGCTATCGCTCTCCAGGAAAAAATCGACACCTACATGGCACGAAAGGTCTTAAAATTGACAAAGAAGTGGGGCGTAAGGTTTTAAAATCGCCAAAGTAATGGGCCGAACGTCTTAACATCTGAAAACTAATATGCTAAACATGAGGGAGAAGGGGGTCCAGAAAAACGGCCCATCTTCCATCACTAGATTCCGGTTTCCACCCACACAGTGCGAGTTATTATCATGTTCGGCACATTACTTTGGCGATTTTATCACCTTTCGCCCCATTTCGTTGTCAATTTTAAGACCTTTCGTGCAATTTACCTATCGATTTTTCCCTGGCGAGCGATAGCGAACCTGTAATGTCAAGAGGAACCGGCCTTCGGCTGTGACATTTTTCTTCCGAAAAATGTAAAAAATTATCTTGAAGGGGGGTCTAGGCGGTGATTTTAAAGCTTGATGGAGGTCTAGCGAGGAAAATATAACCTATATGAATAAACTAAATAAATATAACCTATATGAATAAACTGAATAAACTGAATAAACTGAATCAATATAACCTATATGAATAAACTGAATAAATATAACCTATATGAATAAACTGAATAAATATAACCTATATGAATAAACTGAATAAACTGAATAAACTGAATCAATATAACCTATATGAATAAACTGAATAAATATAACCTATATGAATACACTGAATAAACTGAATCAATATAACCTATATGAATAAACTGAATAAATATAACATATATGAATAAACTGAATCAATATAACATATATGAATAAACTGAATCAATATAACCTATATGAATAAACTGAATAAATATAACATATATGAATAAACTGAATCAATATAACCTATATGAATAAACTGAATAAACTGAATAAATATAACCTATATGAATACACTGAATAAATAGACCCCCAAAACCAGCTCATCTCCCCTTAAATTCCTGACTTGATCCCAGTGTCTCCGCCATTATATATTATGGTCTCAGTATTTCTGCACCTCTCTCTTGCTCTCGCTCTCTCTCTCTCTCTCTCTCTCTCTCTCTCTCTCTCGCTCTCTCCCTGCCATTGTATATTATGGCCTCAGTATTTCTGCGAGGGATCCGGATTGTTCAGTTTCAAAGGTCAATCAGGAAGTTTCTGAAGTCTAAAATTAATAATGTGGTAACGCCGCTTACTACTACTACTACTACTACTACTACTACTACTACTACTACTACTACTACTTATATAGCCTACTCACACGCTTATTTATTTGCTTAACGTTTGGATTATAATACTGTTTAGTTTCCTCGCTAGACATAAAAACACCCACTAGGCCCCCCTTCAAGATAAATTTGTACATTTTTAGGTAGACAAATTTCCCGGCCAAAGGCCGGTTCCTTTAAAAATGTGAGGCTCGCTATCGCTCGCCAGGAAAAAATAAACACCTAAATGGCACGAAAGGTATTAAAATTGGCAACGGAATGGGGTGAAAGTTGTTAAATCCGCCAAACTAATGGGGCTTAACACCAGGGAGAAAAGGGACCAGAAAAACGACCCACCTCCCCTTAAATTACGAATCTTGTTATTAGTGTCCCTTAATATATATTCTGGTGTCAATTTGTCTCCACCTGTATGTGAAAACGTGCAATATCTTAACTTACAATGACAAAGATTTTGTTTAAAACGCCAAACTAATGGGGCGAACATCTTAAAATCTCAAAACTAATAGGGATAAACATTAGGGAGAAGGAGGTCCCGAAAAAAGTAAGTTCCTCCCCTTAATTTGTAACTATAAAAAAACCACACATGATTGTTATCGTGTAGACTCACGCGCTCAAGTGACTGCGGACCAGATCACACACTGATGAGTTATAAGCCGACTCCATCCCGTCATCTTAGGGGGGCGGCCGTTGTAAAGGTAGGGTCCCAAGCTCCCCTACTGGGTCTCCTCGTCGTTGTTGTCATGGGAACCGCTCACTCGCACTTTGATGTATGCAGACTAATAACGCACACTGCAATGTCACTCCAACAGCTTCCTCTCTCTCCAACCCTCCCCTCTCAACACTCTTCGGAAAGTAGATACGAGGTGCCGTTGTAAAGTCTTCTCCCTCAATACCTACACCTTACCGCTCTCTCACACTTAATGTATGTACGGTGGCTGAACTATGAGTATTTGGTTTAGAGAGGGGATTTTCATTGTCTTATAGGTCTATCTGCTCCAGTCATCACTGCATGTGTGCTTTAATGACTAAATACTTTGATAGTGGTGTTTGCTTTGGTAATAGTATTTTCTTCTCTTTCCTCTCACTAAGGTGGAATATCTCCCTTTTCTTTTTTCTTTTTCTTTTCTCTCAATTGTTGTGCTTGTTCGTAAACAGATCCAGTATTGTACCAGCATTTATTTTGATTTTTTGGACATCCTGAAGTGCATTACTCCTCCTCACAGAACAATTTAGATATTCTTGTCCTTGAGTTTCCTGTACTTTTCTAAGTATAATTGAATTTATTAATTTCACTCCCAACACCAAACACCTCCCAATTAAATTAATGAAAACATTAATTTACTGATCTTAAACACTCTAACCATTACACCATCAAGACAGTTATATAAGGGATAATGATTTTCTTGGTACTTCAAATGTTCAGGTCACTTATTTCTTTCCACTTTTTGGTTTTCAGACACTTCTCCCAAAAAGGTGTTACGCTAGCAGGAACTTGGTCTTATATCGACACTATGATGTAATTTATGTTTCTCTCTTTAATCTTAATTTGTCTAAAATAAGGTTCTATCTATTGTTCTTAATCTTGCAAAATTCGATAATAGTTTTGTCACTTATGTGTACAGTTTGTTTTCCTTCACGGCAACTCCCCCCCCCCCCCCCTCTTTCCCTCACCGCGTGTGCTTTTGGTTCTGCAGGCACACGAAAGCTTTATTCTCCTCCCCCTCCCCTCCTTCCCTCCCTCCCCTCCCCTCCCCTCCCCTCCCCTCCCCCCTCACCCCCTCCTCTCCTTCCCTCACCGCGAACTCTCAAGTGCTTTTGGTTCTGCAGGCACACGAAAGCTTTATTCTCCTCCTCCTCCCCTCCTCCTCCTTCCCTTCCCTCCCCTCCCCCCTCCCCTCCTCCTCCTTCCCTCCCCCCCTCTCCTCCCTCACCCCGAACTCCCAAGTACTTTTGGTTCTGCAGGCACCCGAAAGCTTTATTCTCCTCCTCCTCCCCTCCCCTCCCCTCCCTCACCGCGAACTCCAAGAGCGTTTGGTTCTGCAAGCACCCGAAAGCTGTATTCTGCTTCATGGTAGTCGGATATTTGGTTATTGGCCTGCTTGCTTGCACACAGACAATGATGCACTCCGTCACACCGCAACGCATCCCACGACTTTCATCGATAATTTAAGTCTTTTGTTGGACAGTATCTTTTGTTTACTCTGCGGGGGTGTTGTAATTAGCGGGTAGACCATTATAGTGACACAGTGCCAGTGGTATGACGAGGAGAGAGAGAGAGAGATTGGAAGAAGAGCTTAACCCTTTCTGTACCGATGCCGTCCTTTTAACTTCATTCTGACTACCATTAGATGAAGTTATTCAGCTTAAAAAGGGTCTCTAGCTTTATACAGGCTTCGAATTATCTCACTTAACCCTTTTGACTACCACTGATCCTTCTTAAACTGCACAAAATCGTCTAAACATAGTTAGAATAAAATTAAAATGACGTCGCCGGTACAGAAGGGGTTAAGCAGTTAGTGGGGGAGAGGGAACGGGAAGAGCAGAAAGAAGAGGATGATGATGGAGTAAAGTTTGTATTAGGCCTCGGGACAGAAGAGGGGGTAGACGAGGAAGTGGATAAAAGCATGAAGGTAGTGAAAAGCTCCTGGAGCAGGTGTGGCGGAAGAGAAGGATAAATATGGTAGAATAGGTAAGAGCGATGATGGGAGGAGGAAAGAGATAGGAGAGGATGTGTAGAGAAGGGGGGGGGATAGGAGGATGTGTAGAGAAGGGGGTGGGGGGGAGAAGGATGTGTAGATATTGAGAGGAGGGGTGGAGGAGGAGGTTAGAACACTATTGAGAGGAGAGGTGGAGGAGGAGGTTAGAACACTGTTGAGAGGAGAGGTGGAGAAGGAGGTTAGAACACTGTTGAGAGGAGAGGTGGAGAAGGAGGTTAGAACACTATTGAGAGGAGAGGTGGAGAAGGAGGTTAGAACACTATTGAGAGGAGAGGTGGAGAAGGTTAGAACACTATTGAGAGGAGAGGTGGAGAAGGTTAGAACACTATTGAGAGGAGAGGTGGAGAAGGTTAGAACACTGTTGAGAGGAGAGGTGGATAAGGAGGTTAGAACACTATTGATAAGAGAGGTGGAGAAGGTTAGAACACTGTTGAGAGGAGAGGTGGAGAAGGTTAGAACACTATTGAGAGGAGAGGTGGAGAAGGAGGTTAGAACACTGTTGAGAGGAGAGGTGGAGAAGGAGGTTAGAACACTATTGAGAGGAGAGGTGGAGAAGGAGGTTAGAACACTGTTGAGAGGAGAGGTGGAGAAGGAGGTTAGAACACTGTTGAGAGGAGAGGTGGAGTTAGAACACTATTGAGAGGAGAGGTGGAGAAGGTTAGAACACTGTTGAGAGGAGAGGTGGAGAAGGAGGTTAGAACACTATTGAGAGGAGAGGTGGAGAAGGAGGTTAGAACACTGTTGAGAGGAGAGGTGGAGAAGGAGTTTAGAAACACTGTTGAGAGGAGAGGTGGAGGAGGAGGTTAGAACACTGTTGAGAGGAGAGGTGGAGAGAAGGAGGTTAGAACACTGTTGAGAGGAGAGGTGGAGAAGGAGGTTAGAACACTGTTGAGAGGAGAGGTGGAGAAGGAGGTTAGAACACTGTTGAGAGGAGAGGTGGAGAAGGAGGTTAGAACACTGTGAGAGGAGAGGTGGAGAAGGAGGTTAGAACACTGTTGAGAGGAGAGGTGGAGAAGGAGGTTAGAACACTGTTGAGAGGAGAGGTGGAGAAGGAGGTTAGAACACTGTTGAGAGGAGAGGTGGAGAAGGGAAGGAGGTTAGAACACTGTTGAGAGGAGAGAGGTGGAGGAGGAGGTTAGAACACTGTTGAGAGGAGAGGTGGAGAAGGAGGTTAGAATACTGTTGAGAGGAGAGGTGGAGAAGGAGGTTAGAACACTGTTGAGAGGAGAGGTGGAGAAGGTACACAGCCAAAAGTTAAGGTGGTGTCACACGAGCGATTTTTCCGTCAATTTTTACGGGCAATTGTAGTCTGGCAGCTTCAAAATACAAGTTCCATAAGAATTAAACTTGCTAACATAATCTACCTTCGATCTAGTTTCCGATTCCAATGCAAAAATATCCCTAAATATCACCCGAAAAAGCTTGCTCATGGAAAATTGACGGAAAAAGCGCTCGTGTGACAGTGGCTTTAGCGAAGGGGTTGAAGGTGATCAGAGTAGGGGAGAAAGATTAAATAGTAGAAGATGGACAGTAAGGAGATAACAAAATATGTAGAACAGGTGGAGAAGGCGGTTACTGGGAGACTACAGGAAAACTAAATATTCTGCCTAATGGTTCACTTTTTGGTCGATTTTTGCATATTTTCATTATTATTCTAGTTTTCTCCCTAGACCTCCATCAAATTAAAAAAAACCCACAAACATCCATTAGATTCCCTTTCTAGGTTAATTTGTACATTTTTCGGTAGAAAAATTTCCCGGCCAAAGGCCGGTTCTTCCAACATTACAGGCTCAATATCGTTCGCCAGGGAAAAAATCGACACCTAAATAGCACGAAAGGTCTAAATATTGACGACGAAATGGGGCGAAAGGTCTTAAAATCAACAAACTAATGGGGCAAACATCTTAACATCTGAAAACTAATAGGGCTAATCATGAGGGAGAAAGTGGTCCAGAAAACCGGCTCATCTCCCCCCCCCCTTAAGCTTCTTCCTTCATTACTTTACTATAACTATCCCTATGGATGAAGAAGTGCGGGAGAGGGTACAACAGGGGAAGAGGGTTGTAGGAATGTTGAAAGCAGTAACAAGAAATAGGGTGGTCAGTATGGAAGTGAAGAAGTCCTTGCATGACAGTGTGGTAATCCCGACACTGACTTACGGAAGCGAAGCATGGACGTTGGTTGAGAGACTCAGACCAAGAGTGAGAGCACTGGATATGAATTACCTAAGAAGTGCGTGCGGAGTTACATGGAGGGATAGACAGACTAATGAGGAAGTAAGAAGGTGTGGTGTGGAAGTTGATGTGCTGGAAAGTGTGAAAAGGAACAACTTGAGATGGTTCGGCCATATGGAACGTATGGAAAGCGAGAGAATGACTAAGAGGGTGTACAAGAGCGAGGTGGAGGGACAGAGAGGGAGAGGTAGACCGAAAGAGAGGTGGAAGGATGGAGTGAGGAAGTATATGAACGAAGGCGGTGCTGCTTGGGGGGAGGGGCGCCGACTGACTGGGGACAGAGGTGCATGGGGGTGGTTCGTTCGTGGCCACCCCTTCGGGGATCACGGCGTCAGGCAATAGATAGATAGATAGAACGAACTATCCCTTCTATTACTATTAATTTTCTAAACTGTAACTTGTAACTTAATCTAGCTCTCTTTTTTCTGGAGAAGCCGCAAGCCGTTCTCCTGCAAAGCGAGGACAACGACTCATTCGACGAAGAAGAAAAAAAAAGTGTGGATTGTACAGTCGCGCTAATAAGTGATGTCTCAGCACCAAATATGTCTTGATCAATAATTGGTATCGGCAAAATCTAAGCTTGATTTCTTCATATCGAGTGAAATAGACAAACATGTTCCTACACTTACCCACCCTATTCATCATCTGACAGACATTAATACAGCACAGAGCAAGCCAAACGTAATGACAGCTGGGACAGTGGTGATGGGCTGGTCTGTCAGAGTGAGAGGTGAGCGATCTCTGCCATACCCATAGCTTACTCTGACTGTTCCTTTTACTTATATATCTTCTAGATCTCAAGTGACGGCGTCTTTTCCGTGGCTTGACCTCCCTACTGCCAACCTAAAAGTTGGCAGATTGGGAGCCAAAGCGTCACATTTTTCCCTTGCCCCTCAACTTTCCCTTCATAATTGCTGAGGGGCACAGGGCTTTGGGTGAAGCTTTGGTTTCCCGGGCGTTTCCGCGCCCTCCTCGGCTCCCTGCCTTAGAGTGGCTTCGGTCACCCAGGCTTTATTAGTGGTAAGCAGGGAGGGTTTTGTGGGGGCGCTCGTTTATGGCCTTGGCCTTGCTCAGGACCTTGGGGCTGTTCGGCCAGGCAGCCTGGGGAACAACAACAACAACAACAACAGCTGGGACATGACTTAATTAGCGCGACCGTATACATGTAGACGTAATGGTTCGCTCACAACCTTTCTTATAAACAGGGTCACTTTAACCCTTTGAGTACCAGCGACGAGTGTTACTTTAGTCTAGCTATATTTAGACGATATTATGCAGCTTAGGAAGGATCTGTGGCATATAAAAGGGTTGATTGAGATAGCTTGAAGCCTTATTATTACTAGAGGTCCTTCCTAAGCTGAATAACACCGTCTAATAGCTGCCAGAATCTGATCAAAAGGACGTCCCTGGTACTGTACGGGTTAACCCCCCTTCACCACAAGGACGTCCCTGGTGCTGTACGGGTTAACCCCTTCACCACCATGACGTCCCTGGTGCTGTACGGGTTAACCCCTTCACCACCATGACGTCCCTGGTGCTGTACGGGTTAACCCCCCTTCACCCCCATGACGTAATTGGCATCATATTCTGGTTACCATTAGACGATTTTCTTTAGTTTGTCATCTACCTACCTACACGACACAAATGGGTCACTACGATGTCAATATACCCTCTTAATAACACAGGTCCTTCTTAAGGGGAGGTACCGGGTATTTAGTTTGTTCCCTACGTTTTCATCAAACTTAAAATTACACCCCCTAGACCCCCTTTCAAGATAAATTTGTACATTTTTCGGTAGAAAAATGTCCCGGCCAGAGGCCGGTTGCTCTAAAATTACAGGCTCGCTCTCGCTCGCCAGGAAAAAATCGACACCTAAATGGCACGAAAGGTCTTAAAATTTACAGAAATGGGGCAAAATGTCTTAAAATTTTCAAACTACTGGGGCGAACGTCTTAAAATTTCAAGAGCAATGGGGCTAAACATGAGGGAGAAAGGGGTCCAGAAAAACTCCCTCAAGTGGCTATCTCCCCTAAAACTGCATACAATCATGTAATTTTAGACAGAATCAGAGGTAAAGAGGCGTCCGGGTACTGAAGGGGTTAAGGGGTGATGGGCGTATTTATTTCCTCTTTTATATAGTTTTTTATCCATTTTTTTAGGTTCTTCATAAATAACTTATAAAAACACCCTCCAAAACCCTCCTGCAAGATACATTTGTACATTTTTCGATAGGGAAAATTGTCCCGGCCCAAGACCGGTGCCTCTTAATTTACAGACTCGCTATCGCTCGCCAGGAAACAATCGACACCTAAATGGCACGAAAGGTCTTGATATTGATGAAGAAATGGGACGAAAGGTCTTAAAATCGACAAACTAATTGGGTGAACGTCTTAAAATATCAAACTAATGGGGATTAACATGAGGGAGAAGGGGGTCCAGAAAAACGACCTACCTCCCCTTAAGGGGGGTGACCTGTTTTGGTTCTGTCCTTTTCTATCTTTCTCTGGCTTGTATCCATTTGGCCCCATTCAGCCTACTGTTTTAAGACGTTTATCCCCATCCAGGTGTACATTTTATACTGGTGAGCGGTAGCGACCCAGCATATTTTTTATTTTTGTTTGACAGCAGGCTAAATTTGTACATTTTTCGATAGAAAAATGTCTCCGGCGAAGCCAGATTTCTTCATATAATGCTGGCTCGCTATCGCTCGCCAGGAAGAAATCGACACCTAGATGGGGATAAACGTCTTAAAATAGTTGGCTGAATGGGGCCGAATGGATACAAGCCAGAGAAAGAGAGAAAGGGACAGAAATAACAAAAAGCAGGTCACCCCCCTTAAGTTCAGAGGTATTGTGAGTTGATAGTGAATTTGTAATTAATAATGGTTTTGTCGTTACTTCCTGACCTATATTACGACACTGGTACTGATCGGTCGGTTATTACTGGTGTGGGTGTGTGTTAGAATGTGTGTGGGTGTGTTAGTTTGTGGTGTGTGTGTGTGTGTTTTAGTAAGTGTGTGTGTGTGTGTGTGTTTTAGAATGTATATGTGTGTGTGTGTGTTACTATGTGAGAGTGAGAGTGTGTGTGTGTGTGTGTGTGTGTGTGTAATAATTGTTAGGTTGCATGTTACACTGATTAAAACTGAAAGTATAAGCAGTAACCCGCGGCTCAGTAACGACCCGGCAGCAACAACAACAGTACTAAGGTTATATGCTGACTTACTGCCCCCCCTTCCCCCCCCCCCGCCCCGTCTAAACACACCCATATACACCATAGGGGGAAGCACACCAACGTCTTTACAGCGGTAGACATGTTGCTACCCTGAACCAAAGTCTTTACAGTGGTGGTAGACATGTTGCTACCCTGAACCAAAGTCTTTACAGTGGTGGTAGACATGTTGCTACCCTGAACCAAAGTCTTTACAGTGGTGGTAGACATGTTGCTACCCTGAACCAACGTCTTTACAGTGGTGGTAGACATGTTGCTACCCTGAAAACACGACCATCTCATACAAATACCCCCAAAGGCAATTTTAAGGGGACAGTGGTTGTTTTGGGGGGTCTATTTATTGATAAGTCTAGGTATAATTTGTTAGTTTTCTCGCTAGACCTTCATCAATCTTTAAATATCGTCCCCTAGACCCCCCTTCAAGATAAATGTGTACATTTTTCGGTCTGATAGTTATATCTCATTGTTTCTATTTGTATTCTTATATCCAATTTTGTTTTATTCCTTTGGCTTGAATCATTTATCCAATCCAATTATCTAGTGTATAATCCTGAAAGTTGATCAGATTCCCCCTTCAGTAGTTTCTGAATGTTATGCCTCTGTTAGGAGTGACTGATATAACACATTCATTTAAGGAGGGATGGTTCGTTTTTGTGGCCCTCTTTCTTCCTCATGTTTAGCCCCATTGATTTTCAGAATTTAAGAAGTTTGTCCCATTAGTTTGGCAATTTTAAGACTATTCGCCCCCATTTCTGTGTTGATATTCAGACCTTTCGTGCAATTTAGGTGTCGATTTGTTTTGACTATAGTCGGATAGCGAACCTGTGTTATAGTAGTATCCAGCCTCCGGCCGAGACATTTTTCTATCGAAAAATGTACACGTTTATTTTGAAAGGGGGTCTTGGGGGTGTTTCTTTAAGGGGAGATATCCACTTGAGGGATTTTTTTCTTGACTCCTTTCTCCCTCATGTTTAGCCCCATTGTTTTCCTAATGTTAAGACGTTCGGCCTATTATTTTGACGATTTTGACCCTCGCCCCATTTCTGTCAATTTTAAGACCATTTGTGCCATTTAGGTGTCGATTTTATCCTGGCGAGCGATAGCGAGCCTGTAATTTAAGGGGCACCGGCCTTCGGCCGGGACATTTTTCTACCGAAAAATGTACAAATTTATCTTGAAAGGGGGTCTAGGGGGAGTATTTTTAAGCTTGATGGAAGTCTAGGGAATCAACTAAAAACCTCCCCTTAAGTTTGATGGAGGTCTAGGGAGGACACACATACAAACTAATAAACAAATACATACATCATCATGAGGCAATAAATCCGCCCCCCCCCCCTCCCCCCTCCCCCCTACAAACCAAGGTAGGGGCCCCTCTGACCTACTAGTTGGGCCAGAACAACACCACACCCGAATTATGGGGGGGGGGGGGGCTGAAGCAACACCCTGAGTGCATGTACTGTGTGGGTGTGTATGTGTGTGTGTGTGGGTGTGTATGTGTGTGTGTGGGTGTATGTGTGTGTGTGTGGGTGTGTATGTGTGTGTGGGTGTGTATGTGTGTGTGGGTGTGTGTGTGTGTGTGTGTGTGTATGTTGTGTATGTGTGTGTGTGTGTGTGTATGTTGTGTATGTGTGTGTGTGGGTGTGTATGTGTGTGTGTGTGGGTGTGTTGTGTATGTGTGTGTATGTTGTGTCTGTGTGTGGGTGTGTTGTGTATGTGTGTGGTTGTATTGTGTCTGTGTGGGTGTGTTGTGTATGTGTTGTGTGTGTGTGTGTTGTGTGTGGGTGTGTTGTGTGGGTGTGTGTGTGTGTGTGTGTATGTGTGTATTACGTTTTTCGTTTCCTCCCTAGGTCTCCATCAAGCTTAAACAACATGCGCAAGATCCCCCTTCTAGATAAATTTGTAAATTTTTCGGTAGAAGAATGTCCCGGCCGAAGGCCGATTCCCCCTTAATTACAGGCTCGCTTTCGCTCGCCAGGAAACTAACCAACACTTAAATGGCACGAAATGTCTTAATATTGACAGGGAAATGGAGTGAAAGGTCTTATAACCGCCGAACGAATGGGCCGAACATCTGAGATTCTGAAAACTAATGTGGCTAAAGAGGAGGGAGAAGGGGCACCATAGAAGCCCCCCCCCCCCCCTCCCCCCTGCATACCAAGGTAGGGGCCCCTCTAACCTACTAGTTGGGTCAGAACACCACCACACCCGAATTATGGTGGGCCTGAAGCAACACCCTGAGTGCATAATATACTGTGTGTGTGTGTGTGTGTGAGAGAGAGAGAGTATGTTGGATGTGTGTGTGTGTGTGTGTATGTATATGTATTTTATGTGTGCGTGTGTGAGAGAACGAGTGTGTGTGAGTGTTGATGTGTGTGTGTGTGTGTGTGTGTGTGTATGTATGTGTGTGTGTGTGTGTATGTATGTATGTGTGTGTGTGTGTGTGTGTGTGTGTGTGTGTGTGTGTGTGTGTGTGTGTGTGTGTGTGTTGTTGAGAAGGCCAGGACACACCCAAAGGTTGTCTTAGGTCAGGTGCTGTTGGTGTTACGACAAGTTAATGTATGGACGGTGTGATGGTGTACATGTGTGTGTTTGTGTGTATGTGTGTGTGTGTGTGTGTGTGTGTGTGTGTGTGTGTGTATGTGTGTCATGGGTTGGTGTGGTGTGGGAGGTGTGTGGTGTGGGTTAGTATATATATATATATTTTTTTTTATTTTTTTTTTTTCTATGTGAATGAGGCAGACAAAAGGCATAACTGCCTGCAGCAAGTGCTTCCCCCAGTTTGAACGAGTGACAGGGCCAAAATCAAGTGACGTTCGAGCTAAAATGCCTGGACACACGGTGTTTGAAGCAATTTAAGTCATAGGTAGAGGGAAAGACTGATTCTGGGAGAGAGTTCCAGAGCTCAGCAGTTGAACAGAAGAAAGTCTGAGAATAGCGTTTCACTCTTGGGTTAGAAAGTTGCCCAGAGTAGGGGTGGGATTGTGTTGCAAGGCGAGTACTACGTACCCTACGTAGAGGAGGTGGTATACACTGGGAAAGCTCCGTGGAACACTGATTATTGTAGTAGCGATATAATAGCGACAGAGATGCAACATTGCGGCGAAGAGAGAGAGATTGCAGAGAGTTGGTGAGTGGACGGGAGTTAATGATACGAAAGGCTTTCCTTTTGTACTTTGTCTAGGAGTGCGGTGTGAGAGGATCCTCCCCACACATGTGAACAATACTCAATACAAGGACGCACTATGCCCCTGTACAGAGCAAGAAGCTGCGCAGGGGTAAAGAACCCCTTGATGTGGTTGAGCACACCCAGCTTCTAGGAGGCTGCCTTAGCAAGACTGGTGTTTTGTCGGAGGTGGGAGTAGTCTGGATATAGTGTGAACTTGTGAAGAGTGTGTGGGTGTGGGTGTATGTTCAGTGAGTGTGTTGTGGGTGTTCATCAAGCTGTGTGTGTGTGTGAACGTAGTGTGTGTGTGGGGGGGGGGGGGGGGTGTATATAATGAGTTCTAATTGAGTTTATGTGTTGGTTTATGAGTGTGTGTCTCTAAGAATTGGCGTGTGGTTGGTGGTGGTGTGTATGTGTGTGTGGGGGGGGGGGGGGAGGTTGTATGTGGGTGTGGTTTTAGTATGTATGTGTGTGTGGTGTGGATGTACATTGAGTAGATATGGTGGTATGTAGAATTGCTACTCAAACACACACACACACACATATATACAGTATATATATATATATATATATGCGTAAAATACTGTATATATGCAGTCTGCATATAAAGTGAGTGTGCACTGGGTGTGGTATGTGCTGACAGAGCTTCAGAGTGAACGCGTCAGTAAGAGTGAAAACCCGTGACGGGAAACTCGTACATTTTTACACCATTTCTTCGGACCGAATCGAAAACAATTTATATACCTATCCATAGTTTGCCCTCGCGTGGCCCATTGTGTTGAAATGCCCGAGTCAGAGAATTATGCTTACTGTGGAATAATAGAGTTGTTTATATATCCCGACCTATGTGGCTTAAAAGTTTTGTTTTTGTTTTTGTTTTTTTGTAATATCAATGACTAGAAGGCTATGTAAGAGCTAAAAGTAACTTGTATACAGTAGTTATATATTGATGTATAGCCTACTGTAGTCCTATTTATTTCATCTGACGGTAAATTGAATATCTTAGCTAATTTCTGGATACTTAATGGACAAGTATGAAGCCACTATGTCTCTGCATCATGTTAAGACCAAGTTTATATAATTAGCACCATGTTTCGCTACAAATTCTTCAACAAAACTCAGAAATCTTGAGGGGAACTTTGCAATTTACCGCCAGTTGAAAAGAAACAGGGTATAGTTATTGAGGATTAAATTTATTAGGCATTTTATATTATCAATCAATCAATGCTATAATTACGCGATATATTTGTACGCAGCCATGATAATACTTTTTGGATTTACTTGATAGATACGCTCTCTGGCCAAGATGATGAAGTGAGAGATTACTTCCTTGACTGTGATGAAACGAACGTGATGTAGGGAGAGAGAGAGAGAGAGTGTGTGTGTGTGTGTGTGTGTGTGTGTGAGTGAGTGAGTGAGAGAGAGATAGAGAGAGTGTGAGAGTGAGTGAGAGAGAATTAGGATAATGGTAGGTATATGAAAACGAGTATACATTGTTCTCTCTTAAAGCATTGATATTGAGAGAGAGAGAGAGAGAGAGAGAGAGAGAGAGAGTTGATTGTTTTATTGAGAGAAGTAGCCTACATATGTTACACAGGTATTATAATTATATCATCTCAAAAGGGCGAAGGTGCATATGCAATCTTCACCTTACTGAGAGAGAGAGAGAGAGAGAGAGAGAGAGAGAGAGAGAGATAATTACAAAGTTACAAGGAATAGTTGGGAGGGAAATAGAAAGAGAGAGTGAAAGTTACAAGGAGTTACAAAGAATAGTTGGGAGGGAAATAGAAAGAGAGTGAAAGTTACAAGGAGTTGTTATATTTTACCTCACTTCCAGTACTACTATGCAGATGATAAACATTAAAGAATCTGCTCCATTGTTTGAACAATTTATACATGATGACGTAACATTTAAACACAAGTTCAATTCTGAAAATTGTGTCGTTTAGATACAATTAGCGTTACAGTAAGTTGGAATAGTGATATAAATATATTCCGATGTAATAATATATACTCTCTCTCTCTGTATATATATATATATATATATATATATATATATATATATATATATATATATATATATATATATATATATATATGTACATTGCACATGTTATACGTCATACATTTCCTATGGTATAATACTGCTGGTAATACTACTTATCATATATTGAGTTTATATCCACTGCTTACACGGAGGTAGACAACATGGCCGCTACTGTCAACAAGTAGCGTAACACTCCCTATATCTGAATATACCAAGATGCTATCAAGACACTCACAGTTAAGGGGAGATGGGTCGTTTTTCTAGATCCCCTTCTCCCTCATGTTTAGCCCCATTGGTTTTTAGATTTTAAGATGTTAGCCCCAGTAGTTTGTCGATTTTAAAATCTTCCGCCCCATTTCCATGTCAATATTAAGACCTTTCGTGCTATTTAGGTGTCGCTTTTTTCCTGGCGAACGAAAGTGAGCTTGTAATTTTGGAAGAACCGGCCTTTGGCCGGGAAATTTTTGTACCGAAATTTTGTACAAATTAATCTTGAAGGGGGATCTAATGAATGTATTTTTAAAGTTTGATGGAGGTCTAAGGAGGAAACTAGAACAATTATGAATAAATGAAAAAAGTCGACCAAAAAGTGAAAGATTGATTATATGTCCACTGCCTAATGTACAGTTGTGGACAGGAATACTTGATTGCTCCTCCAAATATTATTTATATATATACCAGATAGAGTATGCAGGGTATACAACATAATGAATATTGATCTTATTATTATTGATCTCAGTAGGTTTCATTCCTTATGTGTTCGTTATTTTTTATTATAGACTTCCTACGAACGCTGACGAATTGTATTGACATGAAGTGGAGCTTTTTGACAACACAATTAACCTAACTATTATTATTATTATTATTATTATTATTATTATTTTTTTTTTTTTTTTTTAATTATTATTATTATTATTTATTATTTTATTATTATTATTATTTTTTTTTTTTTTTTTTTTTTTTTTTTTTTTTTTTAATTATGATTATTATTATTATTATTATTATTATTATTATTATTATTATTATGATGTTCACTCCCGACCATCAGTTTGTAGTTTGTACAGGTGGCCAAATAAGTGATGTCCCGGCACCAAGTATATTTAGATCAATAAGTGGTATCAGCACTATCTAAGCATTAAGGGGAGATTTCCACTTGAGAGATTTTTTTCTTGACTTCTTTCTCCCTCATGTTTAGCCCCATTGTTTTTTTTGTTTTAAGATGTTCGCCCCATTATTTTGACGATTTTAAGAACTTTCAACCCATTTCTATCAATTTTAAGACCTTTCGTGCCATTTAGGTGTCGATTTTATCCTGGCGAGCGATAGCGAGCCTGTAATTTAAGAGGAACCGGCTTTCAGTCGGAACATTTTTCTACCGAAAAATGTACAAATTTACCTTGAAAGGGGCTCAACGGGGTGTAATCTTAAGCTTGAAGGATATCTAGGGACCAAACTAAAAACCTCTCCTTAATTGATCGTTTCGAGTGAGATATACAAACATGTTCCTATCTTTACACACCCTATTCAACATCTGACCGACATTAACCCTATGAGGATCGATGACGCACTTCTTTTCTGTTTTCTGGCTATCATTAGACGATTTTATTCATACTAGGCAGGGTATATGTCAAGTCAGAGGGTTGATTGAGACAGTCTTTCCACTTTCAACGCACACAAATCCTTCCTAAGCTGTATAAAATTGTCTAATGATAGCCTCAATAAGCTGCCAGAACGCGTCATATCCTGAAGGGGTTAAGACAGCCCACAGCGAGCCAAACGTAATGACAGCTGAGCCAAACGTAATGACAGCTGAGCCAAACGTAATGACAGCGAGCCAAACGTAATGACAGCTGAGCCAAACGTAATGACAGCTGAGCCAAACGTAATGACAGCTGAGCCAAACGTAATGACAGCGAGCCAAACGTAATGACAGCTGAGCCAAACGTACATATGGCTATTGTATATTGACGGATGGTTGTTTGAAGAAGTTATTGGCAAGTCATCCCAGCCTCACGCTCACACTCTCTCTCATCGTTCCCACGCGCCTCATATAACGGCTTCACGCTTTCCACTTTTTGGCAACAGTCACGGAACGTAGTGTAATATTTTAAGCGGTAACATCATAGGTGTCCTCTATATCAAAGTGCTATATTCTTTACGGGGTGATAGGCGTATCTATTTCCTCATTTATGTATATTTTTATACATTTTAAAGTTTCCTCTCTATACCTCCAGCAGGCTTAAAAAAAAAAAAAAAAAAAAAATCAAGATAAATGTTTACATTTTTCGGCAGACATATTTCCCGCCCGAAGGCCGATTCCTCTTAAAATTACAGGTTCGCTATCGCTCGCCAGGATAAAGTCGACACCTAAATGGTGCGAAAGGTCTTAATATTGGCAAAAACAAATGGGGCGTAAAGTCTTGAAGTCGCCAAAATAATGGACCGAACATCTTAAAATCTGAAAACTAATGGGGCTAAACATGAGGGAGAAGGGAGCCAGAAAAAACAGCCAATCCCCCCTCAAGCAACTTGGTCTCCATTTGTGATTTTTTTTTTTTTTTTTTTTTTTTATATGTGATTGAGGGAGGCAAAAGGCAGAATTGCCTATAGCGAGTGCCTCCCCCATAGTTGAAAGAGTGACAGGGCCAAAATCAAGGGACGATCGAGCCAAAATGCCTGGACACACGGAGTTTGAAGCAATTTAAGTCATAGGAAGAGGGAAAGACTGATTCTGGGAGAGAGTTCCAGAGCTCAGCTGTTGAGTAGAAGAAAGTTTGAGAGTAACGTTTCACTCTTGGGTTAGAGAGTTGCACAGAGTAGGGGTGGGATTGAGTTGCAAGACGGGTACCACGTGCCCTACGTAAAGGAGGTGGTATGCACTGGAGAAGCTCTGAGGAACACTGATTATTATAGTAGCGATAGAATAGCGAGAGAGATGCAACATTGTGGCGGAGAGAGAGAGATTGCAGAGAGTTGGTGAGTGGACGGGAGTTAATGATACGAAAGGCCTTCCTTTCAACTTTGTCTAGGAGAGCGGTGTGAGAGGAACCTCCCCACACATGTGAACAATACTCAATACAAGACATATGTGTACATTTTTCGGCAAACTTTTCTCTGTAGACTTCGTATTGTATTTTCCAGGTATTTGATTACATATTCCGTAACATCAAGAAGTGTCCGTATTTAAAAGATACATAAAGGAACAAATAAATACGGCCATCCCCCCTTAATAAATACGGCCATCCCCCCTTAATAAATACGCCCATCCCCCTTTATAAATAGGCCCATCCCCCTTTATAAATACGGCCATCCCCCCTTAATAAATACGGCCATCCCCCCTTAATAAATACGCCCATCCCCCCTTAATAAATACGCCCATCCCCCCTTAATAAATACGGCCATCCCCCCTTAATAAATACGACGCCCATCCCCCCCTTAATAAATACGCTCATCCCCCCTTAAGACACCAAATAGTGAAAAGTATGACCACTTTTTTTATCTACTGCAGAATCTCTACCCCCCCCCCCTCCACACCCCACATATCTTGCTTATATCCCCCACTCTCCCCCCACACTCCGGCACATTTTACCCCGCGAACTATTTTAATATTCCCCACAATTCACATCATCCCCCGCTATTCATAACATCCCCCACACTATTCACAAAAGTCCCCACACTTCCTAATAATTCATAGCATCCCCCACACTATCCATAACATCCCCCACACTCCCTAATAATTCATAGCATCCTCCACACTATCCATAACATCCCCCACACTATCCATAACATCCCCCCACACTCCCTAATAATTATTAGCATCCCCCACACGATCCATGACATCCCCCACACTATCCATAACATCCCCCACACTATCCATAACATCCCCCACACTATCCATAACATCCCCCACACTATCCATAACATCCCCCACACTATCCATAACATCCCCCACACTATCCATAACATCCCCCACACTATCCATAACATCCCCCACACTATCCATAACATCCCCCACAATCCCTAATAATTAACATCATCCCCTGCCATTCATAGCATCCCCCACACTATCCATAACATCCCTCACAATCCCTAATAATTCATAGCATCCCCCACAATTGACCACTTGCGAGTTTCAGGCTATAAGGAAGTTAGAGCTGCAAACATTGATATGAAACAGATATAATGTAGGTTTCTGATGGATAAAAGGGATGTTGAATTGGGTTTTATATATATGCTAGCAGGGATACCCGGCGTTGCCCGGGTAATCACCATAATCACCATCACTACTACCACCACTACTACTACCATAATCACCATCATCAATCACTACTACCACAATCATCACAATACTACTACTACCATAATCACCGGCCTCGACCTCCCTGTGCCTCATTAAACGGCGACCTCGATTTCGGCCGCTAAATGACCTTCGATTTAGGATCTGACCTCATCCGTACCCCCATTTTGGAGGGGCTGCGAACAACTTTCGTTCCATACACCTTTTCGATCGGAGGCCTCCTTCTGCCCCAAACGGCCATTTTTTCGCATTTTATTTTTCGCTCCCGTATACTACAAAAGTTCTGCCGAAAATTGTATTAAACAAAAGTGTCTCTGATTTCCACTAAACTCGCCTAAAACCATTTCCAACGGTGCCCCACACTCCCACCTGGCACCAAAACTGTGGGAGGAGTTTAGTAACAAAGGTCGGGTAACTGATCGGGTAACTGACAAACATTGACCTTTATTTATTAAGATGAATGTACTATACGACCGTATTTTAGCTGGTAATTCCGCTAAATATCGATGTCTACAGCTCCATCTTCCTTATAGAACGAAACTCGCAAGTTGGCAATTCACAGCATCCCCCGCAATGCATATCCCCCCCCCCTCTCTCTCTCCCCCACACTCACGATTCACAACATACCACACAATTCACAGCATCCCCCGCAATGCATATCCCCCCCTCCTCTCTCTCTCTCTCTCTCCCCCACACTCACGATTCACAACATACCACACAATTCACAGCATCCCCCGCAATGCATATCCCCCCCTCCTCTCTCTCTCTCCCCCACGCTCACGATTCACAACATACCACACAATTCACAGCATCCCCCGCAATGCATATCCCCCCTCCTCTCTCTCTCTTTCTCTCCCCCACACTCACGATTCACAACATACCACACAATTCACAGCATCCCCCGCAATGCATATCCCCCCTCCTCTCTCTCTCTTTCTCTCCCCCACACTCACGATTCACAACATACCACACAATTCACAGCATCCCCCGCAATGCATATCCCCCCTCTCTCTCTCTCCCTCCCCCACACTCACGATTCACAACATACCACACAATTCATAATATCCCCCACACTCCCTCATAATGGGCGAGCTCACACATGTGGATCCTGTGTTCGAGTCACGTGAACCAAGCACATATACTGTACGTGTTGACCTCATTCAAGAGCTGGCGTTGGCTCAACGACATCATCCAAAATCAACAGGGAGAAACAGTAAGTCAGGATTTGTAATGACCCCCTTAAGTTCATATCTAGCCATCACTCAAAGGACTCGCACGATAGATGGCTGTCGTGCGCTACGTTCAAAACATCCCGCACGCAACGGTTAAGGGGAGATGTCCACTTGAGGGATTTTTTTTCTTGACTCCTTTCTCCCTCATGTTTAGCCCCACTGTTGTTCTAATTTTAAGACGTTTGCCCCATTATTTTAACGATTTTAAGAACTTTCAACCCATTTGTCATTTTTAAGACCTTTCGTGTCATTTAGGTGTCGATTTTATCCTGGCGAGCGATAGCGAGCCTGTAATTTAAGAGGAACCGGCTTTCAGCCGAGAAATTTTTCTACCGAAAAATTTAAAAAATTATCTTGAAAGAGGCTCAAGGGGGTGTAATCTTAAGCTTGAAGGATATCTAGGGACCAAACTAAAAATCTCCCCTTAACCCCTTCTGTACCGGCGACGTCTTTGTAACTTTATTCTAGCTGTTTGTAGACGACTGTGTGCAGTTAAAGAAGGATGTGTGGAAGTAAAGAAACGGTTACGAGAGATAGTTCCAAGCCTGTTAATTGCTGGAGGCCCTTTTGAAACGAATAACATTGTCTAACAGTAGCCAGAATATAGTTAAACGGGCGGCACCGGTATTGAAAGGGTTAACCTCCCCCACACACTCTCCCGCCCGGAGACTTTCACTGATCACTCGCACCTCCCCCGCCGCCCAGCACCGCCCAGCCGCGTGTGTGATCACCACGAGGGTCGCCGGTATACTGAAGACAAGGTAGAGAATCCCACCTCAACCCCATACCTTGGATACCCTCAACTTTATCTGCTTTCTCAGCGTCACCTCAAAATACACACACTATCATATTGGTTAAGCCGGTATCACACGAGCGCTTTTTCCCTCAACACTGGTCTGGCAACTTATAAGGTCAACATTTTAAGTATTTAGGCTACAGTACAATTAATATAAACTGGAAGTTTTAGGAATACCATATTCATAAGTTCATGTACAGTCGAGGTCAATAAGTGTTGTCAGATATTTCACAAAGTTTCGGACACTGACTAATACTCTGAGGGATAAGCACTTTTCCCTGTAACTATAAAGGTACCACTAACACTTGTTGAACGAAAACCACTGGAATCTATGCCAACACTTAATACCCCCGATTGTATACATCACTTGCACTCCTTCTGCAACCCGGGAATTGCACCCTCCGTGGGGGGCCGAGGCGCGGAACGTGGGGTATGCAATCCTAGCTAATATATACCTGCCTAATCTTTGGAATGATGATGTACAGTCGCGCTAATAAGTCATGTCCCAGCTGTCAATACGTTTGGCTCGCTCTGCGCTGTATTAATGTCTGTCAGATGTTGAATAGGGTGGGTAAGTGTAGGAACATGTTTGTATATTTCACTCGATATGAAGAAATGAAGCTTGGATATGGCTGATACCAATTATTGATCAAAACATACTTGGTGCCGAGACATCACTTATTAGCGCGACTGTACCACAATAAGTATCAGTAACGTTGACAAAAGACCCTTTTATATAATATGCTGAGAGCGTGGGGTACCAAAACTTTATTTAAGGGGAGATCTCCACTTGAGGGATTTTTTTCTTGACCCTTTTCTCCCTCATGTTTAGCCCCATTGCTTTTGATATTATAAAATGTTTGCCCCATTAGTTTAGCGATTTTAAGAACTTTCACCCCATATTAAGACCTTTCGTGCAATTCAGGTGTCGATTTTATCCTGGCGAGCGATAGCGAGCCTGTAATTTAAGAGGAACCGGCCTTCGGCCGGGAAATTTTTCTACCGAAAAATGTACAAATTTATCTTGAAAGGGGACTCAAGGGGGTGTAATTTTAAGCTTGATGGAGGTCTAGGGAACAAACTAAATACCTCCCCTTAACCCTCTGAGAATCGATGACTCACTTCTTTTCTGTTCTCTGGGTATTATTAGACCATTGTATTATTAGACCATTGTATTATTAGACCATTGTATTATATTAGACCATTGTATTATTAGACCATTATTTTATTAGACCATTGTATTATTAGACCATTGTATTATTAGACCATTGTATTATTAGACCATTGTATTATTAGACCATTGTATTATTAGACCATTGTATTATTAGACCATTGTATTATTAGACCATTGTATTATTAGACCATTGTATTCAGGTTAGAAAGGTTATATGGAAGTCAGAGGGTTGATTAGGATAGTCTCTACCCTTTTTATTGCCACATGTCCTTCTTAAACTGTGTAAACTCGTCTAATGATAGCCAATATAAACGGCTAAAACGCGTCATATCCTCAAGAGGTTAAAAGTCAAGTGACAAATGTAGGTAGTTTTCTTGGTCTTCTCGTAACCTGATCTGACCATCATGATAGGCCACAGGATTTACTCAATGTTATACCGAAATAAAACATTTAAGAGTCATCCTGACGAAGGTTAAGGGGGGGGTGACCTGTTTTTGTTCTGTCCTTTTCTATCTTTCTCTGGCTTGTATCCATTTGGCCCCATTCAGCCTACTGTTTTAAGACGTTTATCCCCATCCAGGTGTCAATTGTTTACTGGTGAGCGGTAGCGAGCCAGCATATTTTTTATTTTTGTTTGACAGCAGGCTAAATTTGTACATTTTCGATAGAAAAATTTCTCCGGCGAAGCCGGATTTCTTAATATAATGCTGGCTCGCTATCGCTCGCCAGGAAGAAATCGACACCTAGATGGGGATAAACGTCTTAAAATAGTTGGCTGAATGGGGCCGAATTGATACAAGCCAGAGAAAGAGAGAAAAGGACAGAAATAACAAAAAGCAGGTCACCCCCCTTAAGTCAAGTTTGGGAATACCTTATAGCCATTGATACAATCAGTAGCATCAATGGGTGGAGTAAGGTGGACAACAAGTGGAAGGTCAGTGAGGGGGTCCCGGGATCCATATTAATTAACCCCTTGATGCATATATGGACCCACGTGACTATAACCCCTTCAGTCACATCACCCATTGCTATATTTTTTTTTTTTTTTTTTTTAAAGTAAGCGAAAAATTGACTCATCCCCATCTTAGGGGATGTTTTTAGTATCTTCCCTAGACCTTCATCTAGCTTAAAAAAACACCCCAAAGATATATCTTAGTTCATACTGGTAACGTGATTATTGGTATGCGACTATACTTTGCTACTATAGTCTATTTTTTTCCAGCTGAGGGTAAATTGTCATGTTTCTATCTTGGTTACTCAGCTATAAGGTAGATTTTGTATCGAAATATGATCTTAATTATGAAAACTTAGCATTAATAAGGCACAGAGACATAGTAGTTTCACATATTGCCATTCATTATCGAGAAATCGGCTACTAAGGGATTCGATTTACGGTCAGCTGGAAAAAAATTGGATTATATAGCTATGGTGAAGGCTGGTGAACAGGATGTTATACGCTGACATATCGGTACGCTGACATATCGGTATAGCTATGGTGAAGGCTGGTGAACAGGATGTTATACGCTGACATATCGGTATAGCTATGGTGAAGGCTGGTGAACAGGATGTTATACGCTGACATATCGGTATAGCTATGGTGAAGGCTGGTGAACAGGATGTTCTACGCTGACATATCGGTATAGCTATGGTGAAGGCTGGTGAACAGGATGTTATACGCTGACATATCGGTATAGCTATGGTGAAGGCTGGTGAACAGGATGTTATACGCTGACATATCGGTATGCTTTGTACCGATTACTGTATGCTGAATCATATTCCTCACTTACGTCACCTGTAAAATGCATAGAGTAGTCTGCACTTTTCACACTCGGACCAAATATGGTCACGGAAGTAGACACCTTCCGGGCATTGGGCACGGTCTTTCCACATTACTGGAGAACACTAGGCACTCTCCCACACACCTTGGACACACTAAGGCACTCTCCCACACACCTTGGACACACTAAGGCACTCTCCCACACACCTTGGACGCACTAAGGCACTCTCCCACACACCTTGGACGCACTAAGGCACTCTCCCACACACCTTGGACACACTAAGGCACTCTCCCACACACCTTGGACGCACTAAGGCACTCTCCCACACACCTTGAACACACTAAGGCACTCTCCCACACACCTTGGACGCACTAAGGCACTGTCCCACACACCTTGGACACACTAAGGCACTCTCCCACACACCTTGGACGCACTAAGGCACTGTCCCACACACCTTGGACACACTAAGGCACTCTCCCACACACCTTGGACGCACTAAGGCACTCTCCCACACACCTTGGACACACTAAGGCACTCTCCCACACACCTTGGACGCACTAAGGCGCTGTCCCACACACCTTGGACGCACTAAGGCACTCTCCCACACACCTTGGACGCACTATGGCACTCTCCCACACACCTTGGACGCAACCAGAAGTATCCCCCAATCACTCTTATAGGGACCACTTCACCCACCACAATCCAGTCCTCATATTGGGACTTAAGCCGCTGTCACACGAACGTTTTTTTCCGTCAATTTTCCATGAGCAAGTTTTTTCTCTTATTATTTCGGGACATTTCCGCACTGGTATCGGCAACTAGACTGAAGGTAGAGTATGCTAGCCGGCTGAATTCTGATAAAGTGTAATCTTTTAAGCTGCCAGACCATAATTGCCCGTAAAAATTGCTCGAAAAAGGGCTGGTGTGACTCCGGCTTTAGATAGAATTCACCACTCACCATATTGCACCTATTGAAGCTCCGTATAAGTCAAGATATAACCATTGTTGTTGTTGTTGTTGTTGCTTTGTTCCTGTTCTGCTGCTGCTGACTGTTGTTGATTCTACACTTACTTGTTCAATAAATACCAGGCTGATTATCTGGTGTATTTATTCTGACTTCCCATTGCAGGTTGGCATGCGGTGATCTTTCATCTGATTACACTAACGATAGATTATGTTTGTCACCTTTAACATGATATATATAACTATTCAATAAAATGCTAAAATATATCGAGTAATATACAGGAGGGGAGGTTTTTAGTGTGTTCCCTAGACCTCCATCAAGCTTAAAGTTACACCATAGACCCCCTTTCAAGATAAATGTGTACATTTTTTGGTAAAAAAAAATCCCAGCTAATGGCCGATTCCTCGTAGAATTATAGGCTCGCTATCGCTCACCAGGACAAAATCGACACCTACTGTAGATGGCACGAAAGGTCTTTTTATTGACATATGCATGGGGCGAAAGGTCTTAAAATCGCCAAAATAATGGAACGAACGTCTTAAAATCTCAAAGGCAATGGGACTAAACATGAGGGAGGAAAAGCAACCACCTCCCCCTGAAGTTGTATAAAAAATGTAAGGCGAACAGACGATGGATGAGAGAGAGAGGTGTATAAAAATGTGTGTAAGACGAACAGACAATGGATGAGAGAGAGAGAGATGTATTGAAAATTTGTGTAAGACGAACAGACCATGGATGAGAGAGAGAGAGAGAGAGAGAGAGAGAGAGAGAGAGAGAGAGAGAGATGGGGTGTAGAGGCATACAAACATACAAATATCAATTTTGGCTCTCTAGCATTCTTTCAACATTGAGAGGGACACTTGTTACAGACAGCTCTGCCTTTTGTCTCCTTCATTCACGTAGACAAATAAGTAGCCAGCCAGACAGAAAAATAGTGGACAGACATACACTCAGACAGATAGTAGACAGTAGAGATCAACAAATAGTAAACATACATACAGACATACAAATAGTAGACAGATAGACAGATAGTAGTTAATAGAGACAAAGAAATAGTAAAGGGACGTACAGACAGAGAGATAGCAGACAGTAGAGACATTGAAATAGTAAAGAGACATTGAGACAGAGAGATAGTAGACAGACAGACATATATTAAACAGAGACAGGCAAACAGAAAATAGACGGAGAAGGGTAACATGAACCCTGGCACCTTAAGCCACACAATCAACGCTTCCTTTCCTCCCCCAGACAGACAAACAAAGATACAGACAGACAGAAATACAGACAGACAGACAGGAAGCACAAAGGCTGTCATTTGTGCCAACCCTCCTCCTGCACAACAGACTCCAGATTACTGACATTCACGAGCACTGGGTTATTTGACTTTTTGTTGGGGGGGGGGGGTTGTATTTTTTTTTTTGAGGGGGGGGTTGTAATTTTTGACGCTCTTTCACAATGTCAGCTAAGTTGGGGTGTATTCCGTGGGTTCACTCATTTATTTTAGTTATATACAGTATATATATATATATATATATATTATACCTCGATAACCCCCACCCTCTTAATTATTCGGCACCATGTAGCATTCTTTAAATTTTATTCTGGCTAAAAGTAGAGGATTTTTCAGCAGTTAAAGCAGGAGCTACATTACTAAGAGGGTTTATTGAGATCGTCTTTACCCATTTGAGTCGGATAAGTGGATTATAAACTAAAGAAAATCGGCTAATGGTAACCAGGATATGATGACAAACTTCTCACTTTGGGGAAGTATTTGTTAAGCTTGATAAAGGTGTAAGGAGGAAACTATAATCCTCCCTTAAGATGGGGAAGAGTTATTTTACCGTTAGCTTAAAATAACAGGCTATAGGTCCCTTAAGGGGGGTGACCTGTTTTTGTTCTGTCCTTTTCTATCTTTCTCTGGCTTGTATCCATTTGGCCCCATTCAGCCTACTGTTTTAAGACGTTTATCCCCATCCAGGTGTCAATTTTTTACTGGTGAGCGGTAGCGAGCCAGCATATTTTTTATTTTTGTTTGACAGCAGGCTAAATTTGTAAATTTATCGATAGAAAAATGTCTCCGGCGAAGCCGGTTTTCTTCATATAATGCTGGCTCGCTATCGCTCGCCAGGAAGAAATCGACACCTAGATGGGGATAAACGTCTTAAAATAGTTGGCTGAATGGGGCCGAATGGATACAAGCCAGAGAAAAAGGGAAAAGGACAGAAATAAAAAAAATCAGGTCACCCCCCTTAAAAGTAAATGCCCAATGATCTTTTTATGTACTTCTTCTGTGACAATAACATACAATAATATGCAACAACAGCCAAATAACAGTGAATGTGTGTGTGCCCTTCTCTCACTTCGTATTACCTGTTATTATAATGCTGAGGCAATGGTCTTTCCCAACGGATAACGGTACCTGGAGTAATATCATATGCATTTCCATTTCCGATATTCTTGCAGACTTCTTTCACGCCTGATAATTGACAACAGTAAGTTCTCTGAGGCTTCTTGTGTATACAGTATATATATATATATATATATATATATATATATATATATATATATATATATATAGATATGTATGAACAAATAAATACGCCCATCCCCCCTTAATCTGCATTCCTCCTCAGACTAGTTTCAAGATTACCCGATACTTCTCAGTTATTGGTATCTCTCTTTCTCTCTCTCTGTCACACACACACACACACACACACACACTCACACTCACACACACACACACACACACACACACACACACACACACACACACACACACACACACACCCACCCCACTTAGCTCCTGGGGTTCAGCACAAAACCTCCCAGCCATTTACACATATTAAGCTATTTCACTCTCACTTAGCGCCTAAACACTGAGTAACAGGTATAACATCGCCCTTAGGTACAGTCGAGGTTAAGGGGAGATTTCCACTTGAGGGATTTTTTTCTAGACCTCTTTCTCCCTCATGTTTAGCCCCATTGCTGTAGAGATTTTATGATATTCGCTCCATTAGTTTGGCGAATTTAAGAACTTTCGCCCCATTTCTGTCAATTTTAAGACCTTTCGAGCCATTTAGGTGTCGATTTTTTCCTGGCAAGCGATAGCGAGCCTGTAATTTAAGAGGCATCGGCCTTCGGCCGGGAAATTTTTCTACCGAAAAATGTACAAATTTATTAGAAAGGGTGTCTAGGGTGTGTAATTTGAAGCTTGATGGAGGTCTAGGGAACAAACTAGAAACCTCCCCTTAATAAGTGTTGTCAGATATTTCACAAAGTTTCGGACACTGACTAATACTCTGAGGGATAAGCACTTTTCCCAGTAACTATAAAGATACCAATAACACTTGTTGAGCGAAAACCACTGGAATCTATGACAACACTTAATACCCCCGATTGTACACACACTCACAAAAGTTCTAGGTTTGGGTTGTCTTAGGGAAATGATAATATATGGACGATTTAATTAACCCTTTCAAGCTCCAATATGCGTTTCTGTTCTGTTTCTGGCTACTATTAGACGATTTTATTCAGATTCGTAACGGTAAACGGAAGTCAAAAGGTTGATTGAGATAGTATTTACCCTTTTAATACCCACAGATCCTTCCTAAGCTGCATAAAATCGTCTAATGATAGCCAAAATAAACTGTTAAAACGCGTCAGAGCTTCAAGGGGTTAACCCATTCAGTACCAGGGACGTCCTTTTCGTCATATTCTGGCACATATGAGACGATTTTATTCAGCTTAGGAAGGACCTCTAGCAATAATAAGACTTCAAACTTGTCTTCACCAAATCTTTTAACTACCACAGATCCTTCCTAAGCTGCAAACTATCGTCTAAATATAGCTAGAATAAAATATAACCCACATCACTGGTACTCAAAGGGTTAATACAATTTACTAGTTATATAATGGTGTCGGTAGTTATATAAGTGATCGAATATTACTCCATTCATAAATTGATCGAATAATACTCCATTCATAAATTGTGCAATTAATTTATAATGGGTCCATGCAGGTGATTGTGCCGAAAGGTGGAACAGGTGTGGTCACAATGTTGCATTAGTGGGTGATTATGTCAAACTGTACCCCCCCCCCCCCCCCTCACTCTCTCACTCTCGCTTTCTCTTTCTCTCTCTCTCTCTCTCTCT
Source organism: Paralithodes platypus (assembly GCA_032716605.1). Taxonomy (NCBI): domain Eukaryota; kingdom Metazoa; phylum Arthropoda; class Malacostraca; order Decapoda; family Lithodidae; genus Paralithodes; species Paralithodes platypus. The sequence goes on along the minus strand of CM064546.1, from coordinate 3,446,730 downwards.
CTCTCTCTCTGTATATATTTTTATATATATTTTTTTATTTAACCCGTTCAGTACCAGTTCCGTCTCTATCATTTTATACTGGCTACTAATAGACTATTTTATTTAGTTTAGCCGGATTTCGATTAAACGAGTGTCTCTCCCCCACCCGAGTTGAAATTGGGGAGGTGACTAGACCTCCTGCCTGCATGGTTCGAACCCTAGCAGTTATAAAAAAAAAAAAAAAAAAAAAAAAAAAAAAAAATATATATATATATATATATATATACTGGACTTTACATACTCATATTTATTACTGGCTATAACCTAGAGATGGTAAGTCTGCATATTTCCTTTTTTACAACAATCTTTATCGTTGCAATTATGAAATTTGTACATTTCTCCATGAGGTAATTATGTAAATGTGCGTGTGTACGTATGTGTGTGTGTGTGTGTGTGCGTTACGTCACTTGTCTACGGGGTCAAGGCTCGTACACACCTTAAGGGGGTAGTGCTTGGTTTTTGGTCTGTATATATATTTATTAATCTATTTTTAGAGTTTAATCGCTAGACCTCCATCAAACTTAGAAAACACCCCCTAGACCCCCTTACAAGATAAATGTGTACATTTTTCGGTAGAAAAGTGTCCTGGCCGTAGGCCGGTTCCTTCTAAAATTAGAGGCTCGCTTTCGCTCGCCATGAAAAAATCGACAGCTAAAGGGCTCGAATGGGCTTAATATTGATACAAATATTAGGCGAAATGTCTCAAAATCACCAAACAAACGGAACGAACGTCTTAAAACCTCAAAGCTAATATGCTAGGCATGAGGGAGAAGGGGGTCCAGAAAAAGCGAGTACTACCCCCTTACCCTTACCAATACTTACCATCATTACTTACTTACCTGGCTCTGTATTTACCTATTTACTTACTTGCATACATATACACACACACACACACACACACACAGTGAAAGGATTATAAGGTAGACAGAAATAGAGAGAGAGGGGGTAGGAAAAAAGCTTCTCATGGCCACGAGAGAGAGAGAGAGAGAGAGAGACTTTATTATATTTGCATTTATTGAATTCACATATTTGCTTGTTCAATCCCTTCTATCCACCCATCTGTCCACTCACTCACTCACTCACTCACCCACTTATTCACCCACCTTCCCTGACAGTTTCTCATCCGCCCACTTACCTAACCACCCACCCACCAACCTATGCACCCAACCACCCACCCACCTACGCGCCCACCCACCACTCAGACACCCACGCACCCACCCACCACTCAGACACCCACGCACCCACCCACCATTCAGACACCCACGCACCCACCCACCACTCAGACACCCACGCACCCACCCATCACTCAGACACCCACGCACCCACCCATCACTCAGACAACCACGCACCCAACCACCCACGCACCCACCCACCACTCAGACACCCACGCGCCCACCCACCACTCAGACACCCACCCACCACTCAGACACCCACGCACCCACCCACCACTCAGACACCCATGCACCCACCACTCAGACACCCACCCACCTATGCACCCAGACACCCACCCACCCACCTACGCACTCATCCACTCATTTACTCACCAACCCTCTCTATCTCCCACACACCCTTATTACCCTTTACCCCTTCCACCTTCCTTCCTCACTTCCTTCCTTTATTTTGTCCTTCCTTCCTCCCTTCCTTCCTTCCTTCCTTCTTCTCTCTCTTCCTTCCGTCCTCCCTCCCCCTCTTACTTCCTTCCTTCCTTCCTCTCTTACTTCCTTCCTTTCTCCATCCCTTCATTTCTGTCTTCTTTCCTTCCTTCTATCTCCCTTACTTCCTCCCTCCCTTCCTTTCTCCAGCCTTTCATTTCTGTCTTCTTTCCTTCCTTCTATCTCCCTCCCTTCATTCTTCCCTCCCTCCCTTCCTTCCTTCTTCCATCCCTCCCTTCCTTCCTTCCTTCTTGCCTCCCTACTATATACCTTCCTTCCCCCCTTACCTCCTCCCTCCCTCCCTCCCCTCCCTCTCTTACCTCCTCCCTCCTCACTTCCCCCTCCCCTCCCTTCCTCCTTACCTCCCCCCCCCCTCCCTCCCTTCCTCTCTTCCTCCCTTCCCCCTTACCTCCTCCCTTCCCCCTTCCTTCCACCCTCCCCCCCCCCCTCCCTCCATAGACCTCACCCCCGGCAAACCCCTTTCACTCACTTCACAGGTCGACCCCCCTCACCCTTTAAGGGGGGGGGGGGATGGACGTATTTATTGGATCATTTATATATTAGGGGTTGATTATTTTTTATTTGTTTCCTCCCTAGAACTCCATCAAACTTAAAAAATACACCCCCCAAGACCCTCCTTCAAGAGAAAATTGTACATTTATCGATAACAAAATGTGGCCGGTTCCTCTTATATTACAGGCTCGCTTTCTCTCGCCAGAAGTCCTAATATTGACAAAGAAATTGGGTGAAAAGTCTAAAAAATTGCCAAACTAATGGGTCGAACTTCTTAAAATCTGAAAACTAAACATGAGGGAGAAGGGGGGACCAGCAAAGCGACCCCCATGACCCCTTTTAACAATTAACGCCTATAATATCTTGCCCCAACCTCGTGCCCTGCTGCCCAACCTGTCCCTCTCTTTGTTCTGAAGGGGGAGGTGGGTCGTTTTTCTGGACCCCCTTTCTCCTTTCGTCCTTAACCCCTTCTATACCGGCGTTGTTCTCTAAGGGAGGTGGGTCATTTTTCTGGACCCCCTTTCTCCCTCGTGTTTGCCCCATTAGTTTTCAGATTTGATGATGTTGTTGTTGTTGTTGTTGTTGTTCCCCAGGCTGTCTGGCCGAACAGCCCCAAGGTCTCGAGCAAGGCCAAGGCCATAAACGAGCACCCCCACAAAATCCTCCCTGCTTACCACTAACAAAGCCCGGGTGACCGAAGCCACTCCAAGGCAGGGAGCTGAGAAAGGTGCGGAAACGCCCGGGAAACCAAAGCCTCACCCAAGGCCCTGTGCCCCTCAGCAATTATGAAGGGAAAGTTGAGGGGCAAGGGAAAAATGTGACGCTTTGGCTCCCAATCTGCCAACTTCTAGGTTGGCAGTAGGGAGGTCAATCCACGGAAAAGACGCCGCCACTTGAGATCTAGAAGATATATAAGTAAAAGGAACAGTCAGAGTAAGCTATGGGTATGGCAGAGATCGCTCAGTTCTCACTCGGATAGACCAGCCCATCACCACATGAGAGATTTGATGATGTTTGCCCCATTAGTTTGTCGATTTTAAGACCTTTCACTCCATTTCGTTGTCAATATCAAGACCCATTCGTGCTATTTAGGTGTCGATTTTTATCCTGGCGAACGATAGTGAGCCTGTAATTTTGGAAGACCTGGAAATTTTTGTACCGACAAATATACACATTAATCTAGAAGGAGGATCTGATGGATGTTTGATTAAGTTTGATGGAGGTCTAGGGAGGAAAACTTAAAAAAAAAAAATCAATAAATGAAAAAAATCCACCAAAAAGTGAACCCTTTCAATATAACGGGGGAAGGCTGGTTCCTCCTAGATTACAGCCTCGTATCGCTCGCCAGGAAGATATAGACACTTAAGAATGGTTCACTTTTTGGGCGATTTATGCATGTATTCATTATTTTTTGCATGTATTCATTATTTTTCTAGTTTCCTCCCTAGACCTCCATAAAATTAAAAAAAAACATCCATTAGATCCCCCTTCTAGATTAATTTGTACATTTTTCGGCAGAAAAATTTCCCGGCCGAAGGCCGGTTCTTCCAACATTACAGGCTCACTATCGTTCGCCAGGGAAAAAAACGACACCTAAATAGCACGAAAGGTCTAAATATTGACGAAGAAATGGGGCGAAAGGTCTTAAAATCGAATAACTAATGGGGCAAACATCTTAACATCTGAAAACTAATGGGGCTAAACATGAGGGAGAAAGTGGTCCAGAAAACCGGCCCATCCCCCCTTAAATGGCTCAAAGGGTCATAAAATCGCCAAACTAATGGGGCTAAACATGAGGGAGAAAGGGGTGCAGACAAACCAAACCTCTGGACTGATGTTTACTCGTGTGTGGCCTCCCCTGATGTGAGTTTCCCAGAACCACCACTACACCAGCAGTATTAAGAGAGAGTGAGTGAGTGAGTGAATGAGTGAGTGAGTGAGTGAGTGAGAAAGATAAAAAAATGTATTTGATTATTTTATTAAGTTGGTATAAATACAGGATATACAAATGTTGCATACAGGTATATGTATATACACGGAGACTCAAAAGGGTAAAGATGCTTGGGCTTTCTTCCCCCCAGAGAGAGAGAGAGAGAGAGAGAGAGAGGGAGGGAGGGAGAGAGAGATAATGAGAGAGAGAGAGAGAGTGAGGGAGAGAGAGAGAGAGAGAGAGAGAGAGAGAGAGAGAGTGTGAAGGAGAGAGAGAGAGAGAATATGAGACATATATTTACATAGAGGAGGGAGAGAGAGAGAGAGAGAGAGAGAGAGATCTTAGGGCTAGTCACACCAGTAGTTTTACCAACAATTGTTTTTGTCAATTTGGGTCTGGTAGTTTCAGGTTTCGCTCCAACCCCGGTCTATTAACTCTTTCAGTACCGGGTCCGTCCTTTTATGGGGGGTGCCCTGCTTTTTTCTCTCTCTGGGTTGTATCCATTCGGTTGGGCAGAAATCGTAACCTCTATCCTCTGTAACTCAAAAAGGGGTAGAGCAAATGAGCTGTCAATGTATACACCTATTCCCTAGCCAAGCGTTCCTATGTGGTAGAAATATGAGCTGGATTACTCGAGACCCTTTTGAGTTATGAGAGGTTAGGAGTTACGATTTCTGCCCAACCTAGAATGAACGGACTATAGTAATACATCGTTATATTCACTCAACCCCCTCACCCCCCGGTCGCTTCCTATTTCTCTCTCTCTCTCTCCATCTTGAAGTGGTCCGCTTGGCTAGTGTCGGCCACCTCTCGACTCAAGAGCTTGTTTAGACGTCAGAGGGACAGAGAGAGAGAGAGAGAGTGAGAGTGAGTGAGTGAGTAAGTAAGTGAGAGAGAGAGAGAGAGAGAGAATAGACAGATATGCAGGCAGTAAACGGGCAAACAAATGAGTGAGTGAGTGTGTGTGTGTGTGAGTGAGTGAGTGTGTGTGTGAGAGAGAGAGAGAGAGGGGGGGGGGGGGGGGGGGCTGGGCGTTGAGCGTATAATAACTTTCTAGTAACGTAAACGATGGTGGTGGTACGAATGACACGAAACGTCTTAATAGTGACAAAGAAACGAGGCGAAATGTTTCAAAATCGTCAAACTAACGGAACGAACGTCTTAAAATCTCAAAACTGATATGCTGAACATGAGGGAGAAGGGGGTCCAGAAAAAGCGAATTCCTCCCCCTTAACCCATTCTGTACCAGGGACGTCCTTTTCATCATACTCTGGCAAATATTAGACAATTATATTCAGCTTAGAAAGAAGCTCTAGCAATAAACAAGGTCTCAAACTATCTCAGCCAACCCTTTTCACTACCACAGATCCTTCTTAAGCAGTAGAATATCAACTAAATTTATCTAGAATAAAATATAACACACGTCGCTGGTACTCAAAGGGTTAAGGGGAGATATCCACCTGGAGGATTTTTTTCTGAACCTCTTTCTCCCTCATGTTTAGCCCCATTGCTTTTGAAATTTTAAGACGTTTGCCCAATTAGTTTGGCGATTTTAAGAAGTTTCACCCCATTTATGTCACTTTAAGACCTTTCGTCCCATTTAGGTGTCGATTTTTTCCTGGCGAGCGATAGCGAGCATGTAATTTAAAAGGAACCGGCCTTCGGCCGGGAAATTTTTCTACCGAAAAATGTCCAAATTTATCTTGAAAGGGGGTCAAGGGGGTGTAATTTCAAGCTTGATGGAAGTCTAGGAAACACACTAAAAACCTCCCCTTAAACTAAGGTATTTATTTCACTCCCTACACCAAACACCTCCCAATGAAATTAACGAAAGCATAATTGCCGACTTGCGAGCTTCGTACTATAAGGAAGTTGGAGCCGTGAACATCGATATTAAAGATACATCAGATAATAATGTGGGTGTCTAATGGATAAAAAGTATGATCAATTTAGTTTTATGTATATGTATTATGGCCGTATTTTAGTGGGTAATTCTGCTAAATATTGATGGCCACAGCTCCAACTTCCTTATAGATCAAAACTCGCAAGTGGTCAATTGGCCACTTGCGAGTTTCAGGCTATAAGGAAGTTGGAGCCGTAAACATCGATAATGAACAGAAATATAAGACTATTGTAGGTTTCTAATGGATAAAAAGCATGTTGAATTGGGTTTTATGTATTTTTATAAGCACTGCATCCACAATTTAGTTGATAATTCTGTTAATTATCGATATCTACAGCTCCAACTTCCTTATAGACCGAAACTCGCAAGTGGCCAATTGATCCATTATTATGAGAACAATTGAATATGGATCCTACGACTTGTGTATGAAATGGAATACTTTATTCAAATAGGATTTCCCCTTCTCCTTATTATATAGGCTATAGGAGAAGGTTAAATACTTATTATATAGGCTATAGGAGAAGGTTAAATACTTATTATATAGGCTATAGGAGAAGGTTAAATACTTATTATATAGGCTATAGGAGAAGGTTAAATACTTATTATATAGGCTATAGGAGAAGGTTAAATACTTATTATATAGGCTATAGGAGAAGGTTAAATATTTTTTATCACTCCTTGGTAGAATTGAGTAATGCATCGTGGACTCTCGTCCTGACTGTCGATGGTTCGAGCCAGGCTGAGAGTGAAAAACAAATAGTAGCTCTCGTGTATTTGTGAGATATACTTAATATCTATATATAATTGTATACTTATATATATATATATATATATATATATATATATATATATATATATATATATATATATATACATATATATATATATATATACATATATATACTGTATATATATATATATATATATATATATATTATATATATATATATATATATATATATATATATATATACACAGGAATAGACCAATCTTTAACAATACTAGAGAGCTGTAAGCCCGTGTACAATAATTACAAACCCCGTGTACGATAATTATAAACCCCATGTACAATAATCCCAAGTCATTCTCCCTTGGCTGAGCTCTCTTAAGGGGGTAGTACTCGCTTTTCCTGGACCCCCTTCTCCCTCATGTTTAGCATTTTAGTTTGAGGTTTTAAGACGTTCGATCCGTTAGCTTGGCGATTTTGAGACCTTTCGCCTCATTTTGTTATCAATATTAAGACTTTTCGTGCCCTATAAGTGTCGATTTTTTCCTAGCGAGCGATAGCGAGCCTCTGATTTCAGAAGGAACCGGCCTTAGGCTGGGACATTTGTCTACCGAAACATGTACATACTTATCTTGAAGGGGGGTCTAGGGGGGGGGGGGGGTTTCTAAGCTTGATGGAGGTCTAGCGAGGAAACTAAGAAATAAAGGAATACATGAATGACTAAATCCCTTAAATCCCTTAAATCCCTTAAATGTATTGAACGTTTCTTATAGACACTTACTTTTAGGATGTACTGTAGGGGCGAGACGAAGGAGAGGTGAGGTGGCTATTATCCTGATGATCCTATGTGTCGTATAATGTTCAACAGAGAGAGAGAGAGAGACAGAGTGAGAGTGAGGGACTAGAGATCTGTGTGTGTGTGATGTGGTCGAGGGTAGGGTCGGGAGAACAGTGGGTGGTGTGGGTGGGTGTGGGTGCTCGCTCTTGGATTGTGTTACCTACTACTACTTGAGGAGAGAGAGAGAGAGAGAGCGAGAGAGAGAGAGAGGATATATGTAGGAGAATAAGTGGAAATAGGAAAGGAAGTGAGGATGAATGAGTACGTGTGTGTGTGTGTGTGTGTGTGTGTGTGTGTGTGCAGTCACATTCTCCGAGAGATGCGCATTAGTGTTAGTAAACTTTGGTTATATCATTAAATCGTTCGACGCAATTTTCATGGATGTACTTGTATTATCCAAGACCAATAATATAACAATTGGTCTTGGTATTATCCACGTATATACCCAGTGCCAAATTCCACAAATCCTACCTGCAGTGGATTTTAAGTCGGTATCACACGAAAAAAAAAAAAAAAAAAAAAAAAAATTGCTCTGGTATCGGAAACTAGACTGATGGTAGATGAATATATGTCACCGAAATATTTTAAATTTTAACTTCATAAGCTGCCAGACCAGTTTTGAGGATAAATGTTGAGGGAAAAAGTGCTCTTGTTATACTAGCTTAAGGGGAGGTTTTTAGTCTGTTCTCTATACTTCCATCAAGCTTAAAATTACCCCCCCTAGACCCCCTTTCAAGATAAATGTGTACATTTTTCGGTAGAAAAATTTGCTGGCCGAAGGCCAGTTCCTCTTAAATTACAGGCTCGCTATCGCTCGCCAGGGAAAAATCAACACCTAAATCTTTAAAATTGACAGAAATGGGGCAAAAGTTCTTAAAATCGCCAAACTAATGGGGCAAACATCTTAAAATCTCAAAAACAATGGGGCTAAGCATGAGGGAGAAATGGGTCAAACAAAATATCCCTCTAGTGGACATCTCCCCTTAAGGGGAGATGGTAAAATGTACACATTCTCGATCTCGATTGATAATGTGTAGGGCGCTGGACTTGCACATATCACACATATAAGGGTATTAGGGTGGAGGATGGGGGGTCAGGATATAGGATGGGGGGAGCCAAGTGGAGGGTTTATGGTGTGCGTGTGATGTGGGCGAAATGTTAGTTTATTCTGTGTTTGAATGTGTCTAGTGTAGGGCTATTTATTGTATCTTCTGGGAGACTGTTCCAATCCCGTATGGTTCGTGGAAAGAATGAGTGTTTGTAGAAGTCAGTATTAGTGTGGTATGTTTGGTACTTATGAGAATGTGTGTTACTAGTGTTGCGGGTGTTTGAGTTGTGTAGGTATTCATGTTTTTTAATGTCAATATAATTGTGTGTGATTTTATACATTACTGTGAGTCTGTGCCTGAGTCTTCGTGTGTTAAGGGTTTCCATGCTTATTTGATTTTTGATACGGGTTGTGATGCCTGGGATTTGCGTGTAATTGTGTGTAATGAACCTGGCTGCTTTTGTGCTAATTTTTTCAAGTGTGTTAATGTTAGATTGAGTGTATGGATCCCATACTGCGGCGCAGTACTCCAGTGTTGGGCGAACAAGGGTGTTATAAGCTATGTGTTTGATGTCTCGTGTACAATTGTGTAAATTCCTCCTCAAGAACCCTAGTGTGCGGTTTGCCTGACTTTGTATGTGATGAATGTGGGTGTTGAATCTTAGGTTGGTGGAGAGGTGGACGCCAAGATATTTATATGAAGGAACTGATTCTAGTGGTTGGTTGTGTAATGTGTAATTGAAAGTGATGGGTGATCGGGAGCGGGTAAAGCGGAGAAGTTTACATTTATCGTGGCGGAAAGACATCTGCCAGGTGTTAAATCTAATTAATTCTAAAAATCTAAAAGTGGGATCTAATGGATGCTCTTTTATGTTTGATGAAGGTCTAGGGAGGAAACTAAAAATATTAATAAAATGATACATACATGAGCAAATAAATATAGCCATACCCCTTAATCCAGCTGAGTTATCCAGTGCACAAAGTATATTACAGTTTACCCCCCTGACCCTGGGACGTCACAAAGGCCCACACTAACGCCAGGGGTCCTATTATTGATTGATATAGGTGGATAAAGGCATCGGATGTTACTATAGTCTATTCGCTGTAAGTAGGCGAGAAATCATGACCTCTATCCTCTGTAACTCAAAAACGACTAGAGTAATCGAGCTAATATGTCTACTATTTGGGAAGAGTCAGTCAAGGAATAGATGTGGAAATGTACAGCCAATTTGCTCTAGCCCTTTTTGAGTTACAGAGGATAGAGGTCATGATTTCTCGCCTACTTACAGCGAATAGACTATAGACTCGTGTATATTATAGTCTAGGGAAATTAACCTTGGTCTTTCCGGCTGGGAACCTAATGTGTTAAGGGGGATGGGTGTATTTATTTCCTCATATATATATATATATATATATATATATATATATATATATATATAGAGAGAGAGAGAGAGAGAGAGAGAGAGAGAGAGAGAAGAGAAGAGAGAGAGAGAGGGACAGACAGAGAGAGAGAGAATGGGGCCTCGCCCGCATCCCCGGCATAACAGTCAGTTCTCAGATATTCCATTAAGATGGGATGGTTCACTTGTTGCTCGATTTTGTTTATTTATATATATATATATATTAGTTTTTAGTTTCCTCCCTAGACCTCCAACAAACATTAAAATAAATACCCCAGGATCCCCCTTGAAGATACATTTGTACATTTTTCGGTAGAAAAATTTCCCGGCCAAAGGCCGGTTTCTCCAAAATTATAATAATCGACACCTAAATGACACGAAAACTAAATTTTGACACAGAAAAGGTCTTAAAATCGCCAAACTAATGGACCGAACGTCTTAAAATCTGAAAACTAATGGGGCTAAGCATGAGGGAGAAGTGGGGCCAGAAAAACGGCCCATCTCCCTCAAATGACCTCAATACGACAACACTATTACTAGGATCGACATTGTGCCTGTGTTGGAGAAGTGGGTCAATAAATGTTAACCCTTCCAGCACCAGGACGTCTTTTCACCTTTGATTCTGGCTAAAATTAGACGATTTTATTTAGATTAAGAAGGACCTATTTTATTAAGAGGGTTAATTGGACTGTATTTACCCATTTGAGTCGTAGAAGTAGATTCTTAACTTAAGAAAATCGTCTAATGGTAACCAGAATATGATGACAATGACGTCATGGTGTTGAAGGGGTTAACCAGTAAATTTGGGTGAAGGCTGGTCCTATCCAGAGTGAGGTTTGGCATCCTCTACCCAACCGTAGCCGTTTCTGTCTGTCTCTTTTCCTGTACCTGTACTACTTTTCCTACTTCGGGGGCGGGAGCCTAGGAATCCTCCTCACCTTGTAACATTCACCTACTACATGAGACAGAGAAAGGGGCGAGGAAACAAGTAAGTGGTCCCCCCCCCCCCCCTCTCTCTCTCTCTCTCTGTCTCTCCCTCTCTTACCGACACTGTTTATGTATTATGCATTATGTGTTGTGTAATTTGTTTAAGATGATTTTATTGTATGAACAGCCATTGTATATTTAATGGAAACAAAATAATCTGAATCTCTCTCTCTCCCCCCTACACACTGTCACTCGGGGGGTCGTCCTTGAACCGTGGTGTTGAGGTCACGGTGGTGGTGGTGGTGGTGGGGGAACGCTACACACCCACGGGGATCACATTACTGTATATTATCCACCAATACTCTCCCCCACCCTCAGACGTCAACACACTACTGCTGGGTTACTTAGATTACTCCTACCTTCAAACATCAACACTAGCTCTTCCCTATTGTCTACGGCTGGGTTACTTAAATTACTGCCACCCTTAGACGTTAACAGATAACATAACACACATAACAAAGCCACTCCAACAGCTTCCTCTCTTTACAAGTCTTATCCCGCAATACCTTCACGTACATACCTGACCTGACCTGACACACTGCCCCTTTTGTCTACGGCCGGGTTACTTAGATTACCCCCACCCTCCATCAAGCTTAAAATTACACCCCCTAGACCTCCTTTCAAGATAAATGTGTACATTTTTCGGTAAACAATAGCCCGACCGACGGCCTGTTTCTCCTATAATTACAGGCTTAATGGTCATTGTGTGTTTGTTGAGAGGGCCGCAGGGTGTCTAGGTTATAATTACAGGCTTAATGGTCATTGTGTGTTTGTTGAGAGGGCCGCAGGGTGTCTAGGTTATAATTACAGGCTTAATGGTCATTGTGTGTTTGTTGAGAGGGCCGCAGGGTGTCTAGGTTATAATTACAGGCTTAATGGTCATTGTGTGTTTGTTGAGAGGGCCGTAGGGTGTCTAGGTTATAATTACAGGCTTAATGGTCAGTGTGTGTTTGTTGAGAGGGCCGCAGGGTGTCTAGGTTATAATTACAGGCTTAATGGTCATTGTGTGTTTGTTGAGAGGGCCGCAGGGTGTCTAGGTTATAATTACAGGCTTAATGGTCATTGTGTGTTTGTTGAGAGGGCCGCAGGGTGTCTAGGTTATAATTACAGGCTTAATGGTCATTGTGTGTTTGTTGAGAGGGCCGCAGGGTGTCTAGGTTATAATTACAGGCTTAATGGTCAGTGTGTGTTTGTTGAGAGGGCCGCAGGGTGTCTAGGTTATAATTACAGGCTTAATGGTCATTGTGTGTTTGTTGAGAGGGCCGCAGGGTGTCTAGCTTATAATTACAGGCTTAATGGTCATTGTGTGTTTGTTGAGAGGGCCGCAGGGTGTCTAGGTTATAATTACAGGCTTAATGATCATTGTGTGTTTGTTGAGAGGGCCGCAGGGTGTCTAGGTTATAATTACAGGCTTAATGGTCATTGTGTGTTTGTTGAGAGGGCCGCAGGGTGTCTAGGTTATAATTACAGGCTTAATGGTCATTGTGTGTTTGTTGAGAGGGCCGCAGGGTGTCTAGGTTATAATTACAGGCTTAATGGTCATTGTGTGTTTGTTGAGAGGGCCGCAGGGTGTCTAGGTTATAATTACAGGCTTAATGGTCATTGTGTGTTTGTTGAGAGGGCCGCAGGGTGTCTAGGTTATAATTACAGGCTTAATGGTCATTGTTTGTTTGTTGAGAGGGCCGCAGGGTGTCTAGGTTATAATTACAGGCTTAATGGTCATTGTGTGTTTGTTGAGAGGGTCATAGGGTGTCTAGGTTATAATTACAGGCTTAATGGTCATTGTGTGTTTGTTGAGAGGGCCGCAGGGTGTCTAGGTTATAATTACAGGCTTAATGGTCATTGTGTGTTTGTTGAGAGGGCCGCAGGGTGTCTAGGTTATTATTACAGGCTTAATGGTCATTGTGTGTTTGTTGAGAGGGCCGCAGGGTGTCTAGGTTATAATTACAGGCTTAATGGTCATTGTGTGTTTGTTGAGAGGGCCGCAGGGTGTCTAGGTTATAATTACAGGCTTAATGGTCATTGTTTGTTTGTTGAGAGGGCCGCAGGGTGTCTAGGTTATAATTACAGGCTTAATGGTCATTGTTTGTTTGTTGAGAGGGCCGCAGGGTGTCTAGGTTATAATTACAGGCTTAATGGTCATTGTGTGTTTGTTGAGAGGGCCGCAGGGTGTCTAGGTTATAATTACAGGCTTAATGGTCATTGTGTATTTGTTGAGAAGGCCGCAGGGTGTCTAGGTTATAATTACAGGCTTAATGGTCATTGTGTGTTTGTTGAGAGGGCCGCAGGGTGTCTAGGTTATAATTACAGGCTTAATGGTCATTGTTTGTTTGTTGAGAGGGCCGCAGGGTGTCTAGGTTATAATTACAGGCTTAATGGTCATTGTTTGTTTGTTGAGAGGGCCGCAGGGAGTCTAGGTTATAATTACAGGCTTAATGGTCATTGTTTGTTTGTTGAGAGGGCCGCAGGGTGTCTAGGTTATAATTACAGGCTTAATGGTCATTGTTTGTTTGTTGAGAGGGCCGCAGGGTGTCTAGGTTATAATTACAGGCTTAATGGTCATTGTGTGTTTGTTGAGAGGGCCGCAGGGTGTCTAGGTTATAATTACAGGCTTAATGGTCATTGTTCGTTTGTTGAGAGGGCCGCAGGGTGTCTAGGTTATAATTACAGGCTTAATGGTCATTGTTTGTTTGTTGAGAGGGCCGCAGTGTGTCTAGGTTATAATTACAGGCTTAATGGTCATTGTTTGTTTGTTGAGAGGGCCGCAGGGTGTCTAGGTTATAATTACAGGCTTAATGGTCATTGTTTGTTTGTTGAGAGGGCCGCAGGGTGTCTAGGTTATAATTACAGGCTTAATGGTCATTGTGTGTTTGTTGAGAGGGCCGCAGGGTGTCTAGGTTATAATTACAGGCTTAATGGTGATTGTGTGTTTGTTGAGAGGGCCGCAGGGTGTCTAGGTTATAATTACAGGCTTAATGGTCATTATTCGTTTGTTGAGAGGGCCGCAGGGTGTCTAGGTTATAATTACAGGCTTAACGGTCATTGTTCGTTTGTTGAGAGGGCCGCAGGGTGTCTAGGTTATAATTACAGGCTTAATGGTCATTGTTCGTTTGTTGAGAGGGCCGCAGGGTGTCTAGGTTATAATTACAGGCTTAATGGTCATTGTGTGTTTGTTGAGAGGGCCGCAGGGTGTCTAGGTTATAAAATAGTAGTGTCAATAGCCAGCCCTTACTCCCTTAAGGGGGGTGACCTGCTTTTTGTTATTTCTGTCCTTTTCTCTCTTTCTCTGGCTTGTATCCATTCGGCCCCATTCAGCCAACTATTTTAAGACGTTTATCTCCATCTAGGTGTCGATTTCTTCCTGGCGAGCGATAGCGAGCCAGCATTATAGGAAGACATCCGGCTTCGCCGGAGAAATTTTTCTATCGAAAAATGTACAAATTTAGCCTGCTGTCTAACAAAAATAAAAAATATGCTGGCTCGCTACCACTCACCAGTAAGAAATTGACACCTGGATGGGGATAAACGTCTTAAAACAGTAGGCTGAATGGGGCCAAATGGATACAAGCCATAGAAAGATAGAAAAGGACAGAACAAAAACAGGTCACCCCCCATAAGGGGTAGGGAGGATCAGCAAGAGAGACTCGAGAAAGGAAAAAGAGGTGACAGGGGATCACAACGTACAGTTCTCAAATAGTAACCACAAGTAAACCAACTCCTATTTTCGTACACATCCATCCAAAGATTCGTGTACAAATTTGCTCCCACACTACCAGAGAGACAGACATACAATTACGATCACTTGCGAGTTTCGTGCTATAAGGAAGTTGGAGCCGTAGACATCGATATTTAGCAGAATAACCAGCAATAATATGGCTTTAGTCAATTTATAAATACATAAAACCAAATTCAACATGCTATCTATCCATCAGAAACTTACACAATTAATATATTTGTGTTTATTATCGATGTTTACAGGCCGCCGAACTTCCTTATAGCCTGAAACTCGTAAGTAGTCAAATACGACCGCGTAATCTTTGTGCTGAGAGAAAGCCGGAGTATAGGTCAGGTCAGGTGAAGGCATTGAAGGATAAACCTTTACAACGGCACCTCGTAGCTACTTTATACTGTTTTCCTATTTTCTGAAGTGAGTAGAGAGGGGAGAAGGGGTGTTGGAGAGAGAGAGGAAGCTGTTGGAGTGGCTTGGTTTCGTGAGTTATAATACGTCGTCGAGGTGTAGTGTAGCGAGAGGAGAAGGGGTGTTGGCGAGAGAGAGGAAGCTGTTGGAGTGGCTTTGTTTTGTGAGATATACGTCGTCGAGGTGTAGTGTAGCGAGGGGAGAAGGGGTGTTGGAGAGAGAGAGGAAGCTGTTGGAGTGGCTTTGTTATGTGAGTTATATACGTCGTCAAGTGTAGTGTAGAGAGAGGAGAAGGGGTGTTAGAGAGAGAGGAAGCTGTTGGAGTGGCTTTGTTATGTGTGTTATTAGTCTATACGTCGTCGAGGTGTAGTGTAGAGAGAGGAGAAGGGGTGTTAGAGAGAGAGGAAGCTGTTGGAGTGGCTTTGTTAGGAGTATAGCCAGGCGGGGTATACAAGCAGGAAGAAGGCAAACATGGCGGTGGTCAACCCGTTATAAGGGGGGGGGGGTACGGTGGCGCTAATAAGTCATGTCCCAGCTGTCATTACGTTTGGCTCGCTCTGTGCTGTATTAATGTCTGCCAGATGTTGAATGGGGTGGGTAAGTGTAGGAACATGTTTGTATATTTCACTCGATATAAAGAAATGAAGCTTTGATATGGCAGATACCAATTATTGATCAAAACATACATGGTGCCGATACATGACTTATTAAGCCGACTGTACTCTCTTTTTATGGACCCTCTTCTTCTTCATGTTTCGTATATTAGTTTTCAGATTTTAAGGCGTTCGTTCCGTTAATTTGGCGATTTTGAGACCTTTCGCCCCATTTCTTTGTCAATATTACCTTTCGTGCCTTTTAGGTGTCGAAGTTTTCCTGGCGAGCGATAGCGAGCCTGTAATTTTAGATGCAACTGGTCTTCGGCCGGAACATTTTTCTACCGAAAAAAGTACAAATTTATCTTGAAAGAGGGTCTAGGGGGTGCTTGATGGAGGTCTAGCGAGGAAACTCAAAAATAAATAAATAAATATATATATATATATATACAGAAAGACAAACACTACCCCGTTACCTACCCGAGTGTATAACTGGACTCCACCACACTACTAGGTCACCCAGGTCACTCACTACACCAGGTATCACACGAGAGCTTTTATAGTCAACATTCGATCATCAACATTGTTCTGGTAACATTTCTGGAATATTTTGCACCGGTAGGGGAAACTAGACTGATGATAGATTAATTTAGGTAAACGAAATATATAGAATGTTGACCTCATAAGCTGCCAGACCAGTGTTAAAGAAAAATATTGAGGGAAACAGCGATCGTGTGATACTTTATAGTCATCACAATGATGGCCACACGTTTATTAACCCTCTCCGACATATGACGCGATTTTGAGCCTATTGGGATACTTTATAGCCTTTGTTACCATCAGGGGTATTTAGAAACCTTTAGTTTAGTTACTTCAACCTCTGCAGTTGTCTTTGAGTTAGCTGTGGGCAGAAAACTAATTTTGGAGAGGTAATTATAAGAGTGAGAGAACTCTATTTCTTATTGCTAATCTGGCAACCTCTGCGTCATAAAAGCGTGAAAGGCTTAAGTATATGAGGCGGCCACGGTGGAGCTATGTACGTACATTATTGCTTAATTGGAGGCTTGCTTCTAAGTATTATTGTATCACTGAGTATTGTAACATTATAACTGGGTGGCATTAGTCTCCCAGTAGGTAGGGATCTAAATCCAGTTGTGTGTGTGTTTGTGTGTCTGTACAGGTATGTAGTCGCTTGTGTGTCTGTGTGTCTGTCATGTCTCCGCTGTCATAACGTATGGCTCGCTCTGTGTTGTATTAATGTCTGCCAGATGTTGCATAGGGTGGGTAAGTGTAGGAACATGTCTGTATATCTCACTCGACAGGAAGAAATCACGTTCAGATACTGCTGATACAAATGATTGATCAAAATATACCTTGGTGCCGAAACATCACTTATTTGGCCGACTGTACATCACTCTCTAAGCAGGTCAGGGCCAATAACCTTGATCCTTGTGGCTCCTGTCCTACTTACGGTTGTCCTACTTACGGGGGTCATACTTACGGTCGTCCTACTTACGGGGGTCATACTTACGGTCGTCCTACTTATGGGGGTCACACTTACGGTCGTCCTACTTACGGGGGTCACACTTACGGTCGTCCTACTTACGGGGGTCACACTTACGGTCGTCCTACTTACGGTCGTCCTACTTACGGGGTCACACTTACGGTCGTCCTACTTACGGGGGTCATACTTACGGTCATCCTACTTACGGGGGTCACACTTATGGTCGTCCTACTTATGGGGGTCATACTTACGGTCATCCTACTTACGGGGGTCACACTTACGGTCATCCTACTTACGGTCGTCCTACTTACGGTTGCCCTACTTACGATCGTCCTACTTATGGGGGTCACACTTACGGTCGTCCTACTTACGGGGGTCACACTTACGGTCGTCCTACTTACGGGGGTCACACTTACGGTCGTCCTACTTACGGTCGTCCTACTTACGGGGTCACACTTACGGTCGTCCTACTTACAGGGGTCATACTTACGGTCATCCTACTTACGGGGGTCACACTTATGGTCATCCTACTTATGGGGGTCATACTTACGGTCATCCTACTTACGGGGGTCACACTTACGGTCATCCTACTTACGGTCGTCCTACTTACGGTTGCCCTACTTACGATCGTCCTACTTATGGGGGTCATACTTATGGTCATCATACTTACGGGGGTCCTACTTATGGTCGTCCTACTTACAGTCGTCCTACTTACGGTCGTCCTACTTACGGTTGCCCTACTTACGATCGTCCTACTTATGGGGGTCATACTTATGGTCATCATACTTACAGGGGTCATACTTATGGTCGTCCTACTTACGGGGGTCATACTTATGGTCATACTACTTACGGTCGTCATACTTACGGGGGTCATACTTATGGTCGTCCTACTTATGGTCGTCCTACTTACGGTCGTCCTACTTACGGGGGTCATACTTATGGTCGTCCTACTTACGGTCGTCATACTTACCGGGGTCATACTTACGGTCGTCCTACTTACGGGGGTCATACTTATGGTCGTCCTACTTACGGTCGTCATACTTACGGTCGTCCTACTTACGGTCGTCCTACTTACGGTGATTATACTTACGGTCGTCATACTTACGTTCGTCCTACCAACGGTGATTGTACGATGATCCTACTAACGATGGTCCTACTTACACTGATGGTACACTCGGATACCATATAGTCTCTAGCCCACTCATAAATATTCGAGGATTGCATACATTTCTAATATAATTATGGAAGTATATCTCTGGAAACGGTTTTATGAATAGAATTTTCTATACATCAACTCCAAAACTATATATTATACTATTTATTGAAAAGCAAGTTCCATCCACACATATTTCTAGATTGTTATGATTGCATAAAGAAAAACACAGGGGGTCCACGAATTATGTATAAGTGATTGTACTTACAGTGGTATAGCCGCTGTAAGTAGGCGAGAAATCATGACCTCTAGCCTCTGTAACTCAAAAGGGGTCTAGAGCAAATTGGCTGTAATTTTACACATCTATTCCATGACTGACTCTTCCCAAATGGTAGACATATTAGCTCGATTACTCTAGTCGTTTTTGAGTTACAGAGGTTAGAGGTCATGATTTCTCGC
Source organism: Paralithodes platypus (assembly GCA_032716605.1). Classification (NCBI taxonomy): domain Eukaryota; kingdom Metazoa; phylum Arthropoda; class Malacostraca; order Decapoda; family Lithodidae; genus Paralithodes; species Paralithodes platypus. The sequence goes on along the minus strand of CM064546.1, from coordinate 3,427,846 downwards.
CTACTTACAGCGAATAGACTATAGTACTACGGTGTTGATACTTACACTTTAGGCTGGTGGTAAGTATGGCGATGGTGAGAGTAGTCAGTAGTGTCAGCAATAGTCGTTGAAGTGATTGATAATATTCGTAACTTTTATCGAGAGTTTGCTTTCACTAACAATCCGTTGTGGGTGATAACAAAGGTTTTTTCTTTTCTTCTGTAAACGGAATTAATTCGTTATCACACGAGCACATTCAGAGGAGGATTAGATCGAAGTGCTGAACTCCGCACCATGTATATATGTATATGTATGTATGCATGTATATATGTATATGAACAGTTATAATATGCTTTCATTAAGGGGAGTTTTTTAGTTTGTTTCCTACTCCTCCACCAATCTTAAAATTTCACCCCATTGACCCTCTTTCAAGATAAATGTGTACATTTTTCGGTAGAAAAATTTCCCGGCTAAAAGCCGGTTCCTCTTATATTACAGGCTCGCTATCGCTCGCCAGGATAAAATGGACACCTAAATGGCACGAAAGGTCTTAAAATTGACAGAGATGGGTCGAAAGTTCTTAAAATCGTCAAAATAATGGGGCGAACGTCTTAAAATTAGAAAAGCAATGGGGCTAAACATGAGGGAGAAATTAGGAGTCAAAAAAAAAATCCCTCAAGTGGAAATCTCCCCTTAATTTCATTGGAGGTGTTGGGTGTTGGGGTGAAATTAATACAATAGAGATGAACAATTAATACAATAGAGATGAACAATTAATACAATAGAGATGAACAATTAATACAATAGAGATGAACAATTAATACAATAGAGAAGAACAATTAATACAATAGAGATGAACAATTAATACAATAGAGATGAACAATTAATACAATAGAGACGAACAATTAATACAATAGAGATGAACAATTAATACAATAGAGATGAACAATTAATACAATAGAGATGAACAATTAATACAATAGAGATGAACAATTAATACAATAGAGATGAACAATTAATACAATAGAGATGAACAATTAATACAATAGAGATGAACAATTAAGCGAGACATTCCACTACCAAATACTCGGTTTCACTTCAGCTGACGGTAAGTTGAATCCCTTAGCAGCTAATTTGTCGATACTTAACCCCTCTTGTACAATCGCGCTAATAAGTGATGTCTCGGCACCAAGTCTGTTTTGATCAATATAATGGGTAACAGCAATGTCTAAGCTTCATTTCTTCATAGCGAGTGAAATATGCAAAACATGTTCCTACAGTTACCCACCCTATTCAACATCTGACAGACATTAATACAGCACAGAGCCAGCCAAACGTAATGACAGCTGGGACATGACTTATTAGCGCGACCGTACCAGCGACGTCTTAGCCATTACATTCTGGCTACTATTAGGCGATTTTATTCAGTTTAGGAAGGACCTCTAGCTATCACAAGGCTACAAACTTTCTCATTCAATCCTTTTAGCTACTACAGATCCTTCCTAGGCTGCATAAAATCGTTCAAATATAGATAGATATATATATTTAAAACACGTCCCTGGTACTCAAAGGGTTAATGGAAAAATATGAAATGATTTTGTCTCTGCATCATATTTACACCAAGTTTATATAATTACCACCATATTTCCTTATTCAAATCTTCAAAATAACTGAGCATTATTATTTTCTTTTTAGTTGCGATATGTTTCCTACTTTCCAGTGAAGGTTAAGGGGACATGGGCTGTTTTTCTGGTCACCCTTCTCCCTCATGCTTACCCCCAATAATTTTCAGATTTTATGACGTTCGGCCCATTAGTTTGGCGATTTTAATACCTTTTGCCCCATTTCGTTGTCAATTTTAAGACCTTTCATGCCATTTAGGTGTCGATTTTTTCCTGGCGAGCGAAAGCGAGCCTGTAATTTTAAGAGTAATCGGCCTTCGGCCGAGAAATTTTTCTACCGAAAAATGTACAAATTTATCGTGAAGAGGGGTCTAGGGGTGTTTTCTAAGCTTGATGGAGGTCTAGCGAGGAAACTAAGAAATAATGGAATAAATGAATTAATAGACAAAAAAAAAAAAAAAAAACCGGCCCATCCCCCCTTAACGTGGAGCTAGCGGACTGGTCTGGGTTGCAACACCAACTTTTTCTGCGGCTGCTGTTACTTAACTCTTTACACAAATCCCATTTATGAAACTGGGGAGTTATTATAAAATGTGTGTGTCTTATTTGGTTAACTGTATCATTAAAATGTGTGTGTCTTTTTGGTTAACTGTATCATTAAAATGTGTGTGTCTTATTTGGTTAACTGTATCATTACCGAAGCATCCTTTTAACATTATCCTGGCTACTATTAGACGATATTATTCAGTTCAAAAAGTGCCTCCAGTAATTAGTAGGCTTCGAGCGATCTCACTTAACCCTTTTTACTACCACAGATTCTTCTTAAACTGCATAAAATAGTCTAAATATAGCTAGAGACAAATTATAAAGACGTGGCCGGTACAGAAGGGGTTAACTGCATCATCTTTAATCGAGTTAGATATATATATATATATATATATATATATATATATATTTATATAAGTTGGTGGAGGTCTAGGGAGGAAAGTAAACACATTATAAATAAATTATAAAATCAACTAAAAAATTAACCATCCCCCCACTTCAAATTTTACTAATACAAATTGTCGGAAAAAGCGCTCGTGTGATACTGGCTTTACCCTGATCATTGACGTCACTGTTTGATAGTCTATCTAGATAATGTGTCACTGTTTGATAGTCTATCTAGATGATGTGTCACTGTTTGATATCACTTGGTTGAACCTATGTTGGTGGCATTGAGTTTGACGTATCGAGTTTAATTGTTCCTTTGTCATAATGGTTGCGCAAGAGTTTCTATATAAATCATTTGTGTCACTGCGGTAGAAGGTCTGAATCATATTAAGGGGGGGTTAGGTCGTTTTTCTGGCTCCCCTTCTCCCTCATGTTTAGTCCCATAAGTTTTCAGATTTTAAGATGTTTGCCCCATTAGTTTGTCGATTTTAAGACCTTCCGCCCAATTTCCTTGTCAATATTAAGACCTTTATGTGCTATTTAATTAAGTGTCGATTTTTTTCCTGGCGAACGATAGTGAGCCTGCAATTTTGGAAGAAGCGGCCTTCGGCCGGGACATTTTCTACTGAAAAATGTAAAGATGAATCTAGAAGGGTGATCTAATGAATGTTTTTTTGTAAATTTGATGGGGGTCTAGGGAGGAAACTAGAAAAACAATAAGTACATTTTATGAACAAAATCGACCAAAAAGTGAACCATCTCCCCTTAATCGTAGTCATGTACTTAACCCTTTAACTGTCTTGATGGTGTAATGGTTAGGGTGTTTTAAGATCTGTATGTGGTTCGAATCCCAGTAGGATCACATGCTTGCATATATTTCACTGGGAGGTGTTTGGTGTGAAGTACATACATTAGATTATCTCTGTATTGGATGGTCGACCTACCTGTCGCCCTTATGTCTGGCAGGTTGATCTTGTATCGGCTTTTTATCAGTTGAGCTGTACGATCGCGCTAATAAGTCATGTCCCAGCTGTCATTACGTTTGGATTCCTCTGTGCTGTATTAATGTCTGTCAGATGTTGAATAGGGTGGGTAAGTGTAGGAACATGTTTGTATATTTCACTCGATATGCAAAAATGAAGCTTAGATATTGCTGATACCAATTATTGACCAACACATACTTGGTGCCGAGACATCACTTATTAGCGCGACTGTACTTGATTTGTTGTTTTCTTATACTTGTTATTTTGTTATGACTTGTTCTTTTAACTTTTTGTCAGTTGAGCTGCACTTTATTTGTTTTGTTTTCTTTAACTGTTTTTATGCTTGTTATGATTTGCTCTTGTCCATGCCACCGTGTCTTATTGGTTGGACTACAGTTAACCCGTTCAGTACCAGGGACGTCCTTTTCATCATATTCTGGCCACTATTTGATTTATTTTTATTCAGCTTAGGAAGGACCTCTAGCAATAATAAGGCTTCAAACTATCTCAACCAACCCTTTTAACTACCACAGATCCTTCCTAAGCTGCATACTATTCAGCTTAGGAAGGATCTGTGGTAGGTAAAATGATTAATTGAGATGGTACAGTATGTTGCCTTTTAATTGATAGAGGTCTTTCCTAAGCTGAGTAAGATAAGCTAATAGTTGCCAGTATATAATGAAGATAATGTCATCGGTACTGAAGGGGTTAACTCCCCCCCCCCCCCGTGTGTGTGTGTGTGTGTGCGTGTGAGAGTGAGCGTGTTTGAGTGTGTGTGTATGAGTGTGTTTGAGTGTGTGTGTGTGTGTGTGTGTGTGTGTGAGCGTGTTTGAGTGTGTGTGTATGAGTGTGTTTGTGTGTGTGTGTGTGTGTGTGTGTGTGTGTGTGTGAGCGTGTTTGAGTGTGTGTGTATGAGTGTGTTTGAGTGTGTGTGTGTGTGTGTGTGTGTGTGTGTGTGTGTGTGTGTGTGTTAATGTAATGTCTGGCCCTGTGTCTGTATTTGTGTTATGCATGATCTCATGGTACAGTATAGCTAGAATACAATATAACACACGCCCGCCGGTACTTTAAAACTTAATATTGCGTCTGCGTTTCTCAGTACGTGGGTCAAGGTCCGGTCGGGTTTGGAAACTGAGGCCTTGTAATGCTTGGGAATGAAAAGGTTGTGTGGGGGGGGGGGGGGGGGGGGGGGGGGGGGGGGGGGGGGGCGGGGGGAGGGGGGAGATGTAGGCTGAAGGTGGGGGGGCAGGGGAGGTGGGAGATGTGGGTTGAAGGTGGGGGGCAGGGGAGGTGGGAGATGTAGGCTGAAGGTCGGGGGGCAGGGGAGGTGGGAGATGTAGGCTGAAGGTGGGGGTCAGGGGAGGTGGGAGATGTGGGCTGAAGGTGGGGGTCAGGGGAGGTGGGAGATGTGGGCTGAAGGTGGGGGTCAGGGGAGGTGGGAGATGTGGGCTGAAGGTGGGGGGGCATGGGAGGTGGGAGATGTGGGCTGAAGGTGGGGGGGCAGGGGAGGTGGGAGATGTGGGCTGAAGGTGGGGGGGCAGGGGAGGTGGGAGATGTGGGCTGAAGGTGGGGGTCAGGGGAGGTGGGAGATGTGGGCTGAAGGTGGGGGGGGGGAAGGGGAGGTGGGAGATGTGGGCTGAAGGTGGGGGGGGCAGGGGAGGTGGGAGATGTGGGCTGAAGGCGGGCGGCAGGGGAGGTGGGAGATGGGGCTAAAAAGGGGAGGGGGGGAGGTGAGCTAAGTTGGAGTGATTCTGGTGGTGGTGGTGGTGGTGGTGGTGGTGGTGGTGGGGAGGATGAGGGAATGAGATTTATGTTTGGAGTAGATCTGGTGGGGGTAAGGGTGTTGGGAGTAATGGGTGTGGTGGTGGTAGGCATTGAGTTGGGAATAATGGGTGTGGTGGTGGTGGTGGTGGGGAAGATGTTATGATCTGGGTTGGGTTGGGTGTGGTGGTGGTGGTGGTGAGGGATTGTGGGTTGGGTGTGGTGGTGATGGTGGTGTGGAATGGTGGGTGTGGTGGTGGTGAAGGGGAAGATGTTATGATTTGGGTTGGGTTGGGTGTGATGGTGAAGGATTGTGTGTTGAGTTGAGAGGGACTTGGCGTTGATGATGATGATGATGAAGAGAGAGATTGTGAGTTGTGTTGGAGTGGGTTTAGTTGATGGTGATGAGTTGTGTTAGAGTAGGTATGACGGTGGTGGTGGTGATGATGATGAGGGATTGAGGGTGGGGCGGAGTCGAGAGGGTATTGTGAGTTGGGGTGGGAGTGGTGGGTATTGTGGAGGGGAGTGGGTCTTGCGAGGAGGGGATTGTTAGTTGGGGTGGGAGTGGTGGGTATTGTGGAGGGGAGTGGGAATAGGTGTGGGTGTGGGTGTGGAATTTAAAGGATGGGGGAGGTAGGGGTTGCGGAGAAGGTTTGTGGGAGTGGGTGTAATAGTATTGTTCGCATGTGTGGGGAGGTTCCACCCATACTACACTTTTCGAAAGAGTAGAGTCAAAAGCATTTTGCCTCATCAATTCACTTCCTCTTACTAGTTACTTACTATCTCCTTCTACACGCCACAATGTTGCATCTCTTTCACTCTTATAGCGCTATTACAACAATCAGTGTTCTTCAGAGCTCATACCCCTTCTCTTGCGGCGAGTGTAAGGCACCCACCTTTCAACACAGTCCCACTCCTGTTTTGTCGAGCTCTCCAAACCAAGAATTAGCAAATTTTGTCTTTCTTCTACTCAACAAATTAACTGGAACTCTCTCCCTCCATCATGGTGGTGGGGAGGGGGGGATATTGGTGCTAGTGGTGGTATTAGTGGTGGTGGTGATATTGGTGGTGGTATTGGTATTAGTGGTGGTGGTGATATTGGTGGTGGTATTGGTAGTAGTGGTGGTGGTGATATTGGTGGTGGTATTGGTAGTAGTGGTGGTGGTGATATTGGTGGTGGTATTGGTATTAGTGGTGGTGGTGGTATTGGTGGTGGTATTGGTAGTAGTGGTGGTGGTGATATTGGTGGTGGTATTGGTAGTAGTGGTGGTGGTGATATTGGTGGTGGTATTGGTATTAGTGGTGGTGGTGGTATTGGTATTAGTGGTGGTGGTGGTATTGGTAGTAGTGGTGGTGGTGATATTGGTGGTGGTATTGGTAGTAGTGGTGGTGGTGGTGGTGGTGGTGATATTGGTGGTGGTATTGGTAGTAGTGGTAGTAGTGGTGATATTGGTGGTAATGGTGGTGGTGGTGGTGGTGGTGGTGCAGAGCAGGAATGTTGTTTATGCATTGGTTCCTATTTTTATAGCTCTACTTAAACTACCTCCTTCAGTCAGTGAGAGAGAGAGAGAGAGAGAGAGAGAGAGAGAGAGAGAGAGAGAGAGAGAGAGAGAGAGAGAGAGAGAGAGAGAGAGAGAGAGAGAGAGAGAGAGAGAGAGAGAGAGAGAGAGAGAGAGAGAGAGAGAGAGAGAGAGAGAGAGAGAGAGAGAGAGAGAGAGACGGACAGACAGTGAGAGTGTACTGCATATATTGAAGGGCCAAGGCTATGTCCTTGGTTCATTATACGGAGAATAATAAAGGAGAGATAGGCAAGATGGAAGGAGAAAGGGGCAGGTGGGGGGCAGAGCGGAACGAAACAACATTATGGGGGTGGAGAAGAAGAAGAAGAAGAAGAAGAAGAAGAAGAAGAAGAAGAAGAAGAAGAAGAAGAAGAAGAGAAGGAGGAGGAGGAGGAGGAGGAGGAGGAGGAGGAGGAGGAGGAGGAGGAGGAGGAGGAGGAGGAGGAGAGAAGAAGAAGAAGAAGAAGAAGAATGAGAAGAAGAAGGAGGAGGAGAAGAAGGAGAAGAATACGAAGAAGAAGGAGAAGGAGGAGGAGGAGGAGGAGAAGAAGGAGAAGAAGAAGAAGAAGAAGAAGAAGAAGAAGAAGGAGGAGGAGGAGAAGAAACAGAAAGAGAAGTTACGAACAAGTGGAGACGAAAAAGAATGAATACACAAGTGAAGAAGTGCAACAAATGTCAAACGGTTAAGGGCCGAAACAAATCGACACCTAAATTGCACGAAAGGTCTTAATATTGACAAGGAAAAATGGGGCGGAAGGTCTTAAAATCGACAAACAAATGGGGCAAACATCTTAAAATCTGCAAACTAGTGGGGCTAAACATGAGGGAGAAGGGGATCTAGAAAAAAGACCCATAACCAGATTGCTTTCATTAATATCAAGTTATTAATAAGGGGTCAAGGTTATAGTCAAGGTCGCCCAGCACTATCTATCCATTGACCTCCAGATTTCGCTGTCCGACATTCAGAAAATTCACCAGTTAGATATGTAATGTCTGGAAGTTTGGTATATAGAAGTACACAAGAGAGAGAGAGAGAGAGAGAGAGAGAGAGAGAGTGAGTGAGAGAGAGAAGAAGGGGTAGGTGTTAAGGGGATAGTGGCTGGGCTTTGTCAGTTATTTATATATTTTTTAGTTTCCTCGCTAGACCTCCATCAAGCTTAAAGAAACACCCCCTAAACCTCCCTTCAAGATAAATTTGTACATTTTACGGTAGAAAAATGCACCTTTAATATTGCAGGCTCGCTATCGCTCACCAGGAAAAAATCGACAGATAAATGACACGAAAGGTCTTACAATTGACAACGAAATGGAGGGACAGGTGTTAAAATCGCCAAACTTATAGGTCAAACGTCTTATAATCTCAAAACTAATGGAGCTAAACACGAGGGAGAAAGGGGACCAGAAAAATGACCCATCTCCCCCTAATGTTTACCGTCGTTTATTGCTCTCCCGGTATTAGGTCAACTGAAGGTCACCCTTGTATACACACACACACACACATAAACACACATACGCGTGTTCCTTTATATATATATATATATATATATATATATATATATATATATATATATATATATATATATATATATATATATATATATATATATATATATATATATATAAAGTAAATCTCACAAATACACAGTCATATGCTGCTACAAGACTCCATTATAGTCAACTCTACCACTGCAAAGAGGTTAAATATTCTTTATCACGCCGTGGTAGAGTTGATTGATGGACTCTCGTTCTGACTGTCGTTGATTCGAATTCGGTTGAGAGTATATAAACCTTATGTAACTCACGTCCACTCACCAATTATCTGCAGTGTCTCTCTTTCTTCGCCGCAATGTTGCATCTCTCTCGCTAGTTTATCGCTATTACCATAATCAGCGTTCCTCAGAGCTCTCTCAGTGTATGCCACCCCCTCTTCGTAGAGCACGTATCACCCGTCTTGCAACACAATCCCACCTTTACTCTGCAACTCACCAACCCTATAGTGCAACATTATGCTCAATCTTTCTTCTATTCAACAGCTGAGCTCTGGAACTCTCTCCCAAAATCAGTCTTTCCCTCACCCTATGACTTAAATTGCTTCAAACTCTGTGTGTCCAGGCATTTTGGCTCAAACGTTCCTTGATCTTGGTCCTGTCACTCTTTCAACTCTGGGGGAGGCACTCGTCACAGGCAGTTCTACCTTTTGTCTCCCTCATTCACATAAACAATGAAAAAAAAAAGTGTATTGTGATCATGCATAGCCCCTCCCTTGCAGCGAGTGTGAGGCACCCACTCCTATTCTGTCCAGCTCTCCAACCCAAGAATTGGCAAATTTTCTCAGTTTTTTGTTTTCTACTCAACAAGTGAACTCTGGAACTCTCTCCCTCAATCAATCTTTCCTTCATCCTATGGTTTAAACTGCTTTAAACTTCGTGTGTCCATTCATTTTGACCCCAACGTCCCTTGAATTTGGCTCTGTCACTCTTTTGGCTTTGGGGGAGACACTCGTTACAGGCAACCTGAATGTTGTATCCTTCATACACACAGGAAGAAAACAAATGTATCTTGGTTGTTTGGCCTGGTTGCCTTTAGCTGCTGTGTCATCTTCCCAGTGTTGCCAATTTAGCTACTTTCCCGCTAGATCTAGAGGTAAACGTTCGATCTAGAGGCAAATATTTACATTTAGTGTTATGAATTCTAGCAATATTCTGGAGTTTTGAGCCATTTTAGAGCGATGTCGTAGAGATTGTGGCATTATTCTAGCGATGTAGTTGAGATTTGAGCCATTTTAGAGCGATATTGTAGAGATCGTGGCATCATTCTAGCGATTTTCGGCCCTTATTTACTATCTAGCGGACTTGAATTGGTAACCCTGCTTGATCTGTCACAATATTAGGATCAGTTGACCTACCCCAGAACGAAATCAGGTCATGGGGGTGTGTGGGGGTGGGGGGGGGGCAGGGGGTCATACCAAGGCTACCTAGAGTACCAGGCCGCACGGATGGGACCTTTAAATTCTGTGACGTCGACAAAAGGAGTGCTGAAACGGTCACTACCCTCGCAGGTCAGTATACATTTTAGTGAGGTAGGGGGAGGTTGTCGCTGTGTTTCCAAACTATTTCCCCCTCATATATACTTTATAAGTACATTATTCCCTGTGATAGCTTATTTTACTCCAATATAACAAAGTAATGAGATATACTTATAATAAGTTTTGATCTTGTACAACTACTTGTTCAAGGTATAAGTCATATGCAAGAAATAACCAAAACATGTTGTTATGATATCGGTATCATAATATAGAGTATAATAAAGTAAGATATAGGTAGATAGTGGTTTTGCGTACACCTTAAACGTAAAATATATAATTTGTTTGTACGTTAATCTAAAATTTAACAGAAAAGAATAAAAGAGAGTATTTATAAAATGGGGACAGAGCGCGGGCAGTGGATGTAGCACCCCATTGCCTACGTCACAGAATGGTCGACACGGCCTGGTACTCTAGGTGGCCTTGGTCATACGGGTTAATGTGTGTGTGTGTGTGTGTGTGTAGGAGTGTGCTCTTAAGGGGAGATGGGCCGTTTTTCTGGCCCACCTTCTTCCTCATGTTTAGCCCTATTAGTTTTCAGATTTTAAATTTTTTGCCCCATTAGTTTGTCGATCCTAAGACCTTTCGCCCCATGTTTTTGTCAATATTAAGACCTTTAGTGCTATTTAGGTTTCGATTTTTCCCCTGGCAAACGATAGTGAGCCTGTAATGTTGGAAACCGGCCTTCGGCCGGAACATTTTCTACCGAAAAATGTACAAATTAATCTAGAAGGGGGATCTAATGGACGTTTTTTTTAAAGTTTGATGGAGGTCTAGGAAGGAAACTAAAAAATAAAATAAAAAAATATATGAAATAATCGACCAAAAATATAGCCTTCCCCCCTTACCGGTGGGTGGGAGGGGGTTAATATGGGTTAATGTGTGTGTGTGTAGAAGTAGGAGTGTGCTCTTAAGGGGGATGGTTCAAATTTTGGGCGATTTTTGCATGTATTCATGATTTGTTTAGTTTCCTCCCTAGACCTCCATCAAATTAAACAAAAACAAAAAATCCATTAGATCTCCCTTGTAGATTAATTTGTACATTTTTCGGTAGAAAAATTTACCCGGCCGAAGGCCGGTTCTTCCAACATTACAGGCTCACTATCGTTCGCCAGGGAAAAAATCGACACCTAAATAGCACGAAAGGTCTAAATATTGACGAAGAAATGGGGCGAAAGGTCTTAAAATCGACTAACTAATGGGGCAAGCATCTTAGCATCTGAAAACTAACGGGGCTAAACATGAGGGAGAAAAGGGTCCAGAAAACCGACCCATCTCCCCTTAAACCGGCCCATCTCCTCTTAAACCGGCCCATCTCCCCTTAAACCGGCCCATCTCCCCTTAAACCGGCCCATCTCCCCTTAAACCGACCCATCTCCCCTTAAACCGGCCCATCTCCCCTTAAACCGACCCATCTCCCCTTAAACCGACCCATCTCCCCTTAAACCGGCCCATCTCCCCTTAAACTATGCTCAGTAAATATTATATTTCGTCCACATACTAATATGACATATATTTGTATGAATTAATGAGACGTGTGTGTATGTGTGTGTGTGTGTGTGTACTTACTCTAGTTGTACTTACTCTAGTTGTATTGCGGGAGTGAGCATGCTCGTTATTTCCCGCCTCCTATATGTGTAGGTGTTATATGTATCGTTGGAATGGCTGTGGATGTGTGTGTAGTCTGTATTTTAGCCAATTGGCGACATCGGAAACGAAGGCTTAGGGTGGATCTGTATGGTACCATTCTCACTATAGACGGTATAGACGGTTCACTGCTCAATAGGTGGCGTTCTGAGAGTGAGGGTCTGAGTCTGGAGGGTGAGACGGTGAAGCGCTTGAGCGAAGCAACCAGCCGCTTCAGAGATGGAGCTGCTTTGAGCCATGATGGATGCTTCACATGTCTCACTCCCCAGGCTGGAACAAGACCTCACGGGCTTCACCGTGTTGAGCGGTGGAATGTACAGGCTCTCAGCCTATGCCCGAGAGGGAGTAGTTGGAATATAGAAAAAAAAAAAAAAAAAAAAAAAAAAAACGTCTCGCCCGAAGGCTTAGGTAGCCATCAGCTTAGGTTAACCATATGATACCCATCTCGCCTTCTACCATTTTTGCCAACCCCAGATGGGACGTCACAACGTCGTCCACTTATTCCAGGTACCTATTTACAGCTAGGTGAACTGAGACTAACACATGAAAGGAGACAAGCCCAATTTGTCTCCGCCCGGCCGGGGATTGAACCCCCGACCCCTCGTGTGTGAGACGAGAGCTCTACCTACTAGGCTACGGGCTGTGTATGTGTGTGTGTGTCTGTCTGTCTGTCTGTGTGTGTGTGTCTGTCTGTCTGTCTGTCTGTGTGTGTGTGTGTGTGTGTGTGAGAGAGAGAGAGAGATGTACATAGACTTACATAGATGCACTGGCCACACAGACCTTACGATCCAAACGAGGTGGTCAGGACTTAATTCTAGTAGAGATGTCATATCCGATAGAAAAGGAAAGTTGAAAGAGAGAGAGAGAGAGAGAGAGAGAGAGAGAGAGAGAGAGAGAGAGAGAGAGAGAGAGAGGCTAAGGACAAAGGCGATGTAGTAGAGATAAAGAGAGAGAGAGAGAGAGAGAGAGAGAGAGAGAGAGAGAGAGAGAGAGAGAGAGAGAGAGAGAGACAGACAGATAGAGAGAGAGAGAGAGAGAGAGAGGGAGAAGCTAGGGACAAAGGAGATGTAGTAGAGATAAAGAAAGAAAGAGATAGAGCGAGAGAAGGTCGTGAGCGAGAGAAAGGGGCGCCCCTTCTATCACGTTCCTTTATGTTGGGTTGAAAGGGAAAGTTAACCCTTTCAGCACTATGACACCTGTATCCCTTTGAGTACCAACGACGTGTGTTATATTTTATTCTAGCTATATTTAGACGACATTATGCAGCTTAGGAAGGATCTGTGGTAGGTAAAAGGGATGGTTGAGATAGTTTGAAGCCCTATTACTGCTAGAGGTGCTTCCTAAATTGAATAAAATCGTCCAATAGTTGCCAGAATATGATGAAAAGAACGTCCCTGGTACTGTGTGGGCTAAGAAGGACCTATTTTAATCAAGAGGAGATCGTATTTACCCCTTTGAGTCCGCGAAATAGATTATAAGCTAAAGAAAAGCGCCTAATGGTAGCCCGAATAAGACGAAAATTACGTCATTGTGCTGAAAGGGAAACTTAATTCCTTTATTCCTTTATTTCTTTGTTTCCTCGCTAGACCTCCATCAAGCTTAGATAAACACCCCCTATTTTTCGGTAGAAGAATGTCCCTGTCAAAGGTTGGTTCCTTCTAAAATTAGAGGCTTGCTGTCGCTCACCAGGAAAATTATTGACACCTAAAAGCACGAAAGATCTTAATATTGACACAAAAATGAGACGAAAGTTCTTAAAATCGCCAAACTAACGGAACGAACGTCTTAAAACCTCAAAATTAATATGCTAAACATGAGGGAGAAGGGTGTCCAGAAAAAGCGAGTACCTCCCCCTTAACTGTAGGAAAAGCTACATTCTGTGGACCGACCGACAACACGTCAGAAATTGTATATTTGTAATCATGTCTTTGTATTTATTTATTTATTGCATGTATATATTACCTACTGTCACTTCATAAATAAACTGGAGATAGAAAGATCAATGTTGAATCATTTGTTATATATATTTTGTATTATTATTAGTTGGATGGGGTATGGGAGGGAGAAGAAGAGAAGTAGTGGAGGAGGAGGCAGGGATCAGGAGGTCAGACGTGTGTGAAGCCATGAAAGAGTGCAGATGTGGAAAGCATCAGAAATAGATGGAGTGTGTGGGGAAATGCTGAGGTATGGTGGTGAGATAGTGATCGAATGGGTATGGAAAATGTGTAAACTAGCATGGAAGAATGGGAGTGCACCTGATGACTGGAAGACAGGCATAATAGTCCCCCTGTATAAGGGCAAAGGGGAACGAGGAGTGTGTGGTAACCACCGAGGAATATGTCTTCTAAGCGTAGTGGGGAAGGTGTATAATCTGTATACAGTAGGGTAGTGATTGAGAAAGAGAACGGAGAAATGGATAGGTGGCGAGCAGGGCGGGTTTAGGAAGGAAAGAGGTTGTGTAGGTCAGAAATGTGTTGTTGAGAAATATCTGGAGAAGCGACAAAAGTTGTATGCTGCCTTTATGGACTTGGAGAAGGCCTAAGACAGAGTTGATAGAGAAGTTCTGTGGAAAGTACTGAGAATATACAGACTAGATGGCAAGTTGCTTAAAGCAGTGAAGAGTATGCATGAGGGTGCAAAGGCATCAGTGCGTGTGGAGAATGAGCAAAGCGAATTCTTTGATCTGAATGTTGGGATGAAACAAGGGTGTATGATGTCCCCATGGTTGTTCAATAATTATATGGATGGAGTCATGAAAGAAATTCAAGGAAGAGCAGTGGATGTTGGTGTACTGCTGATAAGGGAGGGAAACGAGTGGAAGCTACCTGTACTGCTGTTTGCCGATGATATAGTTTTGCTGAGCGATAGTGGGAGTTGCAGGTTCTGGTATATATATTTGGAACAGTGTGTGAAAAACGGAATCTGAAGGTAAATGCAGGGAAGAACCAGGTTATGGTCTTTGAAAGGGGTGCAGCCACAGAGTGAGGTGACAGGTTGAACAGTCAGTCTATGGAGAATGTCATCTTATTTAAGTATTTGGGCAGTGTGCTAAGTAAAGATGGGAGTATGGATGCAGAAGTGCGGAAGAAGGTGCAACAGGGTAAGAGGGTTGTAGAAATGCTAAAAGCAGTAGCAAGAAATAGAGTGGTCAGCATGGAAGTAGAGAAGTCCTTGCATGACAGTGTGGTAATCCCGACATTGACTTACCGGAGCGAAGCATGGACGTTGGTGGAGAGACTCAGACCAAGAGTGAGAGGGGTGGAAATGAGTTACTTGAGAAGTGCGTGCGGAGTTACATGGAGAGATAGACAGATGAATGATGAAGTAAGAGAGAGGTGTGGTGTGGATGTAGATGTGCTGGAAAGTGTGAAAAGGAACACCTTCAGATGGTTCGGCCATATGGAACGTATGGAAAGCGAGAGAATGACTAAGAGAGTGTATGAGAGCGAGGTGGAAGGACAGAGAGGGAGAGGTAGACCGAATGAGAGGTGGAAGGATGGAGTGAAGAAGTATATGAGCGAAAGTGGTGCTGGATGGGAGGAGGGGCGTCAACTGACTGGGGGACAGAGGTACATGGGGGCGTTTTGTTCGTGGCCACCCCTTCAGGGATCACGGCAATAGATAGATAGATAGATTATTGTTTTGTATCATAGATATGCTTAGCTAGGCATGATTGTGGCTGTACGTTGTATTAATTATCATCGTAAAGGTAAATAAACATGCCACTCGCTATTGTACACTCGGATACCATAGTCTCTACCTCACTCATAGATATTTGTGGACTTAATCTATTTCTATTTATGGAAGTATATCTCGGGAAACGAATTTGTGAATATAATTTCCTATACATCAACTACACAACTGTATATACTATTTATTGGCAAGCAAGTTCCATCCATAAATCATCCCAGATAGTTATAATTGCATAAAGAAAACTATAAGGATTCCACGAATTTTGATAAGTGGGCTTGAAACTATGGCATCCGAGTGTACAGACTGTTCTACAACTGTAAGTATGCAATATGGCGGCTACTGGGAAAGGGATACGTTTATTATCTTCCTATAGATGGTTTTGCCCACATCAGCCACACCCTCCCCCCCTGTGTGACTGGCTGGCTGTCTGACTGCCTTGAAACAACATACAGTTAATGGCCGATTACCTTTCTTTTGTATCTTCTTTTGTTTGTTAGTCTGTTTACTCCTATTTTTTTTCTATGTGAGTGAGGGAGACAAAAGGCAGAACTGCCTGTAGCGAGTGCCTCCCCCAGAGTTGAAAGAGTGACAGGGCCAAAATCAAGGGACGTTCGAGCCAAAATGCCTGGACACACAGAGTTTGAAGCAATTTAAGTCATAGGAAGAGGGAAAAACTGATTCTGGGAGAGAGTTCCAGAGCTCAGCAGTTGAATATAAGAAAGACTGAGAATAGCGTTTCACTCTTGGGTTGGAGAGTTGCACAGAGTAGGGGTGGGATTGTGTTGCAGGACGGGTACTACGTACCCTAGGTAGAGGAGGGGGTATACACTGAGACAGCTCTGAGGAACATTGATTATTGTAGTAGCGATAGAATAGCGAGAGAGATGCAACATTGCGGCGAAGAGAGAGAGGTTGCAGAGAGTTGGTAGGTGGACGGGAGTTAATGATACGAAAGGCTTTCCTTTCTACTTTGTCTAGGAGTGCGGTGTGTGGGGATCCTCCCTACACATGTGAACAATTTTATTCCCCTTCCTTTTCTATTTTTATTTTAGTTTTTTCCCTCTTTCTCTTGAGTCCACCTTTTCTCAAACTTTCTATAACATAACACTGTTCTCTCTTGTATAACTTGTCTACTCCCATACATTCTCTATGCTGCATATGAGGAGGATGTGTGAGTGTATGTATATATATATATATATATATATATATATACATATAAAATAAATATAATAACAATAGGTTAAGCATCGGTAGTATATAATATTTCTCAACTTCGTTCTTTACTATGAATTTCCCAGTCGAACATTTTATCTTTCTGCTGGGGGATTTGTTTCCCCAACTGAAATATCAGGCCGACCAACGGTCAGAGCGAGTGGTGGGCGGGGAGAGAGCCTTCTGCTTTGCTATCCTTGCCTTCCACTTTGTAGCAAATTCTATTTTAGCATTAAGTCCGGACTGCCTAGTAGGGACTGCAAGGTCTGTGTAGTCTGTGTATATATGTAACTCTGTATAACTATCTCTGTCTTTCTCTCTCTCTCTCTCTCTCTATCTGTAGTCTGTGTATCTATGTAACTCTATGTAACTATCCATCTCTCTCTCTCTCTCTCGCTCCGTCACTAACCATGTATTTCCACTCTATAAACGTGTGAACTCATCGTCTTCGTGCGTGCCTCACACATACCACCACCACCACTGCAGCACCATCCATCATCCTCTGGCTGTACAATGGGAGTTAACCCCTTCATTACCACTGCTGCACTTTCAACTTCATGCTGGCTACTATTAGACGATTGTATACAGCTTAAAAGGGGCCTCCAGCAATTAACGTGCTTCGAACTATCTTATTGGACCCTTTTTACAACCGCAGATCCTTCTTAAGCCGTAACAAATCTTCTAAATATAGTTATAGTCTATTCGCTGTAAGTAAGCGAAAAATCATTACCTCTATCCTTTGTAACTCAAAAAGGGCTAGAGCAAATTGGCTGTACATTTCCACATCTATTCCTTGACTGACTCATCCCAAATGGTAGAAATATTAGCTGGATTACTCAAGTAGCTTTTGAGTTACAGAGGTTAGAGGTCATGATTACTCGCCTACTTTTGAGTTACAGAGGTCAGAGGTAATGATTACTCGCCTACTTTTGAGTTACAGAGGTTAGAGGTCATGATTACTCACCTACTTTTGAGTTGCAGAGGTTAGAGGTCATGATTACTCGCCTACTTTTGAGTTGCAGAGGTTAGAGGTCATGATTACTCGCCTACTTTTGAGTTACAGAGGTTAGAGGTCATGATTACTCGCCTACTTTTGAGTTACAGAGGTCAGAGGTAATGATTACTCGCCTACTTTTGAGTTACAGAGGTTAGAGGTCATGATTACTCGCCTACTTTTGAGTTACAGAGGATAGAGGTCATGATTACTCGCCTACTTTTGAGTTACAGAGGTTAGAGGTCATGATTACTCGCCTACTTTTGAGTTACAGAGGTTAGAGGTCATGATTACTCGCCTACTTTTGAGTTACAGAGGTTAGAGGTCATGATTACTCGCCTACTTTTGAGTTGCAGAGGTTAGAGGTCATGATTACTCACCTACTTTTGAGTTACAGAGGTTAGAGGTCATGATTACTCGCCTACTTTTGAGTTACAGAGGTTAGAGGTCATGATTACTCGCCTACTTTTGAGTTGCAGAGGTTAGAGGTCATGATTACTCGCCTACTTTTGAGTTACAGAGGTTAGAGGTCATTACTCGCCTACTTTTGAGTTACAGAGGTTAGAGGTCATGATTACTCGCCTACTTTTGAGTTGCAGAGGTTAGAGGTCATGATTACTCGCCTACTTTTGAGTTGCAGAGGTTAGAGGTCATGATTACTCGCCTACTTTTGAGTTACAGAGGTTAGAGGTCATGATTACTCGCCTACTTTTGAGTTACAGAGGTTAGAGGTCATGATTACTCGCCTACTTTTGAGTTACAGAGGTTAGAGGTCATGATTACTCGCCTACTTTTGAGTTACAGAGGTTAGAGGTCATGATTACTCGCCTACTTTTGAGTTGCAGAGGTTAGAGGTCATGATTACTCGCCTACTTTTGAGTTGCAGAGGTTAGAGGTCATGATTACTCGCCTACTTTTGAGTTACAGAGGTCAGAGGTAATGATTACTCGCCTACTTTTGAGTTGCAGAGGTTAGAGGTCATGATTACTCGCCTACTTTTGAGTTACAGAGGTCAGAGGTCATGATTACTCGCCTACTTTTGAGTTACAGAGGTTAGAGGTCATGATTACTCGCCTACTTTTGAGTTGCAGAGGTCAGAGGTCATGATTACTCGCCTACTTTTGAGTTACAGAGGTCAGAGGTCATGATTACTCGCCTACTTTTGAGTTACAGAGGTTAGAGGTCATGATTACTCGCCTACTTTTGAGTTGCAGAGGTTAGAGGTCATGATTACTCGCCTACTTTTGAGTTACAGAGGTTAGAGGTCATGATTACTCGCCTACTTTTGAGTTGCAGAGGTTAGAGGTCATGATTACTCGCCTACTTTTGAGTTGCAGAGGTTAGAGGTCATGATTACTCGCCTACTTTTGAGTTGCAGAGGTTAGAGGTCATGATTACTCGCCTACTTTTGAGTTGCAGAGGTTAGAGGTCATGATTACTCGCCTACTTACAGCGAATAGACTAAAGAATAACATGAAAACGACGTCCGCCGGAAGAGAAGGGGGTAATATCGATGACTGATGGATGGGGTCTCTCAAACTCTCTGGGCTGGGAAGACGTGCTGTATGTGCGGATTAAGGGGAGAAGGGGCGTTTTGCTGGGCCCCCTTCTTCCTCATGTTTAGCCCCGTTAGTTTTTAAGACGTTCGGCCCATTAGTTTGGCGATTTTAAGACCTTTCGCCCCATTTCTTTGTCAATATTAAGACTTCGTGTCATTTAGGTGTCGATGTTTTCCTGCGAGCGATAGAGAGCCTGTCATTTAAAAGGAACCAGTCGTCGGCCGGGACATTTTTCTACCGAAAATTGTACAAATTGATCTTGAAGGGGGTCTAGGGGGGTTTTTTTTTTTTTTAAAGCTTGATGGAGGTCCAGGGAGGGAACTAAACAATATGTGAATAACTGAATAAATAGACCAAAAAACCAGCCACTATCCCTTTAAGAATAGCACTCTAAGCCCCTTCAGTGCCGGATGACGTCACGCTGCGAATAGTGAAGGATCGCAAGTCGTCGAGGAGTAATGGAGGAGGAGGTACAGTTGGCCAAATAGTGAAGGATCGCAAGTCGTCGAGGAGTAATGGAGGAGGAGGTACAGTTGGCCAAATAGTGAAGGATCGCAAGTCGTCGAGGAGTAATGGAGGAGGAGGTACAGTTGGCCAAATAGTGAAGGATCGCAAGTCGTCGAGGAGTAATGGAGGAGGAGGTACAGTTGGCCAAATAGTGAAGGATCGCAAGTCGTCGAGGAGTAATGGAGGAGGAGGTACAGTTGGCCAAATAAGTCGTGTCTCCGCTCGCTGTGTGCTGTGTTAAGGGGGTAGCGCTTGCTGTGTGCTGTGTTAAGGGGGTAGCGCTCGCTGTGTGCTGTGTTAAGGGGGTAGCGCTTGCTGTGTGCTGTGTTAAGGGGGTAGCGCTTGCTGTGTGCTGTGTTAAGGGGGTAGCGCTTGCTGTGTGCTGTGTTAAGGGGGTAGCGCTTGCTGTGTGCTGTGTTAAGGGGGTAGCGCTTGCTGTGTTAAGGGGGTAGCGCTCGCTGTGTGCTGTGTTAAGGGGGTAGCGCTTGCTGTGTTAAGGGGGTAGCGCTTGCTGTGTGCTGTGTTAAGGGGGTAGCGCTTGCTGTGTGCTGTGTTAAGGGGGTAGCGCTTGCTGTGTGCTGTGTTAAGGGGGTTGCGATGGCGGTGTTAAGGGGGTAGCGCTCGCTGTGTGCTGTGTTAAGGGGGTAGCGCTCGCTGTGTGCTGTGTTAAGGGGGTAGCGCTTGCTGTGTGCTGTGTTAAGGGGGTAGCGCTTGCTGTGTGCTGTGTTAAGGGGGTAGCGCTCGCTGTGTGCTGTGTTAAGGGGGTAGCGCTTGCTGTGTGCTGTGTTAAGGGGGTAGCGCTTGCTGTGTGCTGTGTTAAGGGGGTAGCGCTTGCTGTGTGCTGTGTTAAGGGGGTAGCGCTTGCTGTGTTAAGGGGGTAGCGCTCGCTGTGTGCTGTGTTAAGGGGGTAGCGCTCGCTGTGTGCTGTGTTAAGGGGGTAGCGCTTGCTGTGTACTGTGTTAAGGGGGGTAGCGCTCGCTGTGTGCTGTGTTAAGGGGGTAGCGCTCGCTGTGTGCTGTGTTAAGGGGGTAGCGCTCGCTGTGTGCTGTGTTAAGGGGGTAGCGCTCGCTGTGTGCTGTGTTAAGGGGGTAGCGCTTGCTTTTTGGTTAATATATTTATTTATTAATTCATGTTTGAGTTTCCTCGCTAAACTTCCATCAATCTTAAACAAAAAAAAACCTAAACCTTTCAAGATAAATTTGTACATTTTTAGGTAGCAACTGTCGCGGCCGAAGGCCGCTTCCTTGTATAAGTAGAGGCTCGCTGTCGCTCGCTTAGTAAAAATCGAAACCTAAATGGCACGAAAGGTCTTCATATTGACAACGAAATGAGGCGAAAGTTCTCAAACTCGTCAAACTAACGGAACGAACGTCTAAAAATGTAAAAACAAATATGATAAACATGAGGGAGAAGGGGGTCCAGAAAAAGCGATTACCTCCCCCTTAATGTCTGACAGATGTTGAATAGGGTGGGTAAAGAAAGTAACCTGTATAATGTATATATATATATATATATGTCACTCGAAACGATGAATTAATGCTTAAATATTGCTGATACCAATTATTGATCGAAATATACTGGGTGCCGCGAAATCACTAATTTGGCCGACTGTACCAGAAAAACGTATCTGATGTTGAAAATGTTAGCCGTGAATTGCAAGCTAGTTTTGACGTTTTTTTGTCTCTTCGACTCTCATTGTTTTTCAGCTAAACTCTCGGCATTGTTTTCATTCTGTCGGGCTACTTTTTTCTTTTTTTTTTTTTTTTTTTGTTTTGCTCCCCTGACCTTTTTATATCTATTGTTTAATCCCTACTGTACCGACGATGTTTCTTGTGTTACTTTAGTCTAGCTATATATAGATGATATTATATAATATATACCATAGATCCATTAGATCCCTCGTCAAGATTAATTTGTACGTCTTCCAATAGAAAAATATCCTGGCCGAAAGCCAGTTCTTCCACAATTACAGGCTCGCTATCGCTCGCTAGGAAAAACATCAACACCTAAAGGGCACGAAAGGTCCTAATGTTGACAAAAAAATGGGGCGAAAGGTTTTAAAATCGCCAAACTAATGGGCCGAACATCTTATAATCTCAAAACAAATGGGGATAAACACGAGGGAGAAAGAGGTCTAGAAAAAACGGCCCCTCGGGGATAAACACGAGGGAGAAAGGGGTCTAGAAAAAACGGCCCCTCGGGGATAAACACGAGGGAGAAAGGGGTCTAGAAAAAACGGCCCCTCTCCCCTTAATCTTCCCATATAATATTATACTTTCCTTTTCTTCCCCACATAGCTTTGACCTTTCACTTATATACAGAACTGCTAATCCTACCCCTCTACCCTAACCTTTGTTCATATCATTCTCAGACTCTCTCCTGGAGACGGTGTGACTGGAGACATTTGGCCCAATATTTACATAGGGTTATTTGAACTATATCTATATATTTATCTATCTAATATATCTATCTTTCTATTTATCTATCTGTCTGTCTGTCTGTTTATCTATCTGTCTGTCTGTCTATTTATCTCTCTCTCTCTCTCTCTCTCTCTCTCTCTCTCTCTCTCTCTCTCTCTCTCTCTCTCTCTCTCTCTCTCTCTCTCTCTCTCTCTCTCTCTCTCTCTCTTATATATATATATAAGTTAGGTAAGTTTTGTTATAAGTTATTATGTGTTTATATGATGGTATATTAGGTTAGTTTATTTTTAGTTATAATAGATTTGCTTTTATAATAGATGTTACGATAGATGTCGTAATGATGTCATGGTGTGTGATCTCCAACCTGTCGTATAACCCGTTCTTCTGTCACGATCCCTTTCTCTTTCTCTCACCTCCGTTCACCTGAGTCTAATTAGCTATATAGGGTAGGTTAGGATAGGCTATAGTCTATTCGCTGTAAGTAGGCGAAAAATCATGTCCTCTAACCTCTGTAACTCAAAAACGGCTAGAGTAATCGAGCTAACATGTCTATAATTTGGGGAGAGTAAGTCAAGGAATGGATGTGAAAATGTACAGCCAATTTGCTCTAGCCCTTTTTGAGTTGCAGACGATAGAGGTCATGATGTGGTAGAGTATGCCTATTCTCTGTTGCATTTCAGCTGACGGCAAATTGAATCCCTTAGCAGCTAACTTCTCGATACTTAAGGGGAGGTATTCAGTTTGTTCCCTAGACCTCCATCAAGCTTAAAATTACATCCCCTTGAGTCCCTTTCAAGATAAATTTGTACAATTTTCGGTAGAAAAATGTCTCGGCCGAAGGCCGAATCCTCTTAAATTACAGGCTCGCTATCGCTCGCCAGGATAAAATCGACACCTGAATTGCACGAAAGGTGGGGGTGAAAGCTCTTAAAATCGCTAAACTAATGGGGCAAACGTTTTATAATATAAAAAACAATGGGGTTAAACATGAGGGAGAAAGGGGTCAAGAAAAAAATCCCTCAAGTGGAGATCTCCCCTTAATACGACGTAAAGACAGTAGATTCACATTGGTCTATTAAATATCGAGCAATGAGTTGTTAAAAGATTCAAGTTACCATCAGCTGAAATGAAACATACTATAGTTAAATAAGGATAGCGTAGGATAGGTTTGAATAGGGTAAGGTAGACTAGGATAGGGTAGAATAGAAGTTAAGGGGAGGTTTTTAGTGTATTTCCTAGACTTCCATCAAGCTTGAAATTACACTCCCTTGACCCCCTTTCAAGATAAATTTGTAAATTTTTCGGTAGAAAAAATTTCCGGCCGAAGGCCGGTTCCTCTTAAATTACAGGCTCGCTATCGCTCGCCAGGAAAAAATCGACACCTTAATGGGACGAAAGGTCTTAAAAGTGACATAAATGGGTTGAAACTTCTTAAAATCGCCAAACTAATGGGGCAAACGTCTTAAAATGTTAAAAGCAATGGGGCTAAACATGAGGGAGAAAGGGGCAAAATAAAAAAAATCCCTCAAGTGGAAATCTCCCCTTAAGTTAGAGGTTAGGCTGGTATTTATGTTAGGTTAGCTTGCTTTAGGATGAGAAAGGGTAGGCTAAGATAGGAGATACAGCCATTATGTTGGGATACCATTGGATATATTATATTATATATATATATATATATATATATATATATATATATATATATATAGATAGGTTAGGTTAGGTCTCCAGTATGTTACACGGAGTACAGTTATTAAGGGGACATGGGTCGTTTTTCCGGGCTCCCTTCGTTTTCATTTTTAGCCCCGTTGGTTTTTAGATTTTATGACGTTCGGCTCAGGAGTTTGGCGATTTTAAGACCTTTCGCCCAATTTCTTTGTCAATATTAAGACTTTTTGTGTCATTTAAGTGTCGATTTTTTCCTGGCGAGCGATAGCGAGCCTGAAATTTAAGAGGAATCAGCCTTCGGCCGGAACAATTTTATATCGAAAAATGTACAAATATATCTTGAAGGGGGGTCTAGGTAGTGTTTTTCTAAGCTTGATGGAGGTCTAGCGAGGAAACTCAAAAATAAATGAATGAATAGACCAAAAACCGGGCCATCTCCCCTTCAGCGATCTCCATCCCGCGCGGTAACCTGGATTTGTCACGGCCCCTTCCTTTCTCTTGCTCTCACGGGCGACACACACACACACTCCCTCCCTCCCTTCACCTCAATCTATACTCTAGGCTGACATTATATCAATATAGTTATAGCTAGAGAGTTTTATATATGTGTCTCTCTCTCTCTCTCTCTCTCTCTCTCTCTCTCTCTCTCTCTCTCTCTCTCTCTCACTCCCGTAGATCCTCCTTCCTTAAGGGAGGGTGACCTGCTTTTTGTTATTTCTGTCCTTTTCTCTCTTTCTCTGGCTTGTATCCATTTGGCCCCATTCAGCATACTGTTTTAAGACATTTATCCCCATCCAGGTGTCAATTTTTTACTGGTGAGTGGTAGCGAGCCAGCATATTTTTTTTATTTTTGTTTGACAGCAGGCTAAATTTGTACATTTTTCGATAGAAAAATTTCTCCGGCGAAGCCGGATTTCTTCATATAATACTGGCTCGCTATCGCTCGCCAGGAAGAAATCGACACCTAGATGGGGATAAACGTCTTAAAATAGTTGGCTGAATGGGGCCGAATGGATACAAGCCAGAGAAAGAGAGAAAAGGACAGAAATAACAAAAAGCAGGTCACCCCCTTAACCCCTTCAGCGCCGTGACCCCTTTGGCTTCAATTTGATGATTGTATGCAGTGAACAATAGGACCAATGCTACTTAGAAGGCTTATTGGGATCGTATTTACGTGGGTTAGCAGGTTAACGAGGGTAAAATATAAACCAAACTATCATTCTATCTATTTATTTCAACTAACCGAGAACCAATACAATCCAATCATGAATGTGTTGTACAGTCGGCCAAATAAGTGATGTTGCGGAACCAAGTATATTTTGATCAATCATTGGTATTAACACTATCTAAACTTTATTTCACCGTTTCCGGTGAGTTATACAAACGTGTTCCCACCTTTACACACCCTATTCAACATCTGACAGACATTAATACAGCACACAGCGAGCCAAACGTAATGACTGCGGGGACACGACTTATTTGGCCGACTGTACCAGGTAGTAGATCTGGTTTCATATGGATATTAGGATTGAAGGTATCCCATAAGATACTTAACCCTTTCAGTACCAGCGACGTCTTTTTAACTATATTCTGGCTACTATTAGACGATTTCATTCAGCATAAAAAGAGCCTCCAGCAATTAACAGGCTTCGAACCATCTCACTTAACCATTTCTACCACCACAGATCCTTCTTAAGCTGCACAACATCGTCTAACTATAGCTAGAATAATATTTGAGAGACGTCGCCGGTACAGTAGGGGTTAAGGGGAGGTGGGTCGTTTTTTAGGGTCCCTTTTCTCCCTCATGTTTAGCCCCAATAGTTTCCAGATACACAGATAACCTTATACATAGACATACAGTTACAGAAACACATTATGAGACTGTATTATATTTTTCTGCATTTCTTACGAACAATGATATATTTCCAATAATAAGCTAAGAAGGAAGCCATTTTTTTTTTTTTTTTTTTTTTTTTTTTTTTTTTATGTGAGTGAGGGAGGCAAAAGGCAGAACTACCTATAGCGAGTGCCTCCCCCATAGTTGAAAGAGTGACAGGGCCAACATCAAGGGACGTGTATCCCTTCCTACCTGTTCACACAAATGTACTCTACGTATGATTTATTATGTTCCTTCCAACAACCAACCATACTCCTAAAATCGATTAATGAAATTTACAAACACATGTGGCAGTCCGTGGATTCGAATCCAGGATGCTCACACCGAAAATCAACACCTGATCCTATTTAAGGGGAGATCTCCACTTGAGGGATTGTTTTCTTGACCCCTTTCTCCCTCATGTTTAGCCCCATTGCTTTTGATATTATAAAACGTTCGCCCCATTAGTTTAGCGATTTTAAGAACTTTCACCCCATATTAAGACCTTTCGTGCAATTCAGGTGTCTATTTTATCCTGGCGAGCGATAACAAGCCTGTAATTTAAGAGGAACCGGCCTTCGGCCGGGACATTTTTCTACCGAAAAATGTACAAATTTACCTTGAAAGGGATTCGAGGGGGTGTAATTTTAAGGTTGATGGAGGTCTAGGGAACAAACTAAATACCTCCCCTTAATACAAGGAAACGATATTCCCAATTACTGGAGCGCCCCCCCCCCATACCCCTCGATAGAGTCCCAAAATAAAACAAAATCGCAATTTTCGGTCGGAATCTTTATGCTGTTGACATTTTGGGACAGTTTTTTATTACTTTGGCAACAACAAATTAAAGCATTTATTGAGGTACCAGACAGGAAGTGGTTTAGGCTACGTATAAGGTCTACTGTAAACTCTGTATAAGTGCTAACCTATTTCTAATTATGGAAGTATATCTCTGGAAACGAATATATGGGTAAAAGTTTCTATGCATAAAATACAAAACTATTAATACTATTTATTGAACAACAAATACTATCCAAAAATCAATCCAAATAGTTGTGATTGCATACAGAAAAGCATACGGGGTCTACGATTTGTTATGAGTGGGCTAGAGACTATGGCATCCGAGTGTACCGAGGCCACAGACTGTACGGTGGCGCTAATAAGTCATGTCTCGGCTGTCATTACGTTTGGCTCTCTCTGTGCTGTATAAATGTCTGTCAGATGTTGAATAGGGTGGGTATGAGTAGGAACATCTTTGTATATGTCCCTCGAAACGAATAAATCAAGCTTTAGACGTTGCTGATACCAATTATTGGTCGAAATATACTTGGTGCCGAGACATGACTTATTAGCGCCACTGTACAGCCATGATAACATAGCTCAGTCTGTGTGTGCTTCATGACAGTCACTGCTGGGAACAATAGAAACAGTGCACACAGTGTCTGGAGGTCCCATGATGCAGCAGTATGGCATTATTTGCACCCACTACTGTTGCCAATAAAGCTACATTCCCGCTAGATCTACAGGGATTTACTTCGATCTAGAGACTAATTTATACATCTAGCGACGTGAATTATAGCGATACTCTGGAGATCTGAGCCACTATAGAGCGATATTGTGGAGATTGTGCCATTTTTCTAGCGATATTCTGGAGATTTGAGTCATTATAGAGCGATATTGTGGAGATTGTGGCAGTATTCTAGCGATATTCGGCATATATTTACTATCTAGCAGGTTTGATTTGGTAATCCTGGCAACCACATGCCTTTCCTGGCACCAGATCATTCCAGTCTCCTGTCATGATACATAATTATTTGGATATGGTGGAATATTATTTTGGCACTCTGCCCAAGGCCGGTGCAGAGGCTTACAATCCTCCAGAGGGATTAAGGAACACCCCTTTCTTAACATGAATCCTCCATTACAAACCCCAATGCACTTAAATTTATTAATGAACGCATATGGTCGTCCCGGGATTCGAACTCGGGACACCATACCCAGGACATAAGCATCTAAACCATTACACCACCAACACCACCCTATAGAGTAGCGAAGTTATATTGGGGGGGGGGCGCCTTGTGCTTGGCTGTGCTTAGGCGCGTTCATCTCCGTGGCATTTCCCTTTGGAGCCTGTGGTGGGTAGCTTGGGTGAGTCATCCAGCCTTGTACACAGGGGCTACTGCATTATCCAGGATACCACAGTTTTCTTTATCGAATGGGACTTCAGAAATGACCACTGACTCCAGATTCCTCATTCCTGCTAGGTGAATAGAGGCATAGGGTGTAAGGAGACTGCCCATCTGTCTCGCCCTGTCCGGGAATCGAACTCTTTCAATTGTGAGTCGGACGCACTATCTTTGCACCACAGGTCACACTATTGATGGATATACTGTAAATATGTTGTATGAACGATACAAAATTTTTTAGTCAGTGTTCATGCACTAGTTGAAGTACATGAACTAGTTGAAGTACATGTACCGACTATCCCTCATTCACGTGCACATGGCTACAGGGTTTACAGTGTACCCCGTAGAGTTTTTGTTGTTGTTGTTGTTCCCCAGGTTGTCTGACCGAACAGGCCCAAGGTCCCGAGCAAGGGCAAGGCCATAACCGAGCGCCCCCACAAAACCCTCCCTGCTTACCACTAAGAAAGCCCTTGTGACCGAAGCAGCTCCCAGGCGAGAAACTGAGGAGGGTGCGGAAACGCCCGGGACACCGAAGTCCCACCCAAGGCCCTGTGCCCCTCAGCAATTATGAAGGGAAAGTTGAGAGACAAAGGAAAAATGTGACGCTTTGGCTCCCAGTCTGCCAACCTTGCCAACCTCAAGGTTGGCAGTAGAGAGGTCAATCCACGGAAGAGACACTGCCACTTGAGATATAAAAAATATCTAAGTAAAAGGAACAGTCAGAGTAAGCTATGGGTATGGCAGAGAATGCTCAACTCTCACTCTGATAGACCAGCCCATCACCACATGACTAGAACCCAATCCTCTCAGCATCAGCTAGGAAAGGCCCTAGAAAGCCGCTTTTGGTGGGGGGATAGCTCCCCTATTTCAACCCCTTTCGGGGATGGGCACCTGCCACCCCTGTACACAGTTTACAGCTCAGGACCTACAGGCGATGGTGAGTAGTACTTTCTTGTAGGCGTGTCTGAAGTCCGGTGATGATATGGGGTAGAGGAGAGGGTTGACGGCCGAGTTAATGTAGGCCATCCAGTAGCTGAACGTTATGTACCAATCAGGGAACAGGGTAGGGAACCACGCACTCAGCTGAGGGGGAAGGTAATGGACGATCAGATTATATGTAGTAGAGGTTTTTTGTCCGCATTATGTTTCATTTTACTGTATTTCAGTTAGTTAGTAGACAATTCATGGATCCCCAAAATGTTGTAAAAATTAATCAGCAATCCAAAGGATAATGAAGAAATACGAAGCCTAAGAAAAGTAGGTGACACTCTATTCAGTTCCCACTCACCCAGCAGCAGCCACAGGTACTGGCTTCAACACATACTGTATCTTATGAAATCCATTACCAAGTTGCTTCGTGACAGCATCATGGATGAAGAACTTACAAGTTTGTTAATTTATAAAGGTACGAAACCTTCATACATTTTCACTTGCAAAGCCCTTCCATTTATGAAGACATAACATGTCTGCACATACCACAAAGATGCTTTAGAAATGGACCAACATATGATGAAGACGATCACGTTATTGAGAAAAATGAACTGTAATTAGCTTCTATTAAACTCTCTATCATGTTATGTACTTAAATGTGTTACCTTATGTTCTGTAATGTATGCAGAACCTCTGTTATTCAATATTAATTTATATTCCTAACCACATCTCTCTGAGACTCACTTCCTCAGAATACATTTCAAGCAGCTTTCAATCTACAAAAGTACAAATCCAGCTGTTGTAGGGTTTTCTTGAATGGAGAACACCGTTAGGCGAATGAATTATTACGTGTAAGAATTTATTTAGTTCTTTCTCCGTTCCTTTATGTAAAAAGAAAAGAAAAGTTATATTGTATTATGTTAACATAAGAATATGGGAGTCTGCAAAAAGCCGATCGGCCCATACAAGGCAGATCCCTGAGGTTATACTCAAGAACCCCGCTACTTACCACAAAGAGGATATAGAAGGAAGACAACCACTTATGTTATATTCAGGAATTGAGTGGTCAATCCTGTAAGTCCTTCACTAAACTGGCTCGGGTTGTCCCTCTCACAGGGAATAGGTCCGCTTGGGGGCATTCTGTGTATGGCCACCCTCGTAAGGGGAGTAAGGCGTCCGGCAATAGATAGATAGATAGATAGATAGGAATCCCACCACTCACCACAAAGAGGATATAGAAGGGAACCCAGCATATGAGGAAGACAACCACGATGTTCAGCAGAGTGTAGACCGCCTTCATCTCTCGCTTTAGTTTGGCCTCTTGTTTCTCGTCTTTGGGTGCCGGTGCTGCTGCTGTTGTTGTCCTTTTCTGTTGTTGGTCTCCTCCATCTCCTGTTTCTGTGGAGTCACTTGGTTCGGCTGCGTGGCTGGGCTGAGGGGAAGATGGTCTTGAAATTAAAGGGGGGGGGGGGGGATGGGCGTATAAATTTGCTGATTTATGTATCTTTATATGATGTTTTAGTTTCCTCCCTAGACCTCCACACACTTAGACAAACACCCCCTAGACCCCCCTCAAGATAAATTTGTACATTTTTTTGATAGAAAAATGTCCCAGCCGAAGGCCGGTTCCTCTTTAATTACATGCTCGCTATCACTCACAAGGAAAACATCGACAGGTAAGCATAGATGTTCTGGGTGTTCTGGGGTGCACAGTGCGTTCCCCCATCATCAGGCCATCAGCCTCTACTGTTTCAACTAGTTTGGTAAGTTTTTATTGTTGTTATATATTTTTATATCCCCTTTGGGGATCACGGCGTCCGGCAATAAGCGACTACCTCCCCCTTAAGACAAGGACTGAATACCTTCCTGGCCCCAGCGTCTCTGATGGATGGTGCTCGCTTCCGGACCACCCAGAGAGAGTATCCTGCCGTGTAGTGAAAGGGTTACGTTACACCTTAACCCCTTCTGTATCAGTGACGTCTACTTGATATTATTTCAGCTGCATTTAGACGATTTTATGAGGCTTAGGAAAGAGATGTGGTAGCTCAAAGGATTACTTGAGATTGTCTGTCGCTTTTTAATGGATAGACGTCCTTCTGAAGCTGAATAACATTGTCTAATAGCAACCATAATATAGTAAAAATAGAACTGCAAATACCTTCCTGGCCACGTCTCTGATGGATGATGCTCGCTTCCTGACGGCCCAGAGTATCTTGCTGTACGCCCCCACCATCACGAACAAGGGTGTGTAGTACCCCAGGCAACCCACGTACACCACCTGGGGTGAGTATGGGGACAGGGGTTAGTTTTGGGGATCTATTTATTCCTATATTAATTTATTTTTTTACTTCCCTTGATAGACCTTCATCAACCTTAAAAAAAACAATCCCTAGATCCCCCTTCCAGATAAATTTGTACATTTTTCATTCATTTATTATTTTTCTAGTTTCCTCCCTAGGTCTCCATCAAACTTAAAACAACATGCATTAGATCCGCCTTCTAGATCAATTTGTAAATTTTTCGTTAGAAAAATGTTCCGGCCAAAGGCCGGTTCTTCCAAAACTACAGGCTCAATTTCGTTCGCCAGGAAAAAATCGACACCTAAATGGCATGAAAGGTCTTAACATTGACAAAGAAATGGGGTGAAAGGTCTTAAAATCACAAACTAATGGGGCAACTATCTTAAAATCTGAAAACTAATGGGGCTAAACATGAGGGAGAACGGGATCTAGAAAAACGACCCATCTCCCCTTAACCCATGGACTGCTAATAAATGGACACAAATAAGGTCAAGTTGAGGAAGGAAGGGGGTGTGGGTATAAAGGGGGGGGGGGGAGTGGATGGGGTTATACTTATAGAGTTCGTCACCTGTAATTGGCACCGATTAGCGTGTCACCCATCGGTCATTTGTTTAGGGTTTATTCCCCTAGATGGGTTGCCCACCAAGGCTAACGAGTCCCATGCACCCGAAAATACCCCTATCAGATAACAGGGGGAGCGCTAACATCAGAAACAACCCTATCACAGGGGGAGCATTAAGGGGGGTCACCTGCTTTGTTTCTCTTTCTCTGGCTTGTATCCATTCGGCCCCATTCAGCCAACTGTTTTAAGATGTTTATCCCCATCCAGGTGTTGATTTCTTCCTGGCGAGCAATAGCGAGCCAGCATTGTATGGAGAAATCCGGCTTCGCCAGAGAAATTTAGCTTGCTGTAAAACAAAAATATATATATGCTGGCTCGCTACTGCTCGCCAAGAAATTATTAACACCTGGATGGGGGTAAACATCTTAAGACAATAGGCTGAATGGGGCCGAATGGATACAAGCCAAAGAGTGAGGGAGAGAAAGAGAAAAAGCGAGGTGGGCCCCCTTAACACCAGAGATACTCTATCACCTTGTAAGGGAAGAGTTGAGGAGGGGATTCCCACGAACAGGGAGATACTACTATTTTCTATATGTCATTCAATTTTGAGACATTTCCTGGCACTGGCACGGTATTTTAGGGATTTTGTTTACACATGTTTAAATACTCTGCCTTCCGTGAGGCCTATCACACTTCCTGGGTTAAAGACAAGTGAAATAAATGATGAGTGACTTAGAGTGCCTTCTAATTTTTGATTTCTTAAGTGAATATTTTGTCCTTAAAATATACGATGTATTATGCAGTTTCGAATCCTGCATATTAATCTGACCATGTCTCAGCTGTCATTATGTTTGGCTCGCTCTGTGCTGTACTGTATTAATGTCTGTTAGTTGTTGAATAAGGTGGGTAGGTGTAGGAACATGGTTGTATATCTCACTCAAAAAGAAGAAATCGTGTGTAAATATTGCTGATACCAATTATTGATCAAAACATAATTGGTGCCGAGACATCACTTATTAGGCAGACTGTGCTATGGTAGCCTAATGTATAGACGAATGGAAGGAGTAATTAATGGGGCACTTAACCCTCGGGAAGGCCTCGCTATAAAGGGTCAGTGTATCTTACCAGATTCTTATTAAGGACCGTATCCCAGACACAGTTGCCATCGTCGTAGGTGTGGACCACTCTATCGTATATAAAGGGCGGTAACCAGATGAGGGCCACAGTGCACCAGGTGGCCAGGATGATCAACAGGGACTTGTGGCCCGAGTTGTGGGTACGGTAGTGTATTGACCAGGTGATACTCCATAGACGGTCCAAACTGAGGGAGAAGGGGGGTAGGTATGTATGTTAGTTATAGGTGTGGTGGTGTAGTTAGTTATAGGTGTGGTAGTGTAGAGACCAGGTAATACTCCATAGACGGTCCAAACTGAGGGAGAAGGGGGAAGGTTAGTAGGTTAGTTATAGGTGTGGTAGTGTAGAGGACAGGTAATACTCCATAGGCGATCAAACTGAGGGAGAAGGGGGGAGGTTAGTATGTCAGTTATAGGTGTGGTAGTGTAGTGACCAGGTAACACTCCATAGACGGTCCAAACTGAGGGAGAAGGGGGGAGGTTAGTATGTCAGTTATAGGTGTGGTAGTGTATTGACCAGGTAACACTCCATAGACGGTCCAAACTGAGGGAGAAAGGGGGCAGGTATGTTGGTTATAGGTGTGGTAGTGTATTGACCAGGTAATACTCCATAGACGGTCCAAACTGAGGGAGAAGGGGGGAGGTTATAGTTAGTAGGTTAGTTATAGGTGTGGTAGTGTAGAGGACAGGTAATACTCCATAGACGGTCCAAACTGAGGGAGAAAGGGGGCAGGTATGTTAGTAATAGGTGTGGTAGTGTAGTGACCAGGTGATACTCCATAGACGGTCCAAACTGAGGGAGAAGGGGGGAGGTTAGGTTAGTATGTTAGTTATAGCTGCGGTAGTGTATAGACTATAGACCATGTTACACTCCATATCTGGAGGTCTAGGGAGGAAACTAGAAAAATATTAGACATATTTTTAAAATCTACCAAAATTATCCCCCCCCCCCCCAAGCAATTACCTCGAGTTGCTACGGGACGAATATAATTTGCTTATTTCGTTCATTTTTGTATGTGCTATAATGTTTTCTTAAGGGAGGTGACCTGTTTTTGTTCTGTCCTTTTCTATCTTTCTCTGGCTTGTATCCATTTGGCCCCATTCAGCCTACTGTTTTAAGACGTTTATCCCCATCCAGGTGTCAATTTCTTACTGGTGAGCGGTAGCGAGCCAGCATATTTATTATTTTTGTTTGACAGCAGGCTAAATTTGTAAATTTTTCGATAGAAAAATGTCTCAGGCGAAGCCGGATTTCTTCATATAATGCTGGCTCGCTATCGCTCGCCAGGAAGAAATCGACACATAGATGGGGATAAACGTCTTAAAATAGTTGGCTGAATGGGGCGGAATGGATACAAGCCAGAGAAAGAGAGAAAAGGACAGAAATAACAAAAAACAGGTTACCCCCTTAAATGAGATAGTTCGAAGCACGTCAATTGCTGTATATATAGGCCCTTTTTAAACTTAATAACATCATTAGCTAGTAGCCAGAATAAAATTAAAAAGACATCGCCGGTACAGAAGGGGTTAATCGATGAAGCTAATAGTAGAATAGTCACCAAGAAAGGGTTAATCGATGAAGCTAATAGTAGAATAGTCAACAAGAAAGGGTTAATCGATGAAGCTAATAGTAGAATAGTCACCAAGAAAGGGTTAATCGATGAAGTTAATAGTAGAATAGTCACCAAGAAAGGGTTAATCGATGAAGCTAATAGTAGAATAGTCACCAAGAAGGGGTTAATTGATGAAGCTAATAGTAGAATAGTCAACAAGAAAGGGTTAATCGATGAAGCTAATAGTAGAATAGTCACCAAGAAAGGGTTAATCGATGAAGCTAATAGTAGAATAGTCACCAAGAAAGGGTTAATCGATGAAGCTAATAGTAGAATAGTCAACAAGAAAGGGTTAATCGATGAAGCTAATAGTAGAATAGTCACTAAGAAAGGGTTAATCGATGAAGCTAATAGTAGAATAGTCACCAAGAAAGGGTTAATCAATGAAGCTAATAGTAGAATAGTCAACAAGAAAGGGTTAATCGATGAAGCTAATAGTAGAATAGTCACCAAGAAAGGGTTAATCGATGAAGCTAATAGTAGAATAGTCACCAAGAAAGGGTTAATCGATGAAGCTAATAGTAGAATAGTCACCAAGAAAGGGTTAATCGATGAAGCTAATAGTAGAATAGTCACCAAGAAAGGGTTAATCGATGAAGCTAATAGTAGAATAGTCACCAAGAAAGGGTTAATCGATGAAGCTAATAGTAGAATAGTCACCAAGAAAGGGTTAATCGATGAAGCTAATAGTAGAATAGTCACCAAGAAAGGGTTAATCGATGAAGCTAATAGTAGAATAGTCAACAAGAAAGGGTTAATCGATGAAGCTAATAGTAGAATAGTCACCAAGAAAGGGTTAATCGATGAAGCTAATAGTAGAATAGTCACCAAGAAAGGGTTAATCGATGAAGCTAATAGTAGAATAGTCAACAAGAAAGGGTTAATCGATGAAGCTAATAGTAGAATAGTCAACAAGAAGGGGTTAATCGATGAAGCTAATAGTAGAATAGTCAACAAGAAGGGGTTAATCGATGAAGCTTATAGTAGAATAGTCAACAAGAAAGTGATAGAAAATCCTCAAATAGCTAGACTATCGGTAATGGATATCCAAGAGTTCCAAGGTCGAAGTTGAGTCTCACGGAATGTGTAGATCAAGGAAATACCTAAGTCATTAACCCTTTCCGTACCAGGGATGTCCTTTTCACACTATTATTGCAGCTATTAGACGATTTTATTAATCTTATGAAGGACCTCTAGCCATAAGAAGACTTCAAACTATCCCAACCAACCCTTTCAACTACCACAGATCCTTCCTAAGCTGCTTAATATGGTCTAAATATAGCTATAATGAGTACCAGCGACGTGTGCTATCTTTAATTCTAGCTATATTTAGACGATATTGTGCAGCTTAGGAAGGCTCTGCGGTGGTTAAAAGGGTTGGTTGGGATAGTTTGAAGCCTTAGTATGGCTAGAGGTCCTTCCTAAGCTGAAGAAAATCGTGTAATAGTTGCCTCAATATAACGGAAAGGACGTCACCGGTACTGTAGGGGTTAACTCCTTCAGAAAGATGGCGTCTTTTTCCATTTATTATGACTGACATTACACGACTGGATGCAACTTAGGAAGGACCTCTAAGCAATAAAGGGATATAAACTATCTCAGCTAACCCTTTGACTCCCACTTGACCTTGACAAACTGAAACGAATCGTGTAATGGTAGTCATATTAAGGGGAGGTTTTTAGTTTTTTCCCTAAACCTCCATCAAGCTTATATCTTAAATTACAGGCGATCTAAAAGTAGATTATGAGGTTTATGGGACGATAAATGCTTAACACATTTTGAATTAGAATAGCTTAAAAATAATTAGAGATGCAAGAAATGAGAGCAATTGGACGATAGTTGGAGGGTTGAGAGCGGTCATCCTGCTTTGGGACAGGTTGAATGAGAGTAAACTTCCAGCAAGAAGGAAAGAATTTAGAGGAAAGACAAGAGACGAAAGAGTTTGCCAAAGTAGGGAGTCAGCATGGAAGAACAGTTTTGAGTACAACAGGAGGAACATCATCCGGTCCGTATGCCCAGAGATGGCAAAAAGTACATCCTTTGAATTGATTGTGAAATTAGACATAAGTATGTGA
The DNA here is from genome assembly GCA_032716605.1 of Paralithodes platypus. Taxonomy (NCBI): domain Eukaryota; kingdom Metazoa; phylum Arthropoda; class Malacostraca; order Decapoda; family Lithodidae; genus Paralithodes; species Paralithodes platypus. Next base: position 3,391,555 of record CM064546.1, on the reverse strand, counting down.
TAGGAGGGTGGAGAGGGTGGAGTAGCGCCGGAACCATCCAAGGTGAAGTTTTTAACGAAAGTTTGAGCGAAAAGTTCAGCTCTCTCTCTCTCTCTCTCTCTCTCTATATATATATATATATATATATATATATATATATATATATATATATATATATACTGTATATATATATATATTATATAATATATATATATATATATATATATATATATATATATACGCACACACACACCAGTGATTGCCCTACATAATTGTGTGTAACACATTATTGGCGTGAGCAATTAGTGTAGCTCTACTCACCCCAATCCCCCCAAAAATCTAACCTGATAGCAGCCAAGGTCATGACACTCTCGAAAGTCATAGTGTAGTCGCTCCAGATCCAGTAGGCGCAGAGGAAGGGGCCGAAGGGGAAGGTGTCATAGAGGTTATAGAGCATGAACAAGGACATGACGGAGAGGCCCACATTCATATCAGTGAAGGCCAGGTTGACGATGTAGTAGTTGAACGGGGTCTGCAACTTCTTCTCCAGCTTGACGGCCAAGATCACCATGAGGTTCCCTAGCACTGTCTCTATCATGATGACCAGTTGGACGATGAAGAGGAGGACCCGCGAAGTACTCCACTGAATGCCGGTGCTTGATCCATCACCCGCTTTGTCGCTTATGTCTCCTGTTCCGTTGCTTCCATTTGAATATTGAGATGTGTTTTCGACCGATTCGGTTACTTGAAGAGTTTCACTATCCCCAGGAGGTGTTTCGGAATTCTCAGTCGCTTGAAGAGTGTCAATATCCCCAGTAGGTGCTTCAGAATTCTCAGTCGCTTCGGTTTCTTGGAGTGCTTCGGTCTGGTGAGGAAGTCCCCCAGAAGTCACGATCGATTCAGCCTCTTGGAAGGTTTCGACCTCTTCGGCAAGTCCAGGTAAGTGATTACCCGTTTCCGTGGTTTTCTTTGTGCCCGGGTCTTTCTGGCTGGGTTTTGGTTTGAGCTTAGTTTTTTCGACAGACCCACTTGCCTGGATCAGTTCAGCTCCAAAGTTTGAGTCCTTGTGCTTGGTCGGTGGCTCCGGTTCTGGTTCACTTTGTGGTTCTGGTTGTCTTTGTGGTTCTGGTTCACTTTGTGGTTCTGGTTGTCTTTGTGGTTCTGGTTCACTTTGTGGTTCTGGTTGTCTTTGTGGTTCTGGTTCACTTTGTGGTTCTGGTTCATTCTGAGGTTCTGGTTTACTTTGAGATTCTGGTTCACTTACTGACTCTGGTTCAGTTTGTGGTACTGTTTCTGGTTCATTCTGAGGTTCTGGTTCACTTAGTGGCTCTGGTTCAGTTTGCAGTACTGGTTCTGGTTCATTTTGAGGTTCTGGTTCACTTAGTGTCTCTGGTTCAGTTTGTGGTCCTGGTTCTGGTTCACTTACTGGCTCTGGTTCAGTTTGTGGTACTGTTTCTGGTTCATTCTGAGGTTCTGGTTCACTTAGTGGCTCTGGTTCAGTTTGCAGTACTGGTTCTGGTTCATTCTGAGGTTCTGGTTCACTTAGTGGCTCTGGTTCAGTTTGTGGTACTGGTTCTGGTTCATTCTGAGGTTCTGGTTCACTTTGTGGTTTTGTTTCGTTTTGTGGAACTGGTTTAGGTTCATTCTGAAGTTCTTGTTTAGGTGCAGTCTGAGGTTCTAATTCAGGATTACTCTGTGACACTGGTCCTGATTCGTTCTGTGGTTCTGGTTCCAGTTCATTCTGTGGGTCTGTTCCAGGTTCGTTCTGTGGTTCTGGTTCATTTTCCGGTTCTGGTTCAGGTTCATTTTGAGGTTCTGGTTCAGGTTCACTTGATGGTTGTGTCTGAGAACCATTCTGCGGTTCTGGTTCATTCGGTGGTTCTACTTCTACTCTTTGTGATTCAGCTTTTTTACATTCTGCACAGATTTTTGGAGGAGATCGTTCACCCACTGACGAACTTCCTGCCTTCTCCCTTCCAGTATCTTTGTCTCCTGAAAGTGGTTCTCGGTTTCCACGTGAATTACCTTGGTTTTCGGAATCTGTTCCCATTCTTTCAGCAAGTGTCCCTTTAAATGTAGAATCTTCGGGTTTGGAAACATAGAATTTGGATTCCGGGTTTGCTCTCTCGGGTTCTGGGGCACTTCCTTCGGTTTTCGAAATTTTGGAATCGGTATCCTCTTGAGATTTTCCATTGTGTCTTGACTTAGTTTCTTGGGTTCCAATGTTAGTTTCTTGGGTTCTTGGGTGGGTTTCTTTGTCTCCTGAATTGGTTTGTGTTTCTCCTGGGTTGGGTTTCTGGGCTACTGTGTTGCTTTCTTTGGCTCTTGGGTTGGCTGGGTTGGTTTTGTGGGCTCCTGGGATGTTTTCTCTGGCTCCCGAGTTTGTTTCGTGGACTCCTGGACTGTTTTTTTTGGTCCCAGTGGTGGTTTCTTGGGTTTCTGAACTGTTTTCTTTGGTTCTTGGGACGGTTTTGTTGTCTCCTGGATTGGTTTTTTGGTCTTCATTGTTGTTTTGGGGGGCTTCTGGATTTGTTTTGCTAGGCCTAACATCAATGACTCCTGTGTTAGCTTCATTGGTTTCTGAGCCAGTTCCGTCGGCTTTTGGGTAACTTTTTCTGTGTTCCTTGCCAGATGCTTTGGATTCAGTTCCTTCAGTTTTGTTGTTGTTTGGAACATTTCCTGTGGATTCTTGACTAGTTCCTTCGAATTTGGGGTTAGCGATTTCGTTTTTCTGGTCAGTTCCGGCGGTCTGAGAGAGAGATTGGTTGTTGTTTTTCCCACTATCGTTACTTTCTGACCATTTCTTCTCAGAGTTCGTGTCATTTCCCTTGGTTCTTTGTTTGAATCCTTTGGTTTCTGAATCACTATCTTTGGTATCTGAGCCATATCCTGCTGGTTTTGATCTTGTTCCTTTGCTTTCTGTGTCCGATTTTGTGCGGTCTCTAGTGGAGTTGGTGTCGGTGGCTTCAAAATCTTGGATTTTTGTTTTAGGGTATGTTCTGCTTTTATTTGAGCTTTCTGATTCTGGTTCACCTCCTTTGATTTCTGTCTTAGCTGGATTGTTTTCTGGTTTAGCTCCCTTTTCTGGCTTAAATTCTTCGTCGTTTGACCCAAATTCCCTCTCTTCTTGTCTATTTCTTTCTGGACCAGATCCTTTTGTGCCTGGGTTAGATCTGTTGGTTTCTGGTCTAGACTCTGTGCCTTTTGGCCTAGCATTTTCGCTGTCTGGTTTAGATCTTTCAGTTTCTGGTCTAGTCCCTTCAGTTTGTTGGTGAGATCCTTCGATTTGTGGCCCAGGTAGTTTGGTCTCTGGCCAATGCCCTTCGATTTCTGCTTTAGATCCTTTGTGTTCTGGCCTAGATTTTCCTGTTTCTGACTTAAAGTCTTTGGTTTCTGGTGCAGATCCATTGGATCCTGACTTAGACCCTTCGGCTTCTGGTTTAATTCCCTTTGTTTCTGACTTAGATCTTTCACTTTCTGGCTTAGAACCTTCTGCTTTAGGCCTAGACTGTTTGATTCCTGTTGTACTTTCAATTTTGGATGCAATTTCTTCTGCCCCTGGTCTGGAGCTTTCAGCATTTGGTCCAAATCCTTCTTTTTCTGGTGCACTTCCTCTGACCACTGACTTTGTTCCTGTTTCCTTAATTTCTGACCCAGATTCTGGAGCATCAGGTGTAGTTTCTTCAGTTGGCGCCACGGTTGTTCCTCGTCCAGATGGATTTGGAGCTGAAAGTGTTCCCAGAGTTGTTGCTGCCGGTTCCAGTTCTTGGAGATTTGTTGATGGTGTAGGAAGTCCAGGTGGTGGAATGAATTCATGTTGTGCAGTGAGGCTGTGACCAGAAGCCTCCAGGGGCTCATAGGTGCTACTTGAGAGCGAGGGGTCTGAACCCTTACCCACTTCCCTTTCTCTGCTGGCATTTTGTGGATTGCTTGAGAGAGAGGATGGACTAGTGGAGTACTGGTAATTACTGTAGAACACTGTTGTTAATATTAGTGGGTCTTTCTGCTCCGGTTGACGCTCTTTCAATAACTCACTTGTTACACTTTGGTCTTGGGATGTATCTGTACTTGTTATTATATGAGAGGGATGACTAGTAGAGTTTGGATTGCTGTAGATATCGGGGCCAGTCACTGAGCTATCGATAGGAGGAGACTCAGTGCTTGGAATATCACCTGACAACTGTAAAAAGCTAATATCGTCGTCTTCATCAATGTTAGAGAGGGAATTGTTGGCTGAGGCTGCAAGTACCAAGGTCCAGAGGAGTGAAGCACCCCGCTGGAAGGTCAAACTATATCCTGGTTCCTTGCTTTGGGGAAGTAGTGGACTGGCTTCTATCTGAGTAGGAGTAGGAAAGATGGTAGTATTGTCACTGGATAGAGAAGAAAACCAAGGAACGGGGGAAGATCCTGTGATGGTAAGGTTATTCACAGAGGTTGTGGCCACACCTCCCGATAACTTCCCCAACAATGACATGTCCTTCCTTGAGGTCTAACCATATTACCATTACCAACGTATTTAGTCCTCCGTGTAGGCTGTCATAATGATGTTGATATATATTCCAAGTGTATATATATTGTGTATTTCAATGTCACTTTTCTCTTTGGCTCTGCTATTCACATTATGTTGTATGTTTCTGTTCTGGCTGTTGACAGTAGACTCTTGATGCTGAGAGGCTGGTGAAGACTGAATGTGGTGCCGAGTGAGCTGCCTCAAGATCAGATCAAGAAGGGAAGGAGGGTGGGGGGGGGGGGGGGGTCGAGTTAATTAGGTATAAACACGCAAAAGCCTAATTTACACCCTTCTCTAGTCGTTTCACTTAAGTTTCTTGATTTATCCTAGTTATGGTACATTACTGAAATTAATCTCTTCCCTAGTAAGCTAATGCACAGGTGTAGTACTGTACAATGGTTTAGATGTACTTAATTGTGTAAAGGTGCGTAAAGGAGGAAAGTATAGAGCATCCATCGCGCATCATTATCTTAAAAAAAAAAAAAAAAAAATCCTTCGATCGTCCCCTTGGCCTATAATGGTAGCGGAAGTGTGTGTGTGTGTGTGTGTGTGTGTGTAGAACAGGTGGTCGCATCATCTGGGTCTCTCCTCTCTCTCACTCTCTTGCTCAGGATACATACACCTGCCTCCCAAAGTGTGTATATAGATGGCATTAACCTTTGACCTATATCCTATAAGCCCATAATCTGTACTACATCTGACGACCACATCAATCCTCAAGCCTTCTGACACCTTTAATACATGATGCATATGACTCCAACTTTTACTTTATTTAATTTATAAACCTTCTGACATCCTTAATACATAATGCATATGACAGCCACTTACAGTTTAAATGTTGTTTTACATAAATACCTGGCTATAGCGTTGATAAATATAATGTTCATCTATAACATTAATACAGTTGACCTACTGTATATCCTACTATGTTTTGATAGTCGACTATATCTTCAGTACATTTGCATTTGACTTAAGGGGAGGTATTTAGTTTGTTCCCTACGTTTCCATCAAGCTTAAAATTACACCCCCTAGACCCCCTTTCAAGATAAATTTGTACATTTTTCGGTAGAAAAATGTCCCGGCCGGAGGCCGGTTGCTCTTAAATTACAGGCTCGCTATCGCTCGCCAGAAAAAAATCGACACCTTCATGGCACGAAAGGTCTTAAAATTGACAGTAATGGGGCAAAATGTCTTAAAATTTCCAAACTACTAGGGCGCACGTCTTAAAATCTCAAAAGCAATGGGGCTAAACATGAGGGAGAAAGGGGTCCAGAAAAAAATCTCTCAAGTGGAAATCTCCCCTTAATACATCTGACATATTCCTACATCTTTAATACAGCAGAGATTTACTTACTCGTATTACCACTTATGTTCTTAATACATGACATTCTCATACTGTATAATTATCAACAGTACATTTGACAGTCATTTATATCCTGATCAATATTAATTTTCGACTTCATTGTTTTGATGCACAACATTTGTGGGGTTTATTCACACTGTCCCCTTTTTAAGAGGAGATTGTTAATTTTGTGGTCGATTTTTTCATATATTTATTATTTTGTCTGGTTTCCTCCCTAGACCTCCATCAAGCTCGCAGACCGATTCACACGGGCATGTTTTTATCCACCGTCCCTTGAGGGCTGCGAATATCCAAAAAAAACAAAAACACCCAGTTGGTTCCCTGAATTCCCCAGTGAAATATGACACCACGGCGAAATTTGCCCTTCGAATTTTCAGCCCTCGAGGGACGGTGGATAAAAAATATGCCCGTGTGAATCGGCCTGAGCTAGCTTGATGGAGGTCTAGGGAGGAAACCAGACAAAATAATCCCCCACGACCCTCCTTCAAGATATATTTGTATAATTTTCGATAGACATTTTTTCTTTTTAAGATGTTTTTTAGTCCTTCATAATGTTAGCTGTTTTCCGTATGTTTCCGTATTTTATAATGCTTAGGAGTTTTGTCATTAACTTACAGAACCTATTTAGGGTTACTACGTACGGTAATTCTGTTTCACATTTTTCATACTATGTAATTTTTGTTTAGGTTTTATGAAATCATTGTAATTCTCTATGATATCAATGTTTCCTTGCACGTGTGTATCTGTTGTTTTATATTTATTTATTTATTTATTTATTTGCCTAATGATGGAGTAAGTGTCTCTAAAATGTAGCAATAAGGCAATACAGATTAACGTTATTAATTTCTTCTAGCAGGCCCTGGTGTTTCTGTACATTATTCGTCTCCACTTTCCAAGGCCAAGATCTCTGATATATATACTGTATATATATATATATATAATAATTAAAAAGAGAGAGAGAGAGAGTGAGTGTGTGTGCGTGTGTGTGTATTTGACTTGCTACACGCAACTTCCTAAACTTCCCCTAAACTTCCTACGACTATCAATCTCCTTGTAGATCACCAATTATTTTTAGACCACCTAGTTTGCCGTACTCCTTTTGTTAAGTAACACCCTGTTCTTAACATTCATCATCCATTACAAACCCCAATGTACTTGAATAAACTAATGAAAGCATATGGTCCTCCCGGGATTCGAACTCAGGACACCACACCCAGAACATAAGCACCTAAACCATTACACCACCAACACAATGGAGCCCCACACCAAAAGTAACTAAATGTAACAGCCATTCCCAGCCAGATATGACTTTCTTCTGTGTGTGCGTGTGTGTGTGTGTGTGTGTGTTTTTTTTTTTTTCTTTTTTAGGACCGATTCCTCCTGACGGTGGCTCACATGCCAATATTGTGTTTGTACAGGTATAGGGTGAGGGAGGGGCTGCTGTATTAATTATCAAGGTACAGAATGTGGCCATTGTTGAGGTAGTCCTGCATCATTGTTATTACTACAGCACCAGATATGCCGTGGTGACCCGCTGGCATCAGCTCGCTGGTAAAGTGAATAGCGTCTTGGACTTCCACCCAGGATCGCGCCCACGCTCAGCGCAGTAAAGGTTTTTCACAAGCACTGAGTCATTACCGTCCCTCATGAGCAAGTGGATGGGGTAGTAGTACAGGACCCCAATGGAAACATGCCTAATCGGCCTTATTGGGCTATCCTTAGCTGGCTTAGCATGCGCTAGCTTTAAGAACTATTATTGTTAATATTATTAGTCTTCCTGCCCATGTAAAGTATCATTTCCTGAATATACCTAATTCGGCAGTCACATATCACGAACAACCTCAGACCGTACCAAAGTCACTTGAAAGGGAAGTACTGACGAATGGCGATGTTCCCCTCCACAGCACCAAACTTTCATTGATGATGAGCTTCTGGTACGATCTGAAGAAAACAGCGAACTTCACTTGCAGGTATTCAAAAATAGGCTTTATTCTTTCCAGGGGGTCTTTGATAGTTAAGCTGGTATCACACGAGAGCTTTTATAGTAAACATTCGATGATTAACAAAATTCTGGCAACGTTTCTGGATTATTTTGCACTGGTATAGGAAACTAGACTGATGATAGATGAATTTGAGTAACAGAAAAATAATAAATGTTGACCTCATATGCTGCTAGACCAGTGTTGAGGATAAATGTTGAGTGAAAAAGCGCTCGTGTGATACCGGCTTTACTGTCCCTCGCAATCGTATTATAGAAAATCGGGCAAGAGAAGGAAAACGTATCTTCAGTAAATTAACGCGGGCAGACTGAGATAATTGTGTATTTTGTCGATAGAGATCAAAACTCAATGTACTCACTCGTAAAGCCCATTTTCATATACTGTGATTGTACCAAGTGATTGAAATAATATTGTTCTACTTTCTATACATATAAATTAGTCATAGGATAAAGGAAAGATTGAACTACCATAGTCAACAAGTCCCTCACATAAGAACATAAGAAAATGGGAGTCTGCAGAAAGCCGATTGGCCTAAGCAAGGCAGATCCCTGTAGACATACATGCCTTCCAAACTATCACCCCCACCCTCTTACCCCCAAGAACCCCTCCCTCCTACCTCCCCCCTAAAAATATTCCCTCCTCCTACCCCACAAGAACCCCTCCCTCCTACCTCCCCCCAAAAAATATCCCCTCCTCCTACCCCACAAGAACCCCTCCCCCCTTCCCCCCCCCCCAATACCCTCCCCATCTTAACTCCCCCCCCCCCCCAATCCAAATCCCCACTCCCTCCTTGCAGAGATCATCGCAGAGAAGAAGAAACAGCCCAGGAGCCACGTTGTAGCCTGGATGAGGTGCCGTCTATCTTTCTCGTTGCTCAGATCAGCACTACTATGCCTGCGGGAACAAGACTGTCTGCACCACAACCAGCGACGGTGGCAGAAGTGGACTACGAGGCAGCAGTGGCAGAGGGTCGCATAGGAAGGAGACTGGATTGAAGTTGCATGGTGTAGAATAGTAATATCTGATGCTTGTAAAATAAAATGTATGAACAATATTAAATACAAATTAATGTAGTAGTAGTAATCCACGATGATTAGTCTGAGTGCTGACCCCGGAATAGTAAGTAGCTGAATGACTACCAAGTCGGACGCTTTGATGACTGTTCTGACCTGGTTTAGGGTCCAAAGAGGGGATGCACAGGCTGAGTGGTTTATATTAAAAAAAAAAAAATAGTAGTAGTGGTAATGGTAGTAGTAGTAGTAGTAGTAGTAATGGTAGTAGTAGTAGTAGTAGTAGTAATGGTAGTAGTAGTAGTAGTAGTAGTAGTAGTAGTAGTAGTAGTAGTAGTAGTAGTAGTAATGGTAGTAGTAGTAGTAATGGTAGTAGTAGTAGTAGTAGTAGTAGTAGTAGTAGTAGTAGTAATGGTAGTAGTAGTAGTAGTAGTAGTAGTAGTAGTAGTAGTAGTAATAGTAATAGTAGTAGTAGTACAAAGGTGTCCAAAGGAGTACAAAGGAAATCAAGTAGTCTATTCGCTGTAAGTAGGTAATAAATCATGACCTCTATCCTCTGTAACTCAAAAAGGGCTAGAGCAAATTGGCTGTACATTTCCACATTTATTCTGTGACTGACTCTTCCCAAATGGTAGAAATATTAGCTCGATTACTCTAGTCGTTTTTAAGTTACAGAGGTTAGAGGTCATGATTTCTCGCCTACTTACAGCGAATAGACTATAGTTGTAGTGGTATAGTGGTACAAAAATAACCACTGATGGACATTACATTTTCCTGGCTTTGTACTGATGCGATAGAGGCTGTCAAGTTAATTACAGCATTGACATATTGATTACACTGACACTATGTAAGTATGAGGTAAGTCATCTATATTTGTCACCCTGGTAAACTATTTATAAACTCTTTGGCTTGCATATACAATGTCTTAAGGGGAGGATTTTAGTTTGGTCCCTAGATATCCTTCAAGCTTAACATTACACCCCCTTGAGCCCCTTTCAAGATAAATTTGTACATTTTTCGGTAGAAAAATTTCCCGGCTGAAAGCCGGTTCCTCTTAAATTACAGGCTCGCTATCGCTCGCCAGGATAAAATCGACACCTAAATGGCACGAAAGGTCTTAAAATTGACAGATATGGGTTGAAAGTTCTTAAAATCGTCAAAATAATGGGGCAAACGTCTTAAAATTAGAAAAAAATGGGGCTAAACATGAGGGAGAAATGAGTCAAGAAAAAAAATCCCTCAAGTGGAAATCTCCCCTTAAGTACAGCTGCCTATATATGAACCTGGGACAAGTGGTGTGAATGAGTGACATGATTTAACGGGAGATTTTTATATATTTGTTTTTCCTAGACCTCAATCAAGCTTAAACCCTCCTTTGAGATAAATTTGTGCATTTTTGGGTAGAAAAATTCCAAGGCCAAAGACCGATTCCTCGTAAATTGCAGGCTCGCTATCGCTCGCTAGGAAAAAATCGACACCTATATGGCACGAAAGTTCTTAAAATTGACAAAGAAATGAAGCGAAAAATCTAAAAATTGCCAAGCTAATGGGCCGAACGTCATAGAATCTCAAAACTAATGGGGTTTGCGTTTTGTTGGTTCTCTCACTGTTGATGTTATTTGTGTTAGATGTGTTAGTCTTCGTAATATTTGGTATGTAACAATATACAGGGTGTCCCAGGAGGAGAGGGCATAACTTTGGGAAATGATAAAACAAAGTATTCTAAGCATAACATTGAATGTTCTATAACAAAAAATCCAAATTTCAACCGTTAAAAAGATATTGAAGGTTTAATGTAGTGTCCTCCCCTACATCACTGTAATGGACTCTTCCATGTCAAATAGTTCCCAACTGGTCCAAAGTGAGCTAATACATCTATAATCATTTTGTAACTTACAGATTTATAGTATCTTTATAATAACATGGTAAAATAATTGCAGATAGATGGAGGTGTGGTAGGCACTAGGACAGCTAGGCCAGCCTTATGGGGAAATACTGAAGAAAATACCATTTTCAATATGCAATATCTCTGTACCGGTCGAGATTTGGAATATTATGTATAGCAAATTTTAGGCTTACAATACAGTAGCTTGTTCTATAATTTTAGGCTTACAATACAGTAGCTTGTTCTATAATTTTAGGCTTACAATACAGTAGCTTGTTCTATAATTTTAGGCTTACAATACAGTAGCTTGTTCTATAATTTTAGGCTTACAATACAGTAGCTTGTTCCGTTCCGTATCACTAAACCAAACACTGGGCTCCAATAAGACCTCGCTGGTTTCTGTTTTAAGGATACCGTACCATTAAGGGGGGATGGGCCGGTTTTCTGGACCACTTTCTCCCTCATGTTTAGCCCCATTAGTTTTCAGATGTTAAGATGTGTTTGCCCCATTAGTTAGTCGATTTTAAGACCTTTTGACCCATTTCTTCGTCAATATTTAGACCTTTCGTGCTATTTAGGTGTGATTTTTTCCCTGGCGAACGATAGTGAGCCTGTAATGTTGGAAGAACTGGCCTTCGGCCGGGACATTTTTCTACCGAAAAATTTACAAATTAATCTAGAAGGGGGATCTAATGGATGTTGTTTTAAATTTGATGGAGGTCTAGGGAGGAAACTAGAAAAATAATGAATACAGGCACAACTAATGAAAAATAATGAATACATGCAAAAATCGCCCAAAAAGTTAACCATCTCCCCTTAACCTAATATTTGCACTTGAATCTGACTGGCCCTCACACCACCATCATCTCCACACCCTCCCTCCCTCCCTCTGAACACCTTCCCTCCCTCCTTCTGCACACCCTCCCTCCCTCCCTCTGCACACCCTCCCTCCCTCCCTCTGCACACCCTCCCTCCCTCCCTCTGCACACCCTCCCTCCCTCCCTCCCTCTGCACACCTCCCTCCCTCCCTCTGCACACCCTCCCTCCCTCCCTCTGCACACCCTCCCTCCCTCCCTCCCTCCCTCTGCACACCTTCCCTCCGTCCCTCTGCACACCCTCCCTCCCTCCCTCTGCACACCCTCCCTCCCTCCCTCCCTCTGCACACCCTCCCTCCCTCCCACCCTCCCTCTGCACACCCTCCCTCCCTCCCTCCCTCCCTCTGCACACCTTCCCTCCCTCCCTCTGCACACCCACCCTCCCTCCCTCCCTCCGCACACCTTCCCTCCCTCCCCCTCTCCCTCTGCACACCCTCCCTCCCTCCCTCCCTCTGCACACCCTCCCTCCCTCCCTCTGCATCCCCTCCCTCCCTCTGCACCCCCTCTCTTCCTCCCTCTGCACACCCTCCCTCCCTCTGCACACCCTCCCTCCTCTCTGCCCCTCCCTCCCTCTGCACACTTCCCTTCCCTCCCTCCCTCCCTCCCTCTGCACACACGTATTTAAGGGGAGGCAGACCGTTTGTTTGGTCTATTAATTCATTTATTCATAATTATATTGTTTTAGTTTCCTCCCTAGACCTCCACCAAGCTTAGAAAAACACCCCCTAGACCCCCCTTCAAGATAAATTTGTACATTTTTCGGTAGAAAAATGTCCCGGCAGAAGGCCAGTTCCTCTTAAAAATGCAGGCTCGCTATCGCTCGCCAGAAAAAAATCGACACCTAAATGGCTTGAAAGGTCTTAAAATTGACAACGAAATGGGGCGAAGGTGTCAAAATCGCCAAACTAATGGGCCTAACGTCTTATAATCTCAAAACTAGTAGGGCTAGTAGGGCTTACTAGTCTTTTGTAACTCGGAGAGGGCCGAAGCAAATGAGCTGTAATTTTTTTATTTTTTTTTATTGTATATGTGGATGAGGGAGACAAAAGGCAGAACTACTTGTGACGAGTGGCTCCCCCAGAGTTGAAAGAGTGACAGGGTCAAAATCAAGGCATGTTCAAACCAAAATGCCTGGACACACGGATTTTGAAGCAATTTAAGTCACAGGATGAGGGGAAGATGGATTCAGGGAGAGAGGTCCAGAGCTCAGCTGTTGAATACTTGCTAATGCTTCCAATATATCAGATATGTCAGTTCCATTGCTCAAAGTCTTTTTCAAGCTAAAAGATATTGAAAGAAGAGATTACTATGCTTATAGTGAACTTAACATAAATGTGTAATGTAACTACTTGTAACTACTTGTCCATAAATGTAACCAACAGCCAAATTAGTACAGTCGCACTAATAAGTCATGGCCCAGCTGTCATTACGTTTGGCTTGCTGTGTGCTGTATTAATGTCTGTCAGATGTTGAATTGGGTGGGTAAGTGTAGGAACATGTTTGTATATTTCACTCGATATGAAGAAAGGAAGCTTAGATATGGCTGATACCAATTATGGATCAGAACATACTTGGTGCCGAGACATGACTTATTAGCGCGACTGTACACTCGGGTACCATAGTCTCCAGCCCACTCATAACAATTCGTGGACCCTCTATGTTTTTTGTATGCAATTATAACTATATCTGGATTGATTTTTTTGATAGAACTTTCTTTTTAATTAAGGGGAGATCTCCACTTAAGGGATTTTTTTCTTGACCCCTTTCTCCCTCATGTTTAGCTCCATTGCTTTTTATATTATAAAACGTTTGCCCCATTAGTTTAGCGATTTTAAGAACTTTCACCCCATATTAAGACCTTTCGTGCCATTCAGGTGTCAATTTTATCCTGGCGAGCGATAGCGAGCCTGTAATTTAAGAGAAGACGGCCTTTGGCCGGGACATTTTTCTACTGAAAAATGTACAAATATATCTTGAAAGGGACTCAAGGGGGTGTAATTTTAAGCTTGATGGAGGTCTAGGGAACAAACTAAATACCTCCCCTTAATAGTATAATTATGCAGTTGTGTAGTTGATTTATAGAAAATGATATTGATACGATGGTTCCCAGAGATATACTTCCATAATTAGAAATAGGTAAAGTCCAGGAATATTTATGGGTGGGATAGAGACTATGGTATCCGAGTGTACCTAAGCAGTACAGTGGTGATCATATGGGTGGGGTAGAGACTATGGTATCCGAGTGTACCTAAGCAGTACAGTGGTGATCATATGGGTGGGATAGAGACTATGGTATCCGAGTGTACCTAAGCAGTACAGTGGTGATCATATGGGTGGGATAGAGACTATGGTATCCGAGTGTACCTAAGCAGTACAGTGGTGATCATATGGGTTTGGTAGAGACTATGGTATCCGAGTGTACCTAAGCAGTACAGTGGTGATCATATGGGTGGGATAGAGACTATGGTATCCGAGTGTACCTAAGCAGTACAGTGGTGATCATATGGGTGGGGTAGAGACTATGGTATCCGAGTGTACCTAAGCAGTACAGTGGTGATCATATGGGTGGGATAGAGACTATGGTATCCGAGTGTACCTAAGCAGTACAGTGGTGATCATATGGGTGGGGTAGAGACTATGGTATCCGAGTGTACCTAAGCAGTACAGTGGTGATCATATGGGTGGGGTAGAGACTATGGTATCCGAGTGTACCTAAGCAGTACAGTGGTGATCATATGGGTGGGATAGAGACTATGGTATCCGAGTGTACCTAAGCAGTACAGTGGTGATCATATGGGTGGGGTAGAGACTATGGTATCCGAGTGTACCTAAGCAGTACAGTGGTGATCATATGGGTGGGGTAGAGACTATGGTATCCGAGTGTACCTAAGCAGTACAGTGGTGATCATATGGGTGGGGTAGAGACTATATATCCGAGTGTACCTAAGCAGTACAGTGGTGATCATATGGGTGGGGTAGAGACTATGGTATCCGAGTGTACCTAAGCAGTACAGTGGTGATCATATGGGTGGGATAGAGACTATGGTATCCGAGTGTACCTAAGCAGTACAGTGGTGATCATATGGGTTTGGTAGAGACTATGGTATCCGAGTGTACCTAAGCAGTACAGTGGTGATCATATGGGTGGGATAGAGACTATGGTATCCGAGTGTACCTAAGCAGTACAGTGGTGATCATATGGGTGGGGTAGAGACTATGGTATCCGAGTGTACCTAAGCAGTACAGTGGTGATCATATGGTGTGGATAGAGACTATGGTATCCGAGTGTACCTAAGCAGTACAGTGGTGATCATATGGGTGGGGTAGAGACTATGGTATCCGAGTGTACCTAAGCAGTACAGTGGTGATCATATGGGTGGGATAGAGACTATGGTATCCGAGTGTACCTAAGCAGTACAGTGGTGATCATATGGGTGGGGTAGAGACTATGGTATCCGAGTGTACCTAAGCAGTACAGTGGTGATCATTTAGAGTCGTGTGAATCATTATACATAAGGGGAGGTATTTAGTTTGTTCCCTAGACCTCCATCAAGCTTAAAATTACACCCCCTTGAGTCCCTTTCAAGATATATTTGTACATTTTTCGGTAGAAAAATGTCCCGGCCAAAGGCCGTTTTCTCTTAAATTACAGGCTCGCTATCGCTCGCCAGGATAAAATTGACACCTGAATGGCACGAAAGGTCTTAATATGGGGTGAAAGTTCTTAAAATCGCTAAACTAATGGGGCAAACGTTTTATAATATCAAAAGCAATGGAGCTAAACATGAGGGAGAAAGGGGTCAAGAAAAAAATCCCTTAAATGGAGATCTCCCCTTAAAGTCATTTTCTGAAACATTTGGGATATAACATATAATTGCATGGTTTTGATGGTGATTCAAGTGGATGCATATTATTATTATTAGAGCTCCTGACTATTATTAGAGCTCCTGACTATTATTAGAGCTCCTGACTATTATTAGAGCTCCTGACTATTATTAGAGCTCCTGACTATATTTGTATTTGTTAAGAGCGTATGTACGGTCAACTTGTTTAAGGGGAGGTTTTTAGTGTGTTTCCTAGACTTCCATCAAGCTTGAAATTACACCCCCTTGACCCCCTTTCAAGATAAATTTGTACGTTTTTCGGTAGAAAAATGTCCCGGCCGAAGGCCGATTCCTCTTAAATTACAGGCTCGCTATCGCTCGCCAGGAAAAATCGACACCTAAATTGCACGAAAGGCCTTAGAAGTGACATAAATGGGGCGAAAGTTCTTAAAATCGCCAAAATAATGGAGCAAACGTTTTAAAATCTCAAAAGCAATGAGGCTAAACCTGAGGGAGAAAGGGGTAAAGATAATAATCCCTCAAGTGGGAATCTCCCCTTAATCCGCAGTCTCGGATATGTTAATTATGCAATTATATATATATATTTTTTCTTCAGATTGCTGTAGGAAACTGTATCGCTTAATTAAACATTTCTTAATTCATCTCTTTTTCCATTTTATACATTGCAAAACATTTACTATACAGATTAACTTTAATTAAAAACTGTAAACAAACTTGCGAACCAAGTCAAACCAAAACTGAGACAAAGACAATATAAAGCCAAAACAACATATTATCAAAGCTTTCCAAGAGCCCAAACAATATTAGGAGACTCTGCGAATTATACGCGTTGGCTGTACGTACCCCCTTTGAGTCCTAGAGATAGCGTATAAGCTGAAGAAAATCATCAATGTTGTTATCGTGCTGAAGGGGTAAATACCAAGATTTCATAATTAAGCGGAGATTTCCACCTGGAGGATTTTTTTCTAGACCCCTTTTTCCTTCATGTTTATTAGCACCGTTGCTTTTGAGATTTTAAGACGTTCGCCCCATTAGTTTGACGATTTTAAGAACCCTCGCCCCATTTAAGTCAATTTTAAGACCATTCGTGCCTATTAGGTGTCGATTTTTCCCTGGCGAGCGATAGCGAGCCTGTAATTTAAGGGGAACCGGCCTACAGCCGGTTTCTACCGAAAAATGTACACATTTATCTTGAAAGAGGGTCTAGGGGGAGTAATTTTAAGCTTGATGGAAGTCTAGGGATTCAACTAAAAACCTCCCCTTAACAGCATATTTGACTACAAAATCCTCTTAATCCATCAGTAAATCCTCTTAATTCATCAGTAAATCCTCTTAATCCATCAGTAAATCCTCTTAATCCATCAGTAAATCCTCTTAATCCATCAGTAAATCCTCTTAATCCATCAGTAAATCCTCTTAATCCATCAGTAAATCTTCTTTATCCATCAGTAAATCCTCCTAATCCATCAGTAAACGAGGAAACATTTATTTGGCTTATTCTGGTTACAATCAGACGATTATAATCCGAGTAGGAAGTACCTCTAGGCATCTAATGAGTAGGAAGTACCTCTAGGCATCTAATGAGTAGGAAGTACCTCTAGGCATCTAATGAGTAGGAAGTACCTCTAGGCATCTAATGAGTCAAAACGATCCTTCCTATGCTGAATGAAATAGCTTAATGATAACCAGAATAAACTGTTAAAAGGCATCATATTCCTCAAGGGGTCGATAGCCGAGTAATCTAAAAAGGGGACACGATAATTTCCCACAAGCCAAGACAAAATAAATAAAGCCCAAAATGTATCATCTATGAGGGAATAAGATATAGAAGAGGTATATAATAAGGTATACAAAATGTTTATAATAAGGTATACAAATGTTTTATAATAAGGTATACAAAATGTTTATAATAAGGTATACAAAATGGAGTCTAAAAGAATAGTTCATAATTCCCCGCTAGATGGCACAAGTAGCGGGCTGTCAACATTGAAGCAGACGATAATCAACTACAAGTAAGACAGACCAACCTTCTCAACATTTAGACCCCTTCATGGACACCCAAGGTTGACATAAGGTATAGTATTCATGTTAGATCATCATGGATAAGCGCGACATTGATAGTGTGCTGATATAACACCGAAAATAAGCCTTTACAACTCTACTAGAATCAGAAGCCTCTCGACGACGAATGCGCAGCCGAGTCTGACGCCATTTTGGGGACAGACATGTATTGTTGACTTGTTGTCCGCACGTTCAGCTGTTACGTAGGTACACTCGGATACCATAGTTTCTAGCCCACTCATTAAAATTCGTGGAGTTCACCTCTTTCTGATTATGGAAATATACCTCTGGAAACGAATTTATATTAATACAATTCCTACACATAAACTCCAAAATTATATACTATTAATTGAAAAGCAAGTTATATCCAAAAATCAAGCTAGATACTTATAATTGCATAAAGAAAAACGCAGGAGGGTCCACGAATTCTTATAGGTGGGCTGGAGACTGGTATCGAGTGTAATTGGGGGGGAGGGGGGTGTCACGGGGGTTTGTTATGATTTAAGGTGGGGGAGCTGGGGGACTGTAGCCGCGTTTTCTATCATGGCTTGGGCCTGCTAGGGGAACACTGGGTTATTTTGGTATTGGTGGGGAGGGATTGGGTTCCTTGGAGGTGTACATCCCTGGGGTATTGTGGCCATGGTACCGGAGGACTGGGATGCCCGGGGTGTGTCATTTGTTGAGGTTTTGGTATGACACTAATACTGGTGTTTGTATGTTTACACTCGGGCACATAATCCATAGCTGGGGGTGGCCGACTCGAGACAGAGCCCAAACTGGGACAACACAACACAAAAACAAAAAACAATACAAATTCATACACATCTAGGTCACCCAGGAGAAGACCCATAGACCAGGGATCATTACGAGCACTCTAGCACTCCCCCAGCCCCAGCACTTTCGGAGAAGTTCCGGTCTCAGCAGGCAGACATGCAGCGGAGCACACCACAGTGCCCGCCCATCACACATCCAGACGTACCCTTCATATATAACGGCTCCCTGGGCCAGGCGCCTGACGGACCATTATCTAGTCCAGGTGACTTTGAAATAATATTTTGTATTCTGGCATACTGAGGAGTCACAGAGTAAATCTGCAACCGGATATGGAATCTGTAGGCCGAGGGGAATCCCTTGGAACAAGTCAAAATTAGTTTGGACCCATATTATAGGCTACAGAGAACTTTCAAATGTCCAAATTCGGATATTTGGGGCGTATTTTTTAGGTCAGGTTAAAATCGAAAACCTATTATAATGTTCCGATTTTAATTCTGGCGGTACCAGAGGATTCAGGGGGTCGAAGTGTACCCGTGATAGAAATGTTGTCAAACTCCATGCATTAATGCCTCATCTATGCGTGATTTTTGTTTTTTCTAAATCATAAACAATCCCCATGGGCATAAAAAAAAAATCCAAACATAAAAATATAGGCCTAATTATATACACCGTTGAAATCGCAAAGTCATCAAAAATCCAATTCTATCCTAAAAATAAAAAATTCGAACATGATCTGAACAGTTACAAAATTTCGCCTGGACTTTAATACTGTTACCATCATCAATACTACTATCACCGTCATCCCTACTACTACCATCATCATTACTGCTATCACCACCACTATCACAACTATCACCACCACCATCACTACCATAATAACCATCATCACTACTACCATAGTCACCACATTTTTCACTACTACACTCAAACACGCTATCGTCAGATCACCACCACCATTTCAAATACTACCACAATCACCAACACCATCACTACTACATAGCATGTTCTATCATACACTATTTGCGTGTCTTCCCCCTTTCCTTGTCATTAGAAGGATAATTGGGCTTATATCACGAAACATGTAAAAAAGCCAACTTTGCGGGGTAATACCTGCAACAAAATGCAAGGAATAGCAGATGTGTGGGTCTATAGATTTTCTCTTCTTTAACTCGGGTTTATATAATCTTTGACTTCTGGAAGGATCTAAAATATATAAACAAGAAAGGACACCCTGTATGTGAGTCTGTGTATGTATATAATTGAACATGTGCTTCAGTGTTTTGCGTGTTGCCAGTTGTGCATGTCATAAGCTTCCAATGAATACAAATGTCACCCATTTAATGTACATTTTCTTTGTTTCATGAATAGTAGAAAACTATTTATTTTGGGTAACTAATGTGTTCTGTAGAACAATAATATATCTTTTCTTACTTTATTTAATATGAAATGTGTGTTGGCTTATATAAAATTGTTAATCGTATTTAATTATATAATATTTTTATATAATATTTGAATAAACAAGACTTCAATAATGTCAACATTTAGAATTTGACATTGATGCAGTGCAAACCAGTGAAGCTCATTGTATCACAGATCTTCAAGCAGCAACACGTAGTTGTTGACGCTTGCATAGTGTTTTAGGTAAACCATTGTTACATATAGTATTCGGTGTTTTCTGTCTAATAGTTAGTGATATATTACAAAATGTTCACAGTATACGTTAACATTACTAAAGAAGAATACGTGTTGAGGGTGGAGTATATATTTATCTTGAAAAAGGCAACAGGGAACGACGTTAAAGCATATGTTGATTACATACCCTTGGGTCAGCATCGAGTAAACCAGGGTATGACAGGCCGACTGGGGGAGGGTGTACATGGTAATGCGGTGAGTCGGGTGGCCACGGTTAGAAAAGAGGCCACGGACCGGGAACGAGCAAGGTCAAAGGTTTGGGCCAGGACAAAAAAAGCTATCATGAGTCTGGCCAAAAGGGTAAAGGCAATCATTCCTTTGCTGTCAAAAATGCTGCTAGCCCAGCCTCCAACATCACCAGCCAGGAACCCGCGGCCAGAAGAGAGGCAGCAGCCCTGGAACGGTTGAAGGCAAAGTTGGTTTGGCCTGGGATAGATAATGTTCTCGAGGAATCTGGCAAAAGGGTAAAAGTTTTAAAGCCCTTGGTATAAAAAAGGCCGCTACCAAACTTCTAACATCACCATCGGTGTGGTCATGGTCAGACGCAGATCTGGAACGGGTAAGGACAAAATATTTGTCCAGGATAAATTATGGCTGCTATTGAGTCTAGGTAAGGGCAATCTGTCACAAAAAAAAAAAAATAATAATAATAATAAAAATAAAGAATATGATTTATTGAATATTTGATTATTAGTGTAGGATAATTTAATATCACATAAGGGATTCGTTTAGTTTTTAAAGAAACATTTGTGGTTATTATTTTAATTTGGTTTTACTGATTTTAATGTATTTAATTTAGGGAGTTAAAATTGCATCATCTTAATGTTTTGCTGATCAAGGTTATTGTAATATAATATGTTTTTGTTTATCGTAAAGGAATTAAGATATTTATTTTCACTCAAGGAATTAGACTACTTTTTAAGGAACATGTTTGGCATTTATTTCAATACTGTTTTACTTATTTTAATTTATTTAATTTAAAATAAAAATAAAAAATAGGAAAAGTGGGGATTGGGCCTGAGCATATAGATAGATAGATAGATAGATAGAATTTATTTAATTTAGGGAGTTAAAATTACCTCAACTTACTTTTATTCTGATCAAGGTCACACGATTTTTCTCAGCTTGGGAAGAACCTCTAGGAACCAAAGAGGCACATAAACCCATCACAGTTAACCCCTTGAGGATTATGACGCATTTTGACAAATTGTTCTGGCTATTAACCCCTTGGAGCTCTGACGCGTTTTAGCAGTTTATTTTGGCTATCATTAGGCGATTTTATGCAGCTTTGGAAGGTTCTGTGGGTATTAAAAGGGTAAAGAATATCTCAATCAAACCTCTGACTTCCATATACCCTTCCTAATCTGAATAAAATCGTCTAATAATTACAAGAAAAGATAAACAAATTGCGTATTGGATCGTGAAGGGGTTAATAGACGATTTGATTTAGGCTAGGAAGAACTTATGGGAAGTGAAGGGTTAAGGGGGGATGGGCCGTTTTTCTGGTCTCCCTTCTTCCTCATGTTTAGCCCCATTAGTTTTCAGATTTGATGACGTTGGCTCATTAGTTTGGCGATTTTAAGACCTATCGCCCCATTATTTTGTCAATGTTAAATCTTTTCGTGTCGTTTAGATGTGTCAAAACGCATCACAGTCCTCAAGGGGTTCACTCATAATCTCACAGAGTCCTTCTTATATTGAAAACAATCGTCTAATGATAGCCAGAATCAACGGAAGGAGGGCAGCCAGCATCACAGCGCAAGAGTCTGTAATGATAGCCAGGATCAACGGAAGGAGGGCAGCCAGCATCGCAGTGCAAGAGTCTGTATTGATAGCCAGAATCAACGGAAGGAGGGCAGCCAGCATCGCAGTGCAAGAGTCTGTAATGATAGCCAGAATCAACGGAAGGAGGGCAGCCAGCATCGCAGTGCAAGAGTCTGTAATGATAGCCAGGATCAACGGAAGGAGGGCAGCCAGCATCGCAGTGCAAGAGTCTGTAATGATAGCCAGAATCAACGGAAGGAGGGCAGCCAGCATCACAGTGCAAGAGTCTGTAATGATAGCCAGGATCAACGGAAGGAGGGCAGCCAGCATCACAGTGCAAGAGTCTGTAATGATAGCCAGAATCAACGGAAGGAGGGCAGCCAGCATCGCAGTGCAAGAGTCTGTAATGATAGCCAGGATCAACGGAAGGAGGGCAGTCAGCATCGCAGTGCAAGAGTCTGTAATGATAGCCAGGATCAACGGAAG
Organism: Paralithodes platypus; assembly: GCA_032716605.1. Taxonomy (NCBI): domain Eukaryota; kingdom Metazoa; phylum Arthropoda; class Malacostraca; order Decapoda; family Lithodidae; genus Paralithodes; species Paralithodes platypus. The sequence continues at coordinate 3,369,311 of CM064546.1, read as the reverse complement.
GAGGGCAGCCAGCATCGCAGTACAAGAGTCTGTAATGATAGCCAGAATCAACGGAAGGAGGGCAGTCAGCATCACAGTGCAAGAGTCTGTAATGATAGCCAGGATCAACGGAAGGAGGGCAGCCAGCATCACAGTGCAAGAGTCTGTAATGATAGCCAGGATCAACGGAAGGAGGGCAGTCAGCATCGCAGTGCAAGAGTCTGTAATGATAGCCAGGATCAACGGAAGGAGGGCAGCCAGCATCACAGTGCAAGAGTCTGTAATGATAGCCAGAATCAACGGAAGGAGGGCAGCCAGCATCGCAGTGCAAGAGTCTGTAATGATAGCCAGGATCAACGGAAGGAGGGCAGCCAGCATCGCAGTGCAAGAGTCTGTAATGATAGCCAGGATCAACGGAAGGAGGGCAGCCAGCATCGCAGTGCAAGAGTCTGTAATGATAGCCAGGATCAACGGAAGGAGGGCAGCCAGCATCACAGTGCAAGAGTCTGTAATGATAGCCAGGATCAACGGAAGGAGGGCAGCCAGCATCACAGTGCAAGAGTCTGTAATGATAGCCAGGATCAACGGAAGGAGGGCAGCCAGCATCACAGTGCAAGAGTCTGTAATGATAGCCAGGATCAACGGAAGGAGGGCAGCCAGCATCACAGTGCAAGAGTCTGTAATGATAGCCAGGATCAACGGAAGGAGGGCAGCCAGCATCACAGTGCAAGAGTCTGTAATGATAGCCAGGATCAACGGAAGGAGGGCAGCCAGCATCACAGTGCAAGAGTCTGTAATGATAGCCAGGATCAACGGAAGGAGGGCAGCCAGCATCACAGTGCAAGAGTCTGTAATGATAGCCAGGATCAACGGAAGGAGGGCAGCCAGCATCACAGTGCAAGAGTCTGTAATGATAGCCAGGATCAACGGAAGGAGGGCAGCCAGCATCGCAGTGCAAGAGTCTGTAATGATAGCCAGGATCAACGGAAGGAGGGCAGCCAGCATCACAGTGCAAGAGTCTGTAATGATAGCCAGGATCAACGGAAGGAGGGCAGCCAGCATCGCAGTGCAAGAGTCTGTAATGATAGCCAGGATCAACGGAAGGAGGGCAGCCAGCATCGCAGTGCAAGAGTCTGTAATGATAGCCAGGATCAACGGAAGGAGGGCAGTCAGCATCACAGGATAGAAACTACTTTAGCCAGGATCAACGGAAGGAGGGCAGCCAGCATCGCAGTGCAAGAGTCTGTAATATTATATGGTTACCTAGAAACTACTTTACTCAGGGTGACCTGCTTTTTGTTATTTCTGTCCTTTTCTCTCTTTCTCTGGCTTGTATCCATTCGGCCCCATTCAGCCAAATATTTTAAGACGTTTATCCCCATCTAGGTGTCGATTTCTTCCTGGCGAGCGATAGCGAGCCACCATTATAATTATAAAGAAATCCGGCTTCGCCGGAGACATTTTTCTATCGAAAAATGTACAAATTTAGCTTGCTGTCAAACAAAAATAAAAAATATGCTGGCTCGCTACCGCTCACCAGTAAAAAATTGACACCTGGATGGGGATAAACGTCTTAAAACAGTAGGCTGAATGGGGCCAAATGGATACAAGCCAGAGAAAGATAGAAAAGGACAGAACAAAAACAGGTCATCCCCCTTAATAACTATAGGTATCAAAGGGTTAAGGGAACGTTTTTTGTTTGTTTTTTTATTACCCTCATGTTTAACCCCATTAGTTTTGATATTTTAAGACGTTCGCCCCTTTAGCTTGGCTATTTTAAGACCTTTCTCCCCATTTGATTATCAATTTCAAGACCTTTCATGCCATTTAGGTGAGACATAACAACCCAATTAATTAACCCTTTCAAGCTCCAATACGCGTTTCTGTTCTGTTTCTGGCTACTATTAGAGGATTTTATTCAGATTAGTAACGGGATATGGAAGTCAAAGGGTTGATTGAGATAGTATTTACCCTTTTAATACCCACGGATACTTCCTAAGCTGCATAAAAGCGTCTAATGATAGCCAAAATAAACGGCTAAAACGCTTCAGAGCTCCAAAGGGTTAACAGTATATCCCCTGCTTATAACGTCATACATTCTGCATACTCAGGATCTCTAGGTTATCATAAGTTATAATGCCCAGTAATGACTTGCGTATAAGAAATAACCCTCTCAGTACCGGTGACATACTTTTAGTTATATGTTGGCAGTGTATATACGATTTTATTCAGCTTATGAAGGACCTCTAGAAATTATAAGGCTTCAAACTATCTCAACCAAATATCCCTCAAGTGGAAATCTCCCCTTAAGGGGAGACGAGTCGCTTTTCTAGACCACCTTCTCCCTCATCTTTAGACCCATTAGTTTGGCGATTTTATGAACTTTTGCCCCATTGCTGTCAATTTTAAGACCTTTCCTGTCAATTAGGTCTCGATTTTTTCCTGCCGAGCGATAGCAAGCCTGTTATTTAAGAGGAATCGGCCTTCGGCCAGGAAATTTTTCTACCGAAAAATGTACAAATTTATCTTGAAAGGGGGTCTTGGGGGCTTCATTTTAAGCTTGATGGAGGTCTAGCGAGGAAACTAGAAAAATAATATATATATATATTTTTTTTTTTACAAAAAGTGAAGGATCTCCCCTTAAAGGACTGTATGGGTGTATCCAAGACCACTTCTACACTACACAGAGGTGTGTAGAGGTGGTCTTGGTGTACCTGGGTAAGTCAGCCCTGGGGACCTAGCAGGGCTGGGTTGGTCTAGGCAGGCCTGGGTGTATCCAAGGTGTGTCCAAGATCTTGGGTGTATCCAGGTCAGTTGTCTCGAGAAAAAGCGCTACTATGTGGAAGTCAGTGGGTTAATTGAGCGTGTCTTTACCCTTATAATTGAGCGTGTCTTTACCCTTATAATTGAGCGTGTCTTTACCCTTATAATTGAGCGTGTCTTCCTAAGCTGCGTCATAATCTTAACACTTTCACGCTTATGACGCGATGTTGAGCCTATTGGGGATACTTTAAAGCCTTTGTTACCATCAGGGGTATTCAGAAACCTTTAGTTTAGTTACTTCAACCTCTGTAGTTGTCATTGAGTTAGCTGTGGGCAGAAAACTAATTTTGGAGAGGTTATTATAAGAGTGAGAGAACTCTATTTATTATTGCTAATCTGACAACCTCTGCGTCATACAAGCGTGAAAGGGTTAAGAGGGTTAATTTACAAGAATAATTTCCTATAAACTCACAAACTGATCATATAAACCCTCAGTTTCAGGACACAGTTAAGACATATATTCTGGCTACTGTCAGACAATTGTTTGCAGTTTAGAACAAAAATATTATAGTAATCAAAGTCAAAACTATCTCAATAAACCTTCTAGTTACCACAACTTCGTCCTTAACTGACCAAAATCGGCTAGTAATATCCAGCATAAAAATAATTGCATGCGTTCTCAAATACTAAAGGAATTAATTAAGTGCGGCACAAGACAAAATTCACTGCTAATTTAATCATAATAATTTTCCTTCTATACATAAAATCAAGAAATGTGCACAAAGTCCATGTGGCCAACTTTACATTATATATTATTTGACTCACGGAATCCTCATTTCATCTGTTTTATGGAGAATTGATATCAATGCCAGTGTTTACATTTAAAAATGTAAACATCCCTGCATCACAAGTCCTATATGCAGTTAACAATAACTTCCAAATACCTTAGATAAATTAGACTATGTGCTGTGAACATCCTAAGCCTGAAGGTAATGCGGAAGTTGATTAATTAACTATTTTATAATTCGAAGAGGACTCGTGGATCGGGGGCAAGGAGAATAGAAGTAAGGAGAAAGCTCTTACAAGAGCTCTCAATTGATCCCTAGTCTTGACCAAGCACTCCTGAAGATGGCTCTGCCATCGGTGGTGCATCGTCTGCACACTTACAAATGTCACTGGGCAAGGCGGAAGCAAAAGAAATTCATATTTCACTTTTTTCCCAAAGGTAAGGTGAAGTGCTTAGTCATAAGTAGAGCGTATCTATGAGTATACAGTATATGGTATACTCGCATATGAGTATATAATCATGGCTGATTGAACACATATTCCAGAGACATCATCTCGGTAAATAGCTTACCCATGTATGCTGGCATTTGTATAATTGCAGATGTTTGTTATGGCTCAAGAACCTTGACATCAAACTGAAGACGAAAACATCTGATCAGCTGAAGTAAGTCCCGTGTTGTGTGAAGCAGCCACTTTTAAGATGAGCAGTATAGCGGGGTTGACCGTCTGACGTCTGATGCTCCACAATTTACAGATGTTTTAAATATGAATAAATAGCATAATCTACTCACGTTGTATTATATGCCATTCACTTGATCGGTTATCTTTAATGTAAGACATACACTCAATTTTATGTTCTTAGTTTGTGTGGAGTGTGAGGTTGGAATTACTTGCTTATAGAATATTATTGATGAATACACAGAAAAACAATAAACGGTAGTGCAGAAATTCCCCCTAGCATTGTATTGTGCTGCAGTGGTCGACCTGAATAGTAAACACGTAACATCGATAGAAAATATATTTATAAACACATACAACATGAGACAAAATATGTGTTCCACACTTTTGGTAATGTTGTTGCTGAAGGGATGTGTATTTATCAGTGTATGACGTGTAAGGGTAGAGCTGCAGAAACATATATTACTCGAGAGACAGTCAGTGGGATGATTGCTGTGGTTGTCTCGCATATTCCTTCGTGAGAGATAATTGCGTACCGATATGTCTTTATTTACTCCTCACCAATTAAGCAGTGCGAGTAATATGAGGAACTGTATGATTCACAGTGTGTGTGTGTTTGTTTATTTACTGTTCAGTAAACATACGAACACTATGGGGAACACTATGGGGAACACTATGGGGAACACTATGGGGAACACTATGGGGAACACTATGGGGAACATATGGCTGAAATGGGGGTGACCAGTAGCGACATTGGTAGAGTGCTTGGTTTCTAACCGGGAGGACCGAGTTCGATTCTCAGCTGGTGGAGATGGTTGGCCAATCTCCTCACACCTCTTGCCTCTGTTCTGATCCCCTAACAGCAAAATAGGTCTATGACAGGGTATAAAGGTTACTCGTGACCTCATCCCTTTACTACTACAAAAAAAAAAAAAAAAAAAAAAATATATATATATATATATATATATATATACTGTATATATATATATACAGTATATATATGGCTGAAATCATACAGGTAGGCCTACTGAACAAAATTTAAATGTAAGGAACAAAACCAATACAAGATATAGACGTTGAGTAACCTACACATATAACAAAAGTATTATATTAGGTCAAGTATTTTATACAGAAAAAGGTAAAGTTGCTTCACAAATACTAGATTGTATACATGGAATGTGGCACAATATATTTAGTTGTAGTATATGGACTATAAGGTAGGACAATAATGATAATGACAAACATGGGATCACAATTTAAACATCATGGGTGACTTTTACAGTAGCCTACTACTTAGATATAGGCCTATAAGAACTATTATTAATTGTGAATAATTAAGAAATATTGAGTACGGCAAGCGGTAGCCTATAGATATTAGAAACTATATAGTTATAGCTCGAAATTAACCGTTTTCTAGAGAACGGTACATTCTCTAATGAGGGGTATAAACTGTATAGTTACTGTTCGAAATTAACCGTTCTCTATTGGGGGGTGCTTGACGTTAGATGGGGCCCACAACCAAAAGCAGAGAGTCGCCTCTCCTTATATATATTCTCCTTGATCGGGGGGGGGGGAAGGGGGGGCTTGAATGTGACGTCATTACTCAGTGCAGCCTTTTCGTTGGAAGCGTGAGGACGAACCTGCGTTGGCTCTTCGTATTTTGCCGTAATTAAGGTGTGTATGGGGATTTTTCGTGCTATATGACATGTGTATTGATAATCTATTAATGCTCAGGTGGTCATACATGTATTATATTAGGATAACATACGAAAATTGTGGAAATGTGACTGTTTGAGCCGGTTCCTGTATGCTAGTGTCGTATGCATATATTTAACAACTAATTACGGAATTATCGTCGACCTTCAGGACATTTAGGTTGTAACAAACTATTTGGTGCGTGTGCATTGCGTTGGTGAGGTGCGTGAATATAGATAGGGTCATTACCACATAATCTAAGGTGGTACAAACTAGCAAACGAGGTAACATCGTTGTTAGTCACCCCCCCCCCCCTTCTCGCCCCCCCCCCCTTCCCTCCCTCAAGCCTCTCCTATCCTCCCCCTCCTTCTTCTCTCTCTTCTCTTCCTCCTCTCTTCTGCCCTCCTTCTCCTTCTCTCTCTTCTTTTCCTCCTCTCTTCTCTCTTCTCCTCTCTTCCTCCTCTCTCTTCTCTTCCTCCTGTCTCTTCTCTTCCTCCTCTCTTTTCCTCTACCCGACCCCCCCCCCCCCCCCTCTCCTCTCCTCTTCCTGACACCCTGCCCCCTCCTCTCCTCCCTCACCCTACCTTCCACACTCTCCACCCCTACCAATTTCCCTCGCGTCCCCACGATCACCACTCGTTGTCAATATATATAGTTTTTGTTTTTTGTTATATACATACAGTATATGAATTGTAAAATGAATCATTGTATCATTAGATTAGGGCTAGGATGATTTAGAATTAGATACAGCCCTATAACGTGATCCGGCATACTTCACCCCCCACCCACTCTCTTTCAGACTCATGCTCTCGCCTCCCCCCCCCCCACACTCTCTCTCTCTCTCTCTCACTCTTGTTTTTCTCTCTTACACACACACACACTCTATCTCTTTCTCTTTCTCTCTTTTAGCTTATAGTAGGAGGTTTTGTTCAGTATACCATGTAGATATTTTAGTCTTAGTAAACCCGTACCAATCCACCACCACCACCACCCACGGGCGGCACCTTTAGAATAATACCCAAACATAATTTAAATATTACCGAAATATAAGACAATATAATAATAGAAGGGTAACTCACTATCAATATACCCAATTATTATATATACCTATGTTTAGTTTTCAAGTCAACTCGGCCCCTAGTTTTATCGGCCCTAGTCACTCCAGTCACCCACCCTAGTCACACCGGCCTCCCTGTATAAACACAGGCCTCCCTGTATAAACACCGGCCTCCCTGTATAAACACCGGCCTCCCTGTATAAACACCGGCCTCCCTGTATAAACACCGGCCTCCCTGTATAAACACCGGCCTCCCTGTATAAACACCGGCCTCCCTGTATAAACACCGGCCTCCCTGTATAAACACCGGCCTCCCTGTATAAACACAGGCCTCCCTGTATAAACACAGGCCTCCCTGTATAAACACCGGCCTCCCTGTATAAACACCGGCCTCCCTGTATAAACACCGGCCTCCCTGTATAAACACCGGCCTCCCTGTATAAACACAGGCCTCCCTGTATAAACACCGGCCTCCCTGTATAAACACCGGCCTCCCTGTATAAACACCGGCCTCCCTGTATAAACACCGGCCTCCCTGTATAAACTAAACACGGATGTAATATATGAAAGATATAATATATTTTACTTAGTTTAGGAAGGAATTCTGGGAGTTACGAGAGTTAATTGAAATTCTTTAAGCCTTCCCACCGTGAAACCCTACTTCTTAGTGAACGAAAAAAGACGAGGTAAATAGTTAGCTTTTAAAAGTTGGTAATTTCAAGTTCCTTTTCAATAATTATCACTCGGTTATTGGCCAATGTATTCGTTCATTATGGGCTGGATGGCACCCACCCCATACGTCTAAAGAATGCGGCTGATAGTCTTAACTCCTTTGATATTCTGAGGGCCTTCTAAAACGAATATACGGTACTCATTTAATGTTAGCCACAAGAAAATTAAAAGTGTCGTCCGATACTGAAAGGGTTAACAGCGTATCCAAGGCAAGTAGCCCGCCAGACACCCCTTGAAACAGGCAGTGTCCTGCTCCTCCCAAGGCAAGAGGACAACACGGCATGGGGGCATCTCAGACCAGAGCGGTGACAAGCAACCACCACCTCAACTCCTTCCCCGCACCACACACAACGCGCAGGTCTCCCACGCAGTCCTAGCAACCAACCCAACATGTCCCTAGCAACCCACACGTCCATAGCAACCCTCACATGGCCCTAGCAACCGACTCCTCCAACCACCACACACACTGTCAGTCTGTCACACACAAAGACAGCCATAATCAAAATGCAGTTTTTTACAGTTTATTGCTCTGAAGTACCGGTAACTTCAAAAGATTTGGTGCTGCATAACCAAAAATAGAAATCATTAGATGTTGTTTCTGACCTTACTATTTCACCTGGTGAGCTTCCCAGACCCTCAGCCTAATAGATAGATAGATAGTTTGCTGATGCGCCAGTCTATAGAAAAGCGGGAGTTGTGATCATTTTGACCAAAGTAACTAGAGCCTGTAAAACTAGGGGCCGGAGTGACTAGAGCCGGAAGAACTATGGGCCGGAGTGACTAGATCCGGAAGAACTAGGGGCCGGAGTGACTAGAGCCGGAAGAACTATGGGCCGGAGTGACTAGAGCCGGAAGAACTATGGGCCGGAGTGACTTGCTTCCCTTTTCCATACCCTTACAATGCCCTTTTAATCATCTTAATCTACCCACGTCCCTCCCTACATCCCCACTCCATTCGTGCCCCACCCACCCTCCTTCCCTCCCCATTCCATTAACGACCTTCCTCCCTCCCTCCCCACTGCATTCACCCCCCTTCCTCCCTCCCTCCCCACTGCATTGACCCCCTTCCTCCCTCCCTCCCCACTGCATTCAGCCCTTCCTCCCTCCCTCCCCACTGCATTCACCCCCCTTCCTCCCTCCCTCCCCACTGCATTCACCCCTTCCTCCCCACTGCATTCACCCCCTTCCTCCCTCCCTCCCCACTGCATTCACCCCCTCCTCCCTCCCTCCCCACTGCATTCACCCCCTTCCTCCCTCCCTCCCCACTGCATTCACCCCCTTCCTCCCTCCCTCCCCACTGCATTCACCCGCTTCCTCCCTCCCTCCCCACTGCATTCACCCCCTTCCTCCCAACCGCATTCACCCGCTTCCTCCCTCCCTCCCCACTGCATTCACTCCCCTCCCTCACTGCATTCACCCCTCCCTCCCTCCCCACTGCATTCACCGCATTCCTCCCTCCCTCCCCACTGCATTCACCCCCTTTCCTCCCTATCATTCCTCCCTCATGCATTCACCCCTTCCTCCCTCCCTCCCACTGCATTCACCCCCTTCCTCCCTTCCCATTCCATTCACCCCTTTCCCATTCCATTCATTCCTCCTTCTTCACTCCCTTCCTCCTCTCCCACTGCATTCACCCCTTCCTCCCTCCCTCCCCACTGCATTCACCCCCTCCCTCCCTTGCATTCACTCTTCCTCCCTCCCTCCCCACTGCATTCACCGCTTCCTCCCCATTCCCTCCCTCTCCACTCCATACACCGCTTCCTCCCTCTCCCCCACAGCATTTAACTCCCTCCCTTCCCCCCACTGCATTCACCCCTCCCTCCCCACTACATTCACCCCTCCCTCCCCACTACATTCACCGCCTCCTTCCCCACTGCATTCCTTCTACCTCCCTCGCTCTCCACTATTTTCACTCAACTTCCTCCCTCCCTCCCTCCCCACTGCATTCACCACCTTCCTCCCTCCTCCCCACTACATCCATCCCTCCCACTACATCCATCCCTCCACCCTACCTCCCATGATACAGTACCGGTACTTAATACACACTATGAAGTGTCTGTAATTCTGTATTATATTACAATCATTTAGTAATTGCAATGATAGAACTGTAAAAATGTGCTATGAAAAACCCTGTTCCAAATAGTTTCTCCATAAATCGTGAACCTGGACTTCTGTAACTCAAAAAGGGCTGGTAAATTCCACTCCTATTACCTGGCTGACCCTTCCCAACTGCTAGAAATATTAGCTTGCTTACTCTAGTCGTTTGTGAGTTATATAGGTCAATGTTCCCGAGTTTTGGACTACCTCTTAGGAACGGGGTATAGTACTTACTGCTCTGACAACTAATAGGGTACCGGTACCATATAGACTAGCTAGGAATACGATACCAAAAAAAAGGTAGGTTTTTTTCCAGCTGATGGTAAATTGAATCCCTTAGCAGCTGATTTCTCGATATTTAATGGAACAATATGAATCCGCTATGTCTCTGTGTCGTATTAATGCCAAGTTTTCATAATTAGCAACATATTTCGCTACAAAATTTTGGTAATAGCCGAGTAATCAGGATGCTGAGATAACAATTTACCCCAGCTGGAAAAAATAGACTATAGAGTAATTACCACCGACACTGATAGGATATGTGTAGGGACCGTAGACTGTATGTGTAGGGACCGTAGACTGTATGTGTAGGGACCGTAGACTGTATGTGTAGGGACCGTAGACTGTATGTAGACTGTAATAGGACCGTAGACTGTAATGTAGGGACCGTAGACTGTAATGTAGGGACCGTAGACTGTAATGTAGGGACCGTAGACTGTAATGTAGGGACCGTAGACTGTAATGTAGGGACCGTAGACTGTAATGTAGGGACCGTAGACTGTATATGTAGGGACCGTAGACTGTAATGTAGGGACCGTAGACTGTATGTGTAGGGACCGTAGACTGTAATGTAGGGACCGTAGACTGTAATGTAGGGACCGTAGACTGTATCACTGTTTTGCGATACACTCTTAATGAATGTTTACTTTATTAGAAATGTCTATATTACTAATTATTTTAATTCTTCCTTCCAGAATATGTGCGTTTTGGTGCTTACCTACGTACTGCCAACTCTACCACCACTACGACTACTGCCAACACCGCTACCACCACAACTACTACCACCACGACTACCATTACTACTACCACGGCTACCATTACTGCTACCACAGCTACCATTACTACCACCACGACTACCATTACTACCACCACGACTACCATTACTACTACAACGGCTACCATTATGCCCACTTACTACCAACACTAACGTGCGAGCAGGGTGGAGTGGGTGGAGAAGGGTGACAGCTGGAGTGATCTGCGATAGAAGGGTTTCTGCAAGAGTGAAAGGGAAAGTATACAAGACGGTAGTGAGACCAGCTGTGTTGTACGGTATGGAGACAGTGGCATTAACAACAAGACAGGAGGCAGAGTTGAAGATGCTGCGATGTTCGTTGGGAGTGACAAGGATGGACAGAATTATATATGAGTATATTAGAGGGACAGCACATGTACGATGGCTCGGGGACAAAGCGAGAGAGGCGATATTTAGGTGGTTTGGACATGTGCCGAGAAGGGATGTGGAGTATGTTGGGAGAAGGATGCTTGGGATGGAGCTACCAAGCAAAAGAAAAAGAGGAAAGCCAAAGAGGAGGTTGATGGATGCAGTGAGGGAGGACATGCGGGAGGTTGGTGTGACGGAGGAAGATGCAGGGGACAGAGTGAGATGGAGGCAGTGATCCGCTGTGGCGACCCCTAAGAGAAACAGCCGAAAGAAGATCACCAACACTACGACTACCACCACAGGTACCACAACTACCACCACAGCTACCACGACTACAACCACAGCTACCACGACTACAACCAGATACCACAACTACCATCACTACTACTACCACGGCTGCCACAACTACCACCCCCATTAAAACCACTACAGCTACCACAATTACCGCCACTACCACTATAATCACCTCAACTACTACCACCACGAAAATGGTTACCACTATAACCACCACTACTATTTCCATCACGGCTATGACCATGGCTACCACCACAGCTACCACAACTATGTCTACCACCACCACTACTACTACCACCACAGCTACTACTACGGCTACCATCATATCAGCTACCACAACTACAACCACTACTTCTACTACCTCGGCGACTACCATCACCACGACTACCACCATTACAGTTAAGAGAAAACAAAAATCAAATGAAACAAACATATCTACCGAAACTAGTACCAGTGCCATCTATACCACAACCACCACTACCTGCTACCACCACCACTACCACGATCTCTACCACAACAACCACCACCACTACCTCAACAACCACCACTACCTCAACAACTACCAGCAGAACATCACCACCACAACTACCACTAGTACGATCTCTACCACCACTACCACAACTAACCCAAGGTAAGTTATATGATCCCTTGATATAAGGCTAAACCAAATTTAACCCTCTGAAGATTATGACGCATTTTAGCAGTTGTTCTGGCTATCATTAGACGTAGACGATTTTATACAGCTTAGGAAGGATCTGTTGGAATTATTGAGGTAAAAGACTATCTCAACCTTCTTAACTTACGCAGAGTTGATAAATAGATAATCACACACATTATCTTAAAAAATCAAGGTTTAGAGTGCGTGGATAGTCAGTACTTTAATAATATATTCATATTTTATACAGTAATACGTTTTTCGTTTGTTATAGATTAATATGAGACAGAATGCATAAATATGTAGCACATTGCGTAAATACAAAATAATTTTACCAATTACCGGTACTTAGTTACAAATGGACTTGCAAATTTGTGACTGAAAATTTCGAATCTTGGCTCAGGGAAGGCGAATTTGGAGAAACTGACAAAAGTCCAGCAAAGAATTAAGTAGAGTAGACAGTTTAAAATGATGTGGTAAATCGATTGGTGTAGGTTAGAAAGGTGTAGCGTTAATTTTGGGTGTAGTAAATTCGGGCGTTTTGGGAAGTTATTGAGCTGGACTTGAGCCAGGCAGCCAGACTTGGGCCAGAGCGCGTGTATCACCAAGTCCTTTATTATTTGTCTTATTCGGTTATTATTGAATATTATTTATTTTTTAAGGGTGTTTATGAAACGGAATATATTAATGAGTGCATATTTGTGTGAATAAACCACTAATTTCAACCACATTTACTTGTAATTCACGTTTTATGAATAAAGCAGCACTAATTTATTCGTAACTTTCTTTAAATACAAAAATGTAAAAATCTGAAAAACTTAATTTCTAGAAATAAATCGAACTACCTATTGTCAAAGTCTCAACCTTGTAACTCAAAAACTACAAAAGTTACTGGACTTTCAAATTTGTGACTGAAAATTTCGATTCTTGGCTCAGGGGAAGCGAATATAGGGAAACTGACACAAGTTCAGCAAAGAAAAAAGTATAAAGAAAGTCTAAAATGATGCGGTAAATCCATTGGTGTAGGTTAGAATGCTGTAGCGTTATTTTGGGCGTGGTAATTTCGGGCGTTTTAGGCGTTTTTGGGCGACTCAGGCAGCCAGCCAGCCCCAGGACCAACGCGCGCACTACCGTTTTCTATACAACCCAGTTCAGTAGAGACGTTTAAATGCAACTCGGTTCTTTGTACTGTCAACATATTCCGCACTTTGTAAATATTTTATCACTTAAATATTTGAATTCATTATTTTTATGATCCGTACTTTACAGTAAGGTATTTTATATTATGTTGAATATTATGTACCTGTAAATATTTCTTAGTCGAATATTCTAATCGATTATTAACCCTTTGATGATTGTGGTGCATTTTGGCTATCATTAGTTGATTTGATACAGTTTAGGAAGGATCTATGGGAATTATGATGGTAAATACTGCCTCAATTTACCCTCTGACTTCCATAGACCCCTCCTAACCTGAATAAAATCGTCTGATAGCCAGAATAAACTGCCAAAACCTGGTCATAATCCTCAAGGGGTTAATCACGTGGGAATTTCTATACTCTGTTTCATTTCATCTGACGGTAAATTGAATCCCTTAGCAGCTAATTTATCGATACTAAATGGAAAAATATGAAGCCACTATGTGTCTGCATCCTATTAAGACCAAGTTTATATAATTAGCACCATATTTCACTACAAAATCTTCAAAGTAACTGAGAAATCTTGATGGGAACTTTGAAATTTACCGTCAGTTGAAGAGAAACAGGGACTAGATATGAGGAAGTTAGGTTAGAAAGGTGTAGCGTTAACCCTAGCAGTACCGATGATATATTTTTGTTATTATTTCAGCTGCATTAAGACAATTTTCTTAAGTTTATGAAGGATATATGGTAACTAAAAGGATTAATTGAGATAGTCTGTAGCCTTTTAATTGGTATACGTCCTTTTTAAGCTGAATAAGACAATCTGATAGTTGCCAGAATATTATAAAAAAAACGTCACCAGTACGTAATGGGTAAACATTATATTCCTATCCCGTGCTGTGTAAATATTCCTTAGTCTCATATTCCAATTTTTCCTGATCTTTTTCAGGAGTTGATTTAGTGTTTGCGTCCCACCTCCCCCACCGAACTATGGACTCTGCCAGAAGCTACCAACACCATCACTGAACTACCAACACACCATCACTGAACTACCAACACACCAGAAGCTACCAACACCATCACTGAACTACCAACACACCAGAAGCTACCAACACCATCACTGAACTACCAACACACCACAACCTACCAACTGTCTGGGGTAAGTTACTGATGCCCTTACTATACTATTAGCTCCTCCAGGATTATGACGCATTTTGATACTTTATTCTGGCTATCATTAAGCGATTTTATACAGCTTAGGAAGGATCTGTGGTTATTTAAAGCGTAAAGACTATCTCGATTAGCCCTCTTACTTTTATATACCTTTCTAATCTTTACAAAATCGTCTATTAATAGCCAGAATATACTGTTGAAGTTCGTCATAATCTTGAAAGGGTTAATATATGATAATATATTTAAATTGTCCTGTTGCTATACTGTTCATAATAATAAGTAATCAGGAAGTATATACAGTAGCTGCTCATTCTTTCCTTATAATTGTTTGATAATTAACATCGTATTTCCTTGTTTAACTCTTGTAACTAAAATACTCAAATTGGAAACATTAAAAATCAGTATTTGCCTACTTGTTGTGAACAGTATAAGCAGAATAATATAGTTATATTTATGTATTTATTTAAAGATCCTAAATTAATGTTTTATTTCTTGTTTCCAGGATTGGAGTTGCTGCCTGTGGACTCTGCCGCCTGTGGACTCTGCCGCCTGTGGACTCTGCCACCTGTGGATTCTGCCAGTTGCTGCCTGTGGCTGCCTGTGGACTCTGCCGGTTGCTGCGAGAAACTGCCCACGCCACTACCATACAAGGGGAGTGATATTCAGGTTTTGTTTGTAGTAGTAGTTTGTAGTCGTAGTATGTAGTCGTAGTATGTAGTCGTAGTATGTAGTCGTAGTGGTGGTGGTGTAGGTTAGGTTAGGAGGGGAGGGTAGGTTAGGTTGTAGTCGTAGTATGTAGTCGTAGTTTGTAGTCGTAGTATGTAGTCGTAGTTTGTAGTCGTAGTATGTAGTCGTAGTATGTAGTCGTAGTATGTAGTCGTAGTATGTAGTCGTAGTATGTAGTCGTAGTATGTAGTCTGTAGTCGTAGTATGTAGTCGTAGTATGTAGTCGTAGTTTGTAGTCGTAGTATGTAGTCGTAGTTTGTAGTCGTAGTATGTAGTCGTAGTATGTAGTCGTAGTTGCATGGTATGAATGGTGTGTGTTAGGTTAGGCTAATCTATTTTTCCCTTTCAGATGAGATAGGTCTTATTACCTTTACTCTAATCTTTGCTATTTTTCTTATTACTTCACAGTTTTGTTGCTTTGATGATGTCCCCTCTCCCCCCCCTTCTTCCCCGAGTTGGTTCCCTCCTTCAGCTTCAATATTTTGCTTTGCTTTAATTTCAATAATGATTGTATTTGCCTTAAATGTAACTTATGATATATTCTATCACTTGAATTCATAACTCTGTATTTGCTATTAACTTCACTTGATATAATATTGTTATATATCGTTTTTGTCACGCGAACTTTGCTTAATAAAAAAAAAAAACGAACTTCTATCTTTTATTGATCACTATATTATAAGCTATGACTTTTATAACTGATGAAAACTTAGAAAAATAGTTTTCAATTATAAATAAAGTTCCAATAGGCCTATATGGACTTAGAACAAAAAATTAAAAGAGAACTTAGAAAATAAAACAATTAACTTAGAAAAACTCTAGTTATCAATTATAAATAAAATTCCAATATATGGACTTAGAAACAAAAATAAATAAAATATGAAACTATACACATATAAGAGAACTTAGAAAAAAAATAGTTCTCAATTATAAATTAAGTTCCAATATATGGACTTAGAAAATATACTGAATATGAAAAGAACTTAGAAAAACTTTACTTGAATAACTTAAAGTAATAGTAATATGAAGAGAACCATGATAATTAACTTTAAAAAAACTATACTTGAAAACGGACTATATAAACTTGTAATAACAAAAACATTATAATGGATATTAAAAAGAATATAATTATCGACTTAGTATTTTATTGATCAGTCAGACATACATTTGTATAATATCTTACAAAACACTGTACATACAGTATATAAACTTTAAATAACAGGAGAAACAAAAATATAATGGATATTAAAAAGAATATATAGACTTAGTATTTTATTGATCAGAGTCGGACATACATTTTTATATTATCTTACAAAAATCATATACTTTTAATACTTCGTTATTTTTGTATTACCCTTACTAGTTTGATATATCTTATAACAAATGAACAAAGTTTTACTTTTATATTACGTACCTAAAGTACTTTATACCGAACTTGGCTTTGTGACCATAGTATAACTTTTGGTTCACATTATTTGCCCAATATTTATATGTACAGTAATTTTCTTTAAGTACATCTTTATAATTATTAATTTTCCAATAACCATTGGGATTTCGGTAATTTTTCATATAGATTTATTTTGGATTTTAAGCTTATAATATTGAGTTTCATTGGCAATGCAGTTGGCATTTTTTATAATTCTTAATCATTGATTTCAGTTTAACATTTGTATCGAATAGCCAAGCTTTTAAGGAATACTTTTCTTTTTAATGTTCGGTCCTTACAGAACTCTTATTTATCAGGTTTAATTCAGTTCATCAGCTAAGTTACCATCAAGTAACCTGGACTATCTTCCTCTCCCACCAGGCAGTACCGAGGTAAGCCTGTGTTAACTAGCTTCTAGTTTATAGCCCAACTCTAACCTATTCTGCTTATCAAGTAGTGTTCAATACTTTTGAAACTAGTGTGCAACTTTTGGGAGAAGTTAGTTTTCAGAATTAGTTTTTTGTCTTGCGGTGTGTAGTGTTATGTAAGAATGTTGGCAAAATGATTTCAGTTGGCATTGTGGTAAAGGGTATTGGAAATGAGATTTGTGGATGTTGGCAGAGTACATGATCAAAGTAGGGTAGGTGTATTCATTACGCGACTTAAGTGTGTATGATTAGGTGTTCAAATTGTACCGTCAAATTAGGTAAGTTAGTGTTATGCCGATTAAATGTGTGTAAGACTGTTGGCAAAGTAAAGTGTGTATTGTTGCCAGAGAGGTGTTGACAATTATTGAACTTAAATGTTGGCAGTGTGATTTAGTGTGTTGGTAATATTCAGTGGTCTTGGTAATTACGTGGTGTTGGCCAAGTGGTGTATATGTTTTAGTTAATTTAATCATTGAAGGTATAATGCAACTGGAGCCATGTACAATAAAGAAGCACGTATGTTGGCAGTGAAATTTGTTGAATAGGTAGGGTTATTGAAGTGTTGGCAGTGGCAGTGAAGTTAGGTCTGTTGGCAGTGAAATTAGGTGTTGGTAGTTACTTTGTGTGATGACGGTGGGATTTGGCGTGTTCTAATATTTGTTGTTTGTAGTGTTCGGTGTTCTCAATATGACATGGGAGTCTATCAAAGTATTACCTATGCCAAAGTTAATTATTTAAATACTAAAGTTATCATGTGACTGGAGCTATGTGCAAGTTAGGATTCAATCGCTCTTATCCCCATCTAATCATTTTTACTGGCCGTATCCCATATAACTGTTAATGTTATTTAAAGTTATGTATATATTTAAGTATTATTAGGATGATGTGTTATGTAACCTGAAACTATTGTATATATGTAATTACTGGGGTCACTAAGCTATATATTCCTGAACTATATCTACGGATCTATTCTTCCCATGTAACAGGTGTAGATCTACCAATGTAACTATCATGATCCATCCCATATAACTATTGCCATTTGCCTGCTTATCCCAAACCCATATAGCTCTTCCTACCTACCTCTCCAAGAATCTAGATACATTAGGTATTGAAAGTCATCCTCCTCACCCAGACATTATATTTGTTAGTTCGTTTCATGAACTTGCCGCTTCTATTCTCTGGCAATGTATTCCAATATTTCATTTTTTTTTTTAATTAATAATCATTTGTAAAGTTTTCTTTAGATTTATCGAGGGTATTGGCGTGTAGTAATTTGTTCAAATATATTGTTCTATTCATTCCAAAATTAATATTAATTGCTATTAATGTTTGGTTTCCAAAACATATTTGCGATATTGGATTACAACAATTAGCTAAATTTTGTTTTCAAATTTAATATGAATAACTATCAGAAATATAAGATTGATCTACAATATTGGATTACATCAACAGGTTGGAATCAATAGTCAAGATTCAAATAGGTTATTTTTTATTAACAAAATAGGTAGTGTTCTCCATTGGTCCAGGGTCCTTAGTCTGGTCACAGCAACACATCACATCTGTAAAAACAAGAAAATATTGAGGCACCAGAAATACAGGAGTTTCAAAGAGGGGATGGGGAGTGGGGGGGGCGGGAGGGTACTGAGGGGGTAAAGGGGGGGGTCCTGAGGGGGTAAAGGGGGGGGTCCTGGTCCTGAGGGGGTAAAGGGGGGGGTCCTGAGGGGGTAAAGGGGGGAGGGGGGTCGAGGTGGGGGTCCTGAAGGGGGTAGGAGGGTTCCTGAAGGGGGTATGGGGGTTCCTGAAGGGGGTAGAGGGGGGTCCTGAGGGGGTAGAGGGGGGGTCCTGAGGGGGTCCCAGGGGTTGGGTGGGGGTACCAGGGGTCGGGAGGGGGTGTTCTATTTTGTTCTTATATTTTAATATTTTTCATTCAGTCTCCTATATAACCATTCCACACCCACTAAGAGTCTTCCCTTCCCTTCCCTTCCCTGGTAGTTCATCCTATCCCCATCCCAGATAGACCTTCCCTTCAGTCCTATTCTGTATTCTGTTCTATTGTGCACACTAGTTCTATTCTATATTCTGGCTAAATCTATTGTCCCCCTTCCCTCCCTGGTACATCAATACCCTCCCTGCAACACGCCCCCAAACGCATAAGAAAAGTCAGGAATATATGTTTAATGTATTTTTTATTGTCAGGAAGCAGTCAAGAAGTCGTCGGTGTCAAGCATTGGATAGAAGAACTGGTATCAAGGACACAGATGGAGTAAATATTCAGCAGACAGCAGAAAAGGCTCGGCACAGCAGAACGGGCCAACAACAGCAGAACGGGTGACAACAGACACTACATCAACAACAGACAAGGAATTAGCAACTATGTGAGCTAGCTATGGTTAGTCAAACAAATGTATCTGTTTTGACTAAGATATGTTTGGTATATTGATCATCTGTCTTTATGCAGATGTTTATGTGTTGAATATATATGGAGAAATATTGAGTGAGCTGGAGTATGAGTTTGAGTATGAGCTTGAGTATGAGCTTGAGTATGAGCTTGAGTATGAGCTTGAGTATTCAGTATGAGGATATAGGCATTCCATTTGAGTTGGTAGATAGTGCATCGTGAGCATAAATTCGCAGGTAGTGATTATGAGTATGGCAATTGTATGAGTTGGTTGAGGCTGAAAGGTGGGATTCCAACAGATGTGAGCAACGAGACCAAACTAAGATGACAACGGAACTATAGATGGACAGACATCAACGACTGCCACAGCATCAATGAGACCAACAGTGAAGATTGCCAGAGTGATAGACAACATCAACGGCGACTGAGCGAGACACAGCAACATTAGCAGCATCAGAGGCACCATTGCAGCGGACAACAGCGACGATTCGGTGAGTAAAACTAAATATTGTTGTATGGGAAAAACAGGTAGGTCAGTCAGTACCTAACTTGATAAATAAGTCAAGGGGAACAAGAGGCCCCAAAGAAAAGGAAAGAAATAGAAGGATAGAAAACAGTGTGCCCAACTCAGTAGACCACCCTTCATTCACTCATTGATTTACTTAAAATAACTTGTCAACCAAGTAACTTTTACTTTACATTTACAGTCTAGATCTGTATTAAGGGAATTATAAAAGCTATGAAAAATACTTCGTAAATTAAATTGAAACTATTCAATAACCAATGAGATATCTAGTTAAAGTCTTAAAACTGAATGATAAAGGTATTTTAAACTGCAAATCATATTTTTAAAATCGATTAGTGATATCTTGGATGATTATTCAGGAATTAGAAAGCACTGGAGAATAATGGTTAGGTTTTAAATCTAATCTATTATCAGAATTATGCAACACTTTCTCGTAGCATGAACAAATATTATTGAAAACTTGTATTTTATGACGCTAAACAATGCCAGTTGTAGAATAAATTATCATAGGCTTTAATATCAGTCATCAATACTAACCATAATAAATAGGCTTTTATACTATAATTCTAAAGGCATATCTGCTTAGATTGATATGCAGGATTCGAAACTGAATAATAAATCGTAGGCTTGTCCACCATTCTTTAACTGTCTTCGTAGCGCAATGGATAAATGCACTGAATTTCGGTGTGAGCATCCTAGGTTCGAATCCCTGGACTGCCACATGTATTTGTTGATTTCATTAATTGAGTTTAGGAGTAAAGTCGGTTGGTGGAGGTGACATAATTACAAATAGGGAATATCTCATCAGGCTTGAATACCTTTGAAGTAATTACGAAAGATAATCCAATTTACAGTACAAACCATTTACGCTTTTGAATCTTATCACATAGCGATGATTTTGATAAGTTAATTTGACTTTATATTGTCTTTGTCCCAGTTTTGGTTTGTTTAGTTTGAAAGTTTGAAATTTTAATATGCGTGTAGGTTTGACATTAATTCAACAACTAATCAATTAAATAAAAGTCCTTCGACATATGGAGTCATATTTGCAGATATGTTGTTCAACTCAAGGGGATAATTGCTTAAAACGAGGGTTAAGTGCTCATCAAGGCAAACTAAAAGCTCACATAAGGCCACCTAAGATTCATAGTTAGATATCAAACCTTTGGATGGCCCTTTTTATTAATGTTGTAGTCGTAATGGCCATAGTTGTAGTGTTCAGTGATAATTAGGACTGACAATAGGAAGAGCCTGTTTTACCTATTATATTGTTCTTCATTGAAGGATAAATTTGCAAAGAATTTTACGTGAATATCGAAGTTACTCTAAGCTGGCCTATGATAATCTTCATCTACAGTGGCATTTATAACTATCTCTGCAGGTAAAATAAGATGCATTCAGTTAGTGATAACATTATACATGTTGTTGTTGTGAAACAATACAGTTGTACGGTAAATCTCAAATTATATTAAATTGTTCTTAGTCTCCAGCGTTTTGCACATTATAAAACCTACTTATTTACTTAAAGACTAAAGTAACTACATACTAATATTAACAAGGGTACAGTCAATATAAATAGTTCGCCGACACTTATGACATTAAACAAATCTTACTAGTCACAGGCTATATTGGAAGCACATTACAGTCAAGGGAAAGTGTATAATTATTAACTTACAATTCCACTATTTGAGGATTTTGGGCGAACTATTTTTTGTTTCGACTAACTGGCAGCATTTACTCTATATCCAACGTAAGGGAACATTCGTACATTTGGCAACGCTGATATTACAATTCAACTTATGAATGTAAAGAACGTATGGAAAGAGGAATTAAAGTGTACCTGAGAGAATATACCTTTTGGAAGCATATTGGTAATATTAAACCCATCTAAGGATATAAATATAATATAATTATCAAGGGAACACCAATATAATTATTTTATTTATAATTAATATTACAATTATTTTAACTGTCGTCAGTCAAGTTAAATCAACCCTAAGTTACTTTGATATCAAGACTCCTTCTGGAAACTCCCACTTCAAGATGGCCAAGTTAAATATTTTTCAAGGTTACTTTGTTCAGACATAACTTCTCAGGATCTTCGAAGAACTACGTAATGTGAACACTTGAATCAGATGTGGAAAACTGGAATTCAGTAATAGTCTTAAAAATCATTAATTATTATTATAATTTTATTCAATTCCATAACCCATTTAAGCAGAGGACCCAAAATAAAAAATATCATTGCTACATCCAGACGATTTTAGTTAACTTTAAAAAAGAAGCCGTCAGAATTTGAGGGTTAATTTGGATAATCTTAAGCGCTTTTGATTCCCCGAGTTTAGTAAATACCTGTCCGTAATTTTGTTGTCACTATGATTATTTACTTTATTCTGGCTACCCGTTGACAATTTTACTCAGTTTAGGAAGGACCTGTTGGTTCTAAGGGTCGATATAATGTCTACCCCATTGATTCCTTGTGGTCCTTAACTGATCGATAAGATTAATGCCATGACCTGATTATAATGAAAGTTAATTCTTCTAAATATATTACGCCGAAATTAGGTTCTATTTTTGCTACCTCGAGACTATATTATTCAACTTAAGAATGGCCAGTCAGAGTTAGACTAATAATTAAGATATTCATTAGGACTTTCATTCCCAGTGGTTATTCCAAAGCTGATTCAAATTATCTGGTTGGAGCATTGATCAAGAATTAGTCACAAGATTGAAATTCGATATTTATTCTCGATATAATTTCAGTTCACATTTATCCCCAATTTACTTTTCCATTTGTCCACTGTTTTGTCCTTTTTGTTGCTACTATAATTATATTAAGGTGTTCCAATTACGTATACAAAATAAGGGTTTCAATTGTGATAAGCGCCAGTTATCCACATTACTAAGCGTCCAAGAGTATAAATTAGTATCTTCATTCTCGATAGATTCTTTAGTACCATAAGCTCTTCACCCAATGACTACTTAATTTACCATCTTAAATTGAACACTTGACGATAGTTAAATACGGTACTAATTTAGAAAACTTGAAAATATGGTGTATTAAGACTAAACAATATTACTTAAGAAAAATCTCTGCCTACGTATAGTGAACCGAGTATAGTTAATTTA
This sequence comes from Paralithodes platypus, assembly GCA_032716605.1. Classification (NCBI taxonomy): domain Eukaryota; kingdom Metazoa; phylum Arthropoda; class Malacostraca; order Decapoda; family Lithodidae; genus Paralithodes; species Paralithodes platypus. The sequence continues at coordinate 3,346,186 of CM064546.1, read as the reverse complement.
GTTAATTTTCACCAGTCACCCACTTCCACAGATCTCAGTTTGGGAAGGATCAGTTACACAAAACTAAAATAAAGGGTTGCCATTTGTACGAAATCCTTAAAATTGGTTAGATAAAGCTGCTGCCTCTACCCTGTCCACCACTTATGATTGTCTATGGAATATTTTGAAGTTTATTAGGCATTACTAAACTGGTCTACTTAAGCCAATTTATTATTTGTCATTCAGGTTTTTTGGCCAATGTAGGTTAAGTATATAATTATGATTGTCTTAAAATATTTTAACGCAGGAGTTTTGACAAATTAATGTTACACAAACTAGCTTAGATATTACATTATTCACACATTTCAAAATAACTTATATGCCATAGCAAGAACTGAATTGAAAGTCACCAAATCCCATTTTGAGAATTATGATGAACATATCGAACTTAAATATTAGGATTATCGAATATCGTCGACCACTCACGAGATTAATATTTTAAACTGTACTCGGCAAAATTACTCTTACTTTGGGGGATAAGGCACAAAGTTAAGATCTGGGAGTTATATATGCCTACGTTCATAAAAGCACAAGTCAGCCGCCTGTGTGTACTCCAGGACAATTATTCTTCAGGCCAAAAGGGCACCAAACATTAATTCAGTATCCATAGCTATTAAATTAGTTTTATTAATTAAAACTGACTTTATAGACCAAACTTCAAAATATTTCATTGCATAGACTTTCATAATAGATCGTATTAACACATTTTAGCGACCCACCCGATATGTAGGCTATGCAGAGTTGTGATGGAGAGGCGTTTGTCCAAGAGTCTCACCATCCGTCTGTCGTCCCCCCCCCCCCCCCAGGTTGGACTTCTACCATACATCTGAAACATTAGGTTAGTATTAGTTAACATCCTGATGTATAACGCTAATGGCTACAGTATAGTCACCGCTGCATTAAGGCCTTTTTCTGGACCCCTTCACCCTCCTGTTTAGCTCGGTTTGAGATTTTATGACTTCTACTATTCGTTTTGACTATTAAAAGACTTTTTGCCCCAATTTGCAAATTTTATGACCTGTCATGCCATTTAAGTAGCTATTTTTTCCTCGCGAAGGATAGCGAGCCTGTAATTTTGGAGGAAACTGCCTTCGACCAAGACATTTTACTACCGAAAAATTTACACATTTATCTCAAGGGGGGTCTTGATGGAGGTCTAGGGAGCAAACTAAAAAAAAAATCCCCTTAACCAGTGATGTTGAGCAGCTAGTCAGTCCTCTACCGTATTGTCCAAGGTTCAGGTTTATACATAAGCCTGCATTGATAAGAGTTATATATTTTAGAACCTTTATTATTGAAATTATCTGCAGTGTAGTTTATGAATATATACTTCTGAATTTGTTAAGGCAGGGGGGAGAATTTAATGCAGTGGCGGGAACTGTTATGGACCCTTCATGATTTTTTTCTTTTCTACATGAGTCAGGGAGACAAAAGACAGAACTGCCTGTATGAGTGCCTCCCCCCAGAGTTGAAAGAGTGACAGGGCCAAAATCAAGGGACGTTCGAGCCAAAATGCCTGGACACACTGAGTTTGAAGCAATTTAAGTCACATGATCATAAGTTGTGCCCTACCTATAAAGAAGGTCAAAGTTTATAATTTCTAGTAGAAAAAAACATCCACCGACTAAATTCCACAATATTATTATTAAAGCTTTAACGCATAGGACGCAATTTGCGCCCTTTCTGAGATACTTAAACGCCTTTGTGACCATCAGGGGTGTTTAGAAACTTTGTTTAGTTACTTCAACCTCTGCAGTTGTCTTTGAGTGAGTGGTGGGCATTAAACTAATTTTAGAGAGGTAATTATAAGATCAAGAGAACTATTTCTGAATACAAATAAGGTATTTGTAATGAACCCTATGTTTTAGCATTAATACAGTATATGGAACGCCAGAATTTGTTCTAGAGGACCAAGCCCTAAATACACAACTTAAAAAATAGGTGTTCATAATATAATGAATACAGTATATGGGAACTTAGAGACAACTATACACATGGTAACCTAAGCTTTTAATATTGTTAAAGAGAGAAGTCATTTTTCTGGTCCCCCTTCATGTTTAGCCCCATTACTTTGCCGATTATAAGACCTTTCAACCTATTTGTGTCATTATCAAGACCTTTCGTGCTATTTAGGAGACTAATTTTCCTGGCGAGTGATACCAAGCCTGTGATGTAGGAGGAACCGGCCTTCGGCCTGGACAATTTTCTACCAAAAAGTTTACAAATTTGTCTAAGGGGGATCTTGGGGATGTTTTTTAAGCTTGACGGATGTCTAGGGAGGAAACAAATTTACAAATAATTAAATCTATATACCAATAAATAAACCATTAGCCATTAACCCTATTAACCCTTTCAAGCTCCAATACGCATTTCGGTTCTGTTTTTTGGCTATTAGACGATTTTATTCAGTTTAGGAAGGGTATATGGAAGTCAGAGGGTTGATTGAGATAGTCTTTATCCTTTTAATACCCACAGGTCCTTCCTAAGCTGCATAAAATAGTCTAATGATAGTCAAAATAAACTGCTAAAACGCGTCAGAGCTTCAAGGGGTTAATATTGTTGTGTTCTTACCCTAGTTTGTTGGTGAAGGTGGTTAAGGCTCCGTTTGTGTTTCTCCAGTTGGTCTCAATGTCTTCCTCCGCCGAGCCTCAACTGTACTGTACGCCCTAGGGCCCCTCCTCTCTCCCTCACATCTGTAAGAAAATCCAATATTAATATTACAGCTTAAGGGGAGATTTCCACTAGAGGGATTTTTTTCTGGACTCCTTTCTCCCTCATGTTTAGCCCCATTGTTTTTCTAATTTTAAGAAGTTTGCCCCATTATTTTGACGATTTTAAGAACTTTCAACCAATTTCTGTCAATTTTAAGACCTTTCGTGCCATTTAGGTGTCTATTTTATCCTGGCGAGCGATAGCGAGCCTGTAATTTAAGAGGAACCGACTTTAAGCCGGGACATTTTTCTACCGAAAAATGTACAAATTTATCTTGAAAGGGGCTCAAGGGGGTGTAATCTTAAGCTTGAAGGATATCCAGGGACCAAACTAAAAATCTCCCCTTAAGGAATTTACCACTTGCGAGTTTCAAGCTATAAGGAAGTTGAGTTTTTTATATCGACATTTAGCAGAATTACGAGCTAAAATAAGAGTTGTATTGCATATATAAACACATAAAACCAAATTCACCGTACTTTCTATCCATCAAAAACCTACATTACATTACTGCATTTCTGTTTAATAACTTTGTATAAGACCCAAACTTCCTTATAGCCTGAAACTCACAAGTGGTCAATTAGGCCAATATTTCTGATATAATGCAGATTTTCAAAATTTATCAATTCATAAATATGTTTGCAACAACAAAAAAACATTATATCTCAACCATAGTCAAGGTGGTCGTGATGCCTGGAGTATCGGGTCGTCTTGGGTCGGGCAGGGTCGGGTAAGATCGCGACGGTCCTCCCATCTCTAACCTGTTGGGAAGATTTAACGTTACATTAGTCACAGTTTCTCTGTCATACCTTATTTCACCGTTGTTCCTCTTCCGTCAGGCCATCCAGCTCATGCCTGTTGATAAAATATTTAATTATTACAGGAGCGCCGTTCTGCCAGCAACAACATCGGTCTGCAAATCTGCCACAGCGGGTCTGCAAGCTACCACATCAGGTCTGCAAGCCGCCACATCAGGTCTGCAAGCCGCCAAATCATCTGAAAACCTGCAACCTTCACAACCAACGAACAGACGACCAGAAATGCACCGGCCGGATTTCAACCAACAGAAAAACCAAACTCCTAACTATTGTAACCATAATATACTAACTAAATCTAACTAACTAAGCTTCTACCCAAGCCTCTAACAGAAACCTAACCAACCTCCTCAGGGAACCGAATAGAGCAACACCTAACCAATACTAACCTATAACAGACTCCCTACCTATCCCTACCCCTTGAACTAACTTGAACTAACTAGAGCTACCCCCCTCTACCCCCCCCCCCCACCCCACCTCAGCATCCCTACCAGAAACCTTGTCTAATTCGAAGCCAACGACGATATGAGAAAAAGATTAGTGCATGGATTAATTATATTATATTTCAATATATATATTTCATTATACAAAAATTATGTTACGTTATTGGAAATACTAGTTATAGCAAATGTAAAAACAATATATATACCAGATTTATTTATATATAAATTATTGCAAAACAATAAGTATATCATTTACACTGAAATGTATTAAAATAAAATCTTACCTTAAATTTGCCGCCTATCTAACGTAATGTCTATACACATGTTAGTAGAAGGGAGGTGGTTTAGGTGGTGACAAGGATAATGGAAGGAAAGGGGGCGGGGGGGAATATGGTTAGGATTAAAGGGAAGTTTGCTCCGGCCCCTTTCTCCCTCATGCTTAGCCCAGGTTATTTTGAGACTAAGACGTTCACCTTCTAGTTTGGCATTAAAGACCTGTGCCATATAGCGATCTATTACGTTCCTGGCGAGCGCTAGCGAGCCTGATATTAATGAGAAACTGGCCTTATTATTATTATTATTTTTATTATTATTATTATTTCGGCTGGTACATTTTTCTATCGAAAAATGTACAAAATTATCTAGAAGGAGAGTCTTCAAGGCATTTTATTTAAGCTTGACTGAAGGTCTTGGGACGAAAAAATATATATATATACAAAATCAACATCAAACTTCCCTTTACAGAGAACACAGTGGGAAAGGATGGTTAGGATTAAAGGATATTGTTGCCGTGGTGGTGGTGGTGGTGGTAGACTGGTTGAGTGGTCTGGTTGGAGTTTCCATCATCGTTCGACATCTGTAAAAGAAAAAATACATTGTTAAAATATATCTCAATCAGCCAAGTATACTGTATATAATTTAGGTAAACATTGAATTGACCCCGGACAGCCTTTTACCTAACCTGTCTTGATAGCGTAATGCATAAGTGCGCGGAATTTCGGTGTGAGTGTCCTAGGTTCGAGTCCTTTGAGTGCCTTTTTACCTAACCTAACAAAACGACAAAAATAACTTAGTCTCTTCAATTTTTACCATAATTTGTTTGTGTTAGCATTATTATTATATGTGTGTATATTTAGAAACTGTCATTTTCCCAGTGCGTAATGCATAGGTGCACGGAATTTCGATGTGAGTGTCCTAGGTTCGAGTCCTCTGAGTGCCACATGTATTTGTTGATTTCATTGAGTTTAGATGTGAAGTTCGGCTAAGATCCTGTGTACCGGGAGGAACTTTTTCAGATGCCTATTTACTAAGAAACATTGAACAATATCTTTAACCTAACCTAACCAAAACCTAACCTAACCTAACCAAAACCTAACCTAGTATATTAGTGGACTATTTATGAATGTAAAATTTAAAAATATATTGTAACATTACCAAATTATTGATATATGTTCAGATTCTCCCGCTAAACAGGATTATACTCTAATATGCTTCCAAAAAGGTATATTCTCTCACTTTAATTATTCCTTTGTATACTTTCTTTAAATTTATAAATTGGTTGGTGTTAAAAACAGTAATTCTGGCTATCATTAGACGATTGTATGTACAGTCGCGCTAATAAGTGATGTCTGGGCACCAAGTATATTTTGACTAATAATTGGTATCAGCATTATCTAAACTTTATTTATTCATTTCGAGTGAGATATACAAACATGTTCCTACACCCCAATTCAACATCTGACAAACATTAATACAGCACAGAGCGAGCCAAACAATGACAGCGGAGACTTGACTTATTAGCGCGACCGTACCCGTCTTGATTATTCAGCTATTACGAAGATTTGGTAGCTAAGCATGTTAATGATGAAACCTTAGCATTATTATGATGCATAGTAATTTCAGATTTGCATTAATTATCGATAACCAACTTGAAAATCAGAAAATGTTTAAGGGGGGATGGGCCGGTTTTCTAGACTACTTTCTCCCTCGTGTTTAGCCCCATTAGTTTTCAGATGTTAAGATGTTTGCCCCATTAGTTAGTCAATTTTGAGACCTTTCGCCCCATTTCTTAGTCAATGTTTAAACCTTTAGTTCTATTTAGGTGTCTATTTTTCCCTGACGAACGATAGTCAGCCTGTAATGTTGGAAGAAGCGGCCTTCGGCCGGGAAATTTTTCTACCGAAAAATGTACAAATTAATTTAGAAGGGGGATCTAATGGATGTTTTTTTTAATTTGATGGAGGTCTAGGGAGGAAACTAAACAAAATGAATAAATGCAAAAAGTGAACCATCCCCCTTAACATTAGCAACATTCAACTAAATATTGATTAGAAGAGCTAAATGCACTATGAAGAAGTAATCCATAGTCGGTTATATTTCAGTTAGCGGTAAATTGTCATGCCCCCATGTTCACTACTCGACAATTAAGATGTTAAAGCTAAATGTTAACCCCTTCATTACCAGTGCCGTCATTTTAGCTTTGTATGGCTACTAGTAGAAGATTGCATTCAGCTTAAAAAGGGCCTCCATCAATTAATAGGCTTTGAACTATCTCACTTAACCCTTTTTACTGCCCCAGATCCTCCTTAAACTGCACAGATTCGTCTAAATATAGCTTGGATAAAATTATAAGAGGTCGTCGGTACAGCAGGGGTTAATTATGATAACTAGGTATTAATTGTATGCAAATCCACAACTAAGGCGCCAAGCATGGGTAATTTAGCGGCACAGGAATTGAAATTTCCGCCAGGTGCAAAATTAAACTGGCCTTATCCTTGTAATAATATAACCGGCCATGTGGTTAATGGCGGCGCTGGGAGAGAACGGCCATCATTTTCCTTGGCCGCCATTTTGTTGTCAATTATCAAATTACGGGGCGATATTTGATTTGTGTAAATTATACCCATGGAGTAAACTATATATCCTGTACCAGTATTACCGAATGTGTGTTATGGGTGTGGAATCTATGGATATATTGGAGTGTAAAGAGAGGCTCACCACCCTACTGGTTACCAAAATGGCGGACGTCGGCGGACCGTTTCCTGCCCCCAATTACTGCCTTGTTTGTTGATTATCTAGCATTTCACTGAACTATATTAACACTATCTATAATTTTAACTTTTAACCTATTAAGTGATTCGATAAAGCACGTGTTGACTGATTAATGCAATGTTATTAATGATCGCATATGGGTAAGTGGATCAAGCAGAGTCCTAACACTTTCATGTTTCTATATAATGTAGATTTTGTGCAGTTTAAGAAGGACATGTGGTAGTAAAAAGGGTTAAGAGATAATTAGAAGCCTGTTAATTTGTGGAGGCCCTTTTGAAACCATATAAACTCTTCAAACAGTAGCCAGAATAAAGTTAAAATGACTGCGCCGGTACAGAAGGGGTTAAATCCCAAGGTAAATTGACTACATTGCTCTCATTAATGCCAGACTTAAACCCAAATTTGCCGGTTTGACACTTGGGAGGTTGAAAAAAAGCGAAAACATAAAAATAAAAATAGAATAAGATTTATAAAATAAAATAAAATCGAACAAAACCTATACAGTATATAAATAAAACTTAATAAATTTGCCTGAAACTTCCACAAGGCTTTCCAAAACTATAATATCGTTTAATGAAAATAAAATATGACAAACATTACATAAAATTAATCTGCGTGAAACTCCAAGGCTTTCTAAAACTAAAATCTTGCAATGATAGCCGAAATAGAATGGAAAAGATCCTTATGCTAGCGTTAATAAGACAGTAGCCTATACAGTAAATACCCACGAGGTATCCAAGTTCACCGGTCTCGTGCCCTTAGGATTCCCACACATCTTTCGTAAACTATAAAATCTTCTAACGATAGCCAGAAGAAACTCAATAAGTCAATGTTCAAAGGGTTAAGGGGACGGTGGCTATTTTGTTAATCTATTAATTGATTATATTCATCCAAGTTTTATTTTCCTCGCTAGACCTCCAAGCTTAAAAGTACACCCCCTATACCCCCTTTCAAGATTTATTTGTACATTTTTCGGTAGAAAAATGTCATGGCCGAAGGTCGATTCCTCTTAAATTACAGGCTTGCTCTCGCTCGCCAGGAAAGAAATTGACACCTAAATAGCACGAAAGGTCTTAATATTGAAAAAAACGAGCGAAAGTTCTTCAAATTTCCAAACTAATGGGGAATAATGGGGTATCTCAAAAGCAATGGGGCTAAACATGAGGGAGAAGGGGTTCCAGAAAAAACTACCCTCTTCCCTTAATGATCAATAACCACGAGGCGTCTAGTCAGCCGGCTACGATTCGCTAGTTTTCCTAGTTTTCAAAATCTAATTAAATTATTCTAACCAAATCATCCACGTCATCATTAAGGCATCTATTACTCGTGGGTTAATAGGTAATTAATCAATATATACATTCTATTCAGGTTAAAAAATACTTCGCCCAATTAAGTTTAGAAAAGTAGCCTAAGTTTATGCCATACATTTATAATCTGGATCTCAATTTCTTCCTTAATGAATAAAATCTACTAGTGATCGCCATAATATTGAGACATATGGTTTTATTGGAAGGGTTAAGGAGGTAGAACTGAGCGAACGATCAGTGCCGGCTTCCAGAAAGTTCGTCAAACCTGCCGGCTTTTTCAGTCACATTTCTGGCCTTATTTAATGCAAATGTATGAAGTATTATGGGAACATCAACAAGCTCTTGTCCACAAATTCGGGTTTGGCGGTAAATAGGTCACGTTATTTAGCTATTACACCTTAATTTCTTGTATTTTCAGGGGAAACAATGGGGGAAAATGGGAGCACACGAGACTTACCTCCTTAAAGCTGGACGACCGGGAACACAATGATCGAATGAGGCGAAAATGAAGTGATTATATACCCTCGTGGTTGATGGCAACTATTGGGTGACAGATGATCGAGAATTTCACTCACAAAATCGTCAATATCTCCCTAACTATACATTTCTGAATAAAATTTACTTAATATAAATTATGCGTATTTGTATCCTCTATCTTTTGGTATAAGTTTGACAATTCTAACACATATTTTGTGAATAATCAATGGTTGTCGTCATATTTCCTTCACATGGGGCTAGAGAGAGAAAGAGGGAGAGAGAGAGAGAGAGAGAGAGAGAGTTCCTATGCCAAGTAGATTTTAGGTAACCGAGATTTTTATGCAGCTTTATCAATGATCTCGTGTCCTAAAAAAAAAGAAAAAAAAAATTGCCACGCATTAGAGCCCTCGATCCCCCCATGAACGCTCCGAGGGGATGGCCACGAAGGAATCGCCCTATAATGTATGCTATTATAGAGACGTTATAATTCAATAGAGGTGTGAATAGGAGTTTATTATGGGCTATCTGTATACTATTATAGCTTAATGTGATGTATACGATTATAGAGGGCCTTTTCATAATATTCTGGAAACGATTTTATTCAGCTTAGGAAGCACGTCTATCTATTCAAAGGCTACGAAATATGTCACTTAATCATTTTAGCTGCCACATAGCCTTCCTAAGCCTCATAAAATAGTCTAAATGAAGCTGATATCAAGTTTAAAAAAAAAAAAAAAAATATATATATATATATAGCGTAGAGAGTGGGAGAGCAGCGATCTAGCCTGCCTCCCCTGCTGGCCTCTAGAACCTGCCTCCACTCAGCTCTTGTCTCGAGTTACAAGGAGAGACAGCCCCCCCCAAAAAAAAAACTCAACCCCCCTTCTCATCCCCCCCCCCCCCCCTTTCGATGACGGGAGAAACCGGACAACTTCTCGTCCGGTCGCCATTTTGGGGACACTAGCTTAAGCATTAATTATTTGCTATGTATAGGTATGCCATATATAATAAACTGTTCTCTGTTTGAATGTACACTAACCCATGATTAAATAAAAGGCACATTATGTTTATTGTTTACCTATCCTTTTTGTTTTTTCTTGTTTTTTAGTTTGTGCTCTTTATCTCTATCAAACTTAAGACAAACAACAACAATCGAGATAAATTTGTACGTTTTCGGTAGAAAATGTCTCTGCTTAAGCCCTCCTAAATTGCAGGCTTGCTATCGCTCGCCAAGAAAAAAAATGAAACCTAAATGGTACGAAAGGTCTTAATATTGGCAAATATATGGGGCGAAAGGTCTCAAAACCGCCAAACTAATGGGGGCGAACGTCTTAAAATCTCAAACTTAATGGGGCTAATCTTGAGGAAGAAGGGATTTCAGAAAAAAAAACTCCCCTTAATATTTCCAAGCACTAGTTACTTGTGTCTACACTACTGAATGGATAAAGGTTAGGGAAATAGGTTGTAATAAATTCATCTTTATTCATATGCATACACTTCATACAATAAATACATCATACACGAATACAATCAAATAAATTACACACCCATATACTTCAGCTAAAATTAATAATAAATTAATACATCAAATAAATTAACTAAAACTATCAACAAAGCACTTAATTAGACGATTTCATTCAGCTTAGGAAGGACCTCAATTAAAACGCTACACATGATCTCAATTAACGCTTTTAATTACCCCAGATCCTTCCTAAGCTTCATAAAATCGTCTGAATGTAGCCGAAATCAAATACAAAAAATACGTCATCGGTACAGCAAGGGTTAACTATCACAGGTCCTTCCTAAGCTTCATAAAATCCTCTAAATGTAACTATGATAACAAAAGACGTCGCCTAAACTAAAAGGGTTAAGAACATAAACGCCATTATTTTTATTACATTTTGGCTTTCATTGGGAAATATTATTCAGCTTAGGAAGGTCCTGTAGAACTTAAGAGGGTCTTTCCGAAGCCGAATAAAATCATTTAGTATATACCCGTAATAAAATAATAATAATAATAATAATAATAATAATAATAATAATCCATACTCAAGGTAAAAATAAAAGATAACTATTAGTATGTTTTATTATCCCTAAATGCCTGTGACCCATGAGAAGAACTATTTTCAAGTATATTATTACTAGTAGTAGTAGTAGTAGTAGTAGTAGTAGTAGTAGTACAAATAATAACTTTTAGTAATAATAGTAATACGTGAAAATAGGAGTACATTTCCCGTGGACTATTTCCATTTACTACAGGCAGACTACCCTCGCCATGTTCTTCATAGTTGCTATGTAGAAGAGTTGCCAATTATACAATAACAACGAGTAATTATCAATCCCATTTCAATCTATTGCCTAATTGACCTATTTAGCAATATACTATTGTTTATTAAAAGCATATTAGTGATGTTGTTATTGGCCTTATTAAACCCTGTACCTTGCAAAATTAAATTACAGTTGCATAATTACCATTTCGTCTTGCCCCGCCCACCAAGACTAGGGTAACATATATTAACATAGTTCACAACTTGATATTTGACCACCATCTTGACTCCAACTCACGCTGTAGAATATACCTCACCATTATTTATATCCATCTTATTTTGAGCATATGATGTTTATTCTATTAATATTTGTACTTATTTCTATATTCCTATCCATCAATGTACCCTGACTGAAAATAGTGCTTTGCAGGAAGTGAGTATGGAATCAAGATGGCGGCCGGAACCTCTACGACTAGGTACTCTGTTAATCTAGAGACCCTATCCATGAACACAGGCTCGGCTTCAAAACACACGAATCTGAAACACAATTTGATTCATTAGTTATATATTACTACAATTACTACAATTACTAACACATTTTGTCCACACATACAGTATATATTTAAAGTACATATTATTTTTCTTTATATAGGCCTACAGTAATATATTATACAGTAAACAGAAGAATTATTAAAATTATTAATTTTAGGTCTACTTTCAAATAACCCTTTCAAGATTCGATTACGCATTTCAGATTAAGAAGGGTAGCCTAAAACAAAATTTCTTTGTGTATGAAGGAGACAAAAAACAGGTTGCCTGTAACGAGTGTCTCCCGCAAAGCCAAAAGAGTGACAGAGCCAAATTCAAGGGACATTGGGGTCAAAATGCCTGGAAACACAAAATGAAGACGAAACAAAAAGAAGGAACTCTCTCAAACACCCGTGTTCAAAGAAAATGGGCAATCGTGAAGGGAATATGGCTACTTGGCACCTTGAATCCCAGAAATCATTAATTACTTCCAAACTACTTAAGTTAGATTAGTCAAACTTATATAGACACGTAAGGGGTATAAATACACACAATTTATATTAACTAACTTTTATTTAATAATGCTTATTTAGGGAGATAAGGTGCGTTTTCGCGATTTGAAGCCAGGTCTGACCTAAAGATCGGGACAATTGACCCTGACTTTACCCAGGCCGGGTTACAGCTCTCGGATTGGCTGAGATTTCAATATGGCTGTTCCAATAAAGAGGCACTGATAGAGGATTTTCTACCTATTTTTCTGTATTCTGAATATTATGATGGCATGCGAAACATTATTTAAATACATGTAATATATGATAAATAACAACAACACAACAATGTGTTAGGCAAGGACAGGGTATATCCCCTCAAAATCAACAATATTAACTCCCCAAAATAAATCTTAGATCCCTACTAAAACTTCCAAGATCGCATGGTCAGGGCAAAAAATCCAAGATCTTGTGAAAAAAGATCATAGATGAGATCAAAATGGGTTTATTACCACCAATATACTTTCCAGAAGCAGTCTTTCCCCATTCCTATGACTTATATTGCTTCAAACTCCGTGTGTTCAGGCATTTTGGCTCGAACGTCCCTTGATTTTGGCCCTGTCACTCTTTCAACTCTGGGGGAGGCACTCGATACAGGCAGTTCTGCCTTTTGTCTCCCTCACTCACATAGAAATAAAAGGATATTCCCAACAATACTATGATACATATTTTATATTTTCTGCGTCCGTCGGGAACTGACTAGAGCTTATTACCACTCGTCTCAATATTCTTTTTGTTGATCTTCTGTTTGTTGTTCTGGATCAGCCGCAATAGTTGTCAGGGGGAGGAGAAATTCGGCAGGAGAAGGGTTAGAGGCGGCTGGATGATTGACAGCGTTCGACGGAGGCCTTGGTGTTGTTTATCAGTGGAGGAAAGACGTGTTGTTGTCCAAATGCCACCTTCCTTCTTTCTACCGCCAAACACACCATCTGAAATTAATAATAATATAAATTAGTTTTTGTTTTTTTCAATGTTCGAGGACACACTCATATAATTATGGCTGTCATTAGACGATTTTGTTAAGATTAAGAAGGACCTGCAAGAGTTTAAGGATTAAGTCGGATCATTTTGATCCCTCTGATTGCTCGACATCCTTCCTAAACTGCATTGAATCGTTTAATGTTAGCGAAAATAGGGATACAAATAAAGCGAGCAATGCCAAACTTTAAAATGAGATATGTAGGTACACTCGGATGACATAGTCTCTAGCCCACTCATAAAAATGTGTGGACTTCACCTATTTCTAATTATGGAAGTATAATTATCTCTGGAAACGATTTTAGGAATATAATATTCTTTAAATCAACTAAAAAACTGTATACCGGTATACCATTTATAATTAAGAAAGTTCTATCAATAAATAAATCCAGATAGTTATAACTGCATACACAACACAACACAGGGGGTGCACGAATATTTATGAGTGGGCTAGAGACTATGGCATCCGAGTGTACCAAGGACAAAAATCCAGCACATACTAAATATACATGCATACTTAACCCTTTCAAGCTCCATTACGCATTTCTGTTTTGTTTTCTGGTAATTATTAGACGATTGTATTCAGATTAGTAAGGGAATATGGAAGTCAGAGGGTTGAGTGAGAGAGTCTTTACCCTTTTAAAACTCACAGATCCTTCCTAAGCTGCATAAAATCGTCTAATGATAGCCAAAATATACTGCTAAAACGCGTCAGAGCTTCAAGGGGTTAATATGAATAAGATAATACAACAAGCGAATAAGAATAAACAAAACAAGTATATAACTCTTCCAATATACCATGTCGCTGTTTTTCCTTTTATTCTGGCTATTATTAGGCGATTTTATTCAGTTTAGGAAAGAACTCTGAGCATAATAGGGTCGATTTGATCCTCCCAGGTCTTCACTCATCTGAATACAGTCGTCGAATGGTAACCTGCATATTATGATAACATGCGAGATCGTATTTACTCTCAACAAGTATAGGTATGAAACGGGTAAGTAATCTGTCAATAATAATGCATTTTGTATAGTGGTTAATTGATAATCAAATCCCATCTGATATAAGAATAGAAAGGTAAATCATTATCAATATACCCAATGCTATTATAATCTATTATTTATTAATTTCACCACAACACCAAACACCTCCAATGAAATTAATGAAAGTATATATGTGATCCACCGGGATTCGAACCTGGGTTATCACACACAGATTTTTAAACACTAACTATTACACCACCCCCGGTGGCGGGTGCCCAACCCCGAAAAGGGTTGAAATAGGGGAGCTATCCCCCCGCCAAAGGCGGCTTTCTAGGGCCTTTCCTAGCTGATGCTGAGAGGATTGGGTTCTAGTCATGTGGTGATGGGCTGGTCTATCAGAGTGAGAACTGAGCAATCTCTGCCATACCCATAGCTTACTCTGACTGTTCCTTTAATTATATATTTTCTAGATCTCAAGTGACGGCGTCTCTAACGTGGATTGACCTCCCAATCTACCAAGATTGGAAGCCAAAGCGTCACATTTTTCCCTTGCCCCTCAACTTTCTCTTCATAATTGCTGAGGGGCACAGGGCCCTGGGTGGGGCTTTGGTTTCCCGGGCGTTTCCGCACCCTCCTCAAGCTCCCCGCCATGGAGTGGCTTCGGTCACCCAGGCTTTATTGTGGTCGGCGGGGAGGGTTCTGTGGGGGCGCTCGGTTATGGCCTTGGCCTTGCTCGGGGCCTTGGGGCTGTTCGGCCAGGCAGCTTGGGGAACAACAACAACAACAACAACACCACCAAGACAGTTAAACTGTCCTAACACATTCTACCTTCGATCAAGTTATTGATTCCAATGCGAAGGGACCTTAACCATTTGAGTACCAGCGACGTGAGCTATATTTTATTCTAGCTATATTTTGACAATATTATACAGCTTAGGAAGGATCTGTGGTTGTTGTTGTTGTTGTTGTTGTTGTTGTTCCCTAAGCTGCCTGGCCGAACAGCCCCGAGTCCTTAAGGAAGGCCATGGCCACGATCGGGCTTTCCCACAGAGCTCTCAAATAGTGTAAATTGTGTTGTTGTTGTTGTTGTTGCTGTTCCCCAGGCTGTCTGGCCGAGCAGCCCCAAGGTCCCGAGCAAGGCCAAGGCCACAACCGAGCGCCCCCACAGGTCCCTCCCAGCTTACCACTAATAATGCCCAGGTGACCGAAGCCACTCAAAGGCAGGGAGCTGAGGAGGGTGCAGAAACGCTCGGGAAACAAAAGCCCCACCCAAGGCCCTGTGCCCCTCAGCAATTATAAAGGGAAAGTTGAGGGTCAAAGGAAAAATGTGACGCTTTGGCTCCCAATCTGCCAGGGTTGGCAGTAGGGAGGTCAATCCACGGAAAAGACGCCGTCACTTGAGATCTAGAAAATATATAAGTAAAAGGAACAGTCAGAGTAAGCTATGGGTATGGCAGAGAACGCTCAACTCTCATTCTGATAGACCAGCCCATCACCAGTGATGTAAATTGTGTTGTTGGCGTAAGTGGTTGTGTGAAATGCAGTCTTCTATGATGTGGTTTATGGTATGGGGTGCTGTGTTACAACCCGGGCAGGTGTCGACGACGGAGTCATCCAGTCTCTTCTGATAGCTCAGAAGAGCTGGATGGTGTCCGCATCTCAGCCTGGCCAGGTGGAATCTGTCCTCGCGAGGAAGGGAGGATTCAGAAGGATGGATTTCAGGAGGTCGTGCTTGCAGCTGCGTATTGTCTATGAGTGAGTGGATGGAACGGCGAGTGATATGAGTATGGATGTGCTTCCGGAAGTTGGTTTGGGGTGGGCAGGGAGGCAGAGAAGACAGTATTTGTGTGTGATAGCGTGTGCTGGGTGTTGTTTTGATATTTCTTGGTGTCTGTGGGTGTGTTGCCATGTAGTGTAGTGGGTGGTGTTGATTCGTGGAGGCTGCTGCCAGGAATTGAATGCCTCTCATGTCTAGATGATCTTTGACTTTTAGGACTTTGGTTTCTTGATGTAGGTGATCTGTGGATGTAGTAGCTGTGCATCCTGTGATGATTTTAAGGGTTTTATTTTGAATAGTATGCAAGGTCTTATGATGTGTTTCAGCTAGGTTAGAAGCCCAGGCCGGGCTTGCGTATTCCATAACTGATCTTATGTATTGTTTGTAGAATGTGGTGGTGGTTTCTTTGTTGTGTCCAAATTTCGTGTGGGCAAGTGATCTGAGGGCGTTAAGTCTGGGTGTCAGTTACTTTTCGTGTTTGTGGTGTGCTGTTTGAATGTCATTTGGGTGTCGTATGTTACTCCTAGGATTTTGGGTATGTGTGTGTGTGTGTTAGGGGTGTGTTGTTTATGTTGAGTCCCGGGACGTAATCGTGCTCTCCTGTCCAGCTTGTGAGGAGGGTTGCAGTGGATTTAGCTGGGGCTAAATTGAGTCTGTTTGTAGTGCACCATTCATGTAATGTGTCGAGATAGTCTTGAAGGAGTCTTGTTGCTGTGGCTGGGTTTTGGTGCGTGCTTGTGAGTGTTATGTCGTCTGCGTAGGAGGCTATGGTTATTTGGGGTGAATTTGGTGTATTTATATCATACATGTACAGATTCAAGAGTGCGGGCGACAGGACGGATCCTTGCGGGACTCCGTTTGGGATATTTCTAATGCTAGATGACTGACCGGCAAAAGATAGGTGTGCACATCTGCCTGCTAAGAAGTTGGCCAGCCATCTTTTTGTGTTGTTGTGCATGTTTGTGTTGTAGATTTTGTTTGTTAGGTTGTGGCGGGGGATGGCATCGAAGGCTTTACTAATGTCAAATGTGGCAAGTACTGATCTGTGTGGTGGTCTAGCTGAGTTGGTGCCGTCAAAAGCTCTTTGTGTAAGGTCTGTAAGAAGAGTGTTTGTGGAGTGCAATGGCCTGAAGCCGTGTTGTGTTGGAGAAATGGGTGAGTCAGGTGTCATCAGTTGTAGTACAAGGCGTTCTATGACTTTGGAGGGGGTATGAGGAGGGTAGCGTGGGGTCTTTGTTAGGTTTGGGGAATTTGATGATGATGCCATGCTTCCAGATGTCTGGTATTGTGTTGTGTGAGTAGCTGTAGTTTGATATGTTAGTGAGTGCTTGTATGCCTTGTGGTCCCAGGTGTCTGAGGTGAATGTTGCTTATGTTGTCTAGGCCACAGGCGGGTGAGAGCTTGAGATTGTTGATGATATGCTTTGTCTGGTTGTTGGTGAAGGGTGTATAGTCAGGGTCTGTGGGGAATTGTATTTTGCGTCGGATGAGATATAGTGAAGCCTTTTTATTGCTATAGGACCTTCCTAAGCTGACTAAAATCGTCTAATAGTTGGTAGAATATGATAAAAAAAGACGTCCCTGGTACTGAATGGGTTAACAGTATGAGAAAAAACTTGCTCATCGAAAATTTACGGAAAACCGCTGATGTGACACTGGCTTTATAACCTTGATGTTTACAATGTACACTCGGATGCCATAGTCTCTAGCCCACTCATAAATATTCGTGGACCTCACCTATTTTTAATTATGGACGTATATCTCTGGAAACGAATTTATGAATAATATTTTCTATACATCAACTACAAAAATATATATACCGGTACTATTTATTGATAAGCAAGTTCTGACGAAAAATATATCCTGATAGTTATAATTGCATAAAGAAAAACATAGGGGGTCCTAGAAATTAGTCCGAGTGTACTATAAGGGTTATAATGGTCTATGAAGGGGTGGGGAGGAACTGTATGCCTATCACAATGGTGGGAGGAGTTTGGTGACACTGGTAATGACTCCTCCCCTTATGTCACCGGAGAGATAAGAGGTGCTGTTGCAAAGGCTATGATGCAATGAAGCAACTTGGTTGAGCCCGAGAACTTTCAGTCTTCTACTGTACTTCTCACGTCTCAGCTTGTTCTTCCTCTGTCCAATTACTCTTCTTTCCTATTTTACTCCAGCCATCTGGTCTGGTCTGATCCCTCAATACCTTCACCACCACCAACACCTGACTCCACCCACACTTTAGGACGCTTGCGGACTTTGTTGACACTGATAATGACTCCTCCCCTTATGGCACCAGACTTCTTCCACTCATTAAGGGATTGGGCGGAGTTTGGTGACACTGATAATGACTCCCCTTATGGCACCAGACTCCGCCCACATTTGAGGAAGTGGGCGGAGTTTGGTGACACTGATAATGTCCACATCTCAGCGGAGATGAGGTAGACCACACACACGAGCAGCGTCATAGCAAAAGCTAATAGGGCCCTGGGCTTCCTTCGCAGGAAACTCACAAAGTGTAACGCAAACATAAACATTCAAGCTTTCAAATCACTAGTTCGGCCACACTTAGAATACTGCGACACCGTCTGGGATCCACACACTCGCAATAATATCAATAAACTAGAGGCCAAACAAAACAAAGCTGCAAGATGGATCAGACGTGATTTCAGACATACTACATCAGTCACTTTGCTCAAACAAGACATTAAACTAGACCCCCTTGTAACAAGAAGACAAATACACAGACAACAAATGTTATACAAAATCACAAACAATCTAGCAGACATAGATAACAATACATATTTACACCCTACAAACATACGAGTTACGAGACGCAGCCACAACTTAAAATACCACACATATCAGGCAAGCACGGACATATTCAGACATTCATTTTTTCCCCGCAGCATCCAAGAGTGGAATCACCTCCCATCTCCCATAGTTAATAGCCCCACTCTTCATTCCTTTAGAAATAGGACCACTACTCATTATCTCCTTAATCCTTGACCCGATCCTATCCCTTGCTCATAATTCCCCTGCACAACCCCCACATATCATGCTGCCCGAGAGCAGCCCTCTGCGGGTCCCCCTAACAAGAACAAGAACACCCCCTTCCCCTTTCTACCATTGCCATAGGCCTATAGTCACTAGTCCACACCTGTACGTATTTGTCCCCAAAATGGCGTCAGACTGATGAATGACCTGCGCATGCGTCAGTGGGCCTTTTGATTCCATTAGTTGCAAAGTCTTATTATAGGTATTATATCAGCGCACCTTCCATGTCACTGTTGTCTATCATGATCTAACAATATTAATATACCTTTAGTCATCCTTGGGTATCGATGAAGTGGTCCAAAGTTTGAGTAAGATGATCTTTTCGATTGTATTATTTTGATATCGTCTGCTTCAATGTTGACAACCCGCTACTGGCCGGTGGTGCCATCTAGCGGGTTTTTTAAGCTATCTATCTTAGACTCCATTTTGTATACCTTATTATAAACAGTAGCCTTACTATTACCTACAGTAGTTCCCTCGTACACGGCTTAGATCCTTGATTACTAATTTTGTATTATTTGTGCATTATTATTATTATTACTCGGCTATTAACCCTTTGAGACCTTTTAACTGTTTAATCTGGCTATCATTAGACTATTTTATGCGGCTTAGGAAGGATCTGTGCGAGTGAGGCATAAATGAGTTGGGTTTAACTCCTTAGATTCGTAAATTACGCCATTATCTTAAGAAGTGGGTGTTCCTTAATTATAAAGAGTGACATTATATCATCATTGTTTACCTTCTACTTGTGTGCATAACCTCATCGTGTGAAGGAAACAAATACCAGGTAACAATGCTGTAATTGCTTTATTGGCTGCGGTCACGTGATTAGTTTCAAAAGGTTATACAATTTGCAAATGTGTGATCCAATATATTATATGCAAAAAGTCGTATTTAGATTGTAATGTGGGGGGGGGGGAATTTCAGAGCAGACGACGCTGTTATAGTAGGTATCCATTCCTTACCCCCCCCCCACCCACCCCCTCCCCCCTAAAATAAATAGGAAAAGTGGGGATTGGGCCTGAGTATATAGAATAGAAAATAGATTAATTGTATTTGTGTTCATTAACCCCTTCTGTACCGGTGATGTACGTTTCATTATATTCTGGCAACTATTAGACGATTTTGTTCAGCTTAGGAAGGATGTCTACTCAATACAAGGCTACAGACTGTCTCAATTCATCACTTTAGCTACCGTATATCCTTCCTAAACTTCATAAAATCGTCTAAATGCAGCTGAAATCAAATAGCAAAGACGTCGCCGGTACAGAAGGGGTTAAAGTAAATTGCATCAGTAATAATATGTTTCACTCATCGTTCGTGTGTGTGTCGGGGGGGTGGGGGGGGGATAGAGAAGGATTTATTTGTATGCATTTGACAATTAAGTATAATATTAAGGGACAATGGGTCGTTTTTCTGGTCCCCCTTCTCCCTCATGTTTAGTCCCATTAGTTGTCAGATTTGACGACGTTCGGCCCATTAGTTTGGCGATTTTGAACTTTGGCCTCATTGTTTTATCAATATTAAGACTTTTCGTGTAATATAGGTGTCAATCTTTTCCTGGCGAGCGATAGCGAACCTGTAATTTAGGAGGAATCGGCCACCGACCGGGACAGTTTTCTACCGAAAAATGTACAAATATATCTTGAAGGAGGATTTTGTTTTTGTTTTTTGTGTTTTTTAGGGAGGAAACTAGAGAAATAATAAATTAATTAAAATATCGACCAGAAAGTGAATCATCTCCCCTTAAGACACAGATGGGACAACAACCTCCACGTTTTGGTCTAGTCCCTGCAGTTATAATATACAATGTTCTCCCCCAGCAGCGTCAGTAGAGCGAGCCCCAACCCCGCTCCGTAGATGAGGAAGTGGCCGGAGAAGTTCTTGAGTTGTAGTGCCCTTGGTGCCGAGGTTTGTCCTGGGGTGGTCACTGTACACTCGTTGGGGCGCGGCCAATACTGCTGGCGCCAGTTGGTTAGCAGGCCGGATTGGGACATACTCAAGATCCTTAGAGAGATGTGGAGATAAAATAAACAATAAATATATATATATATATATATATATATATATATATATATATATATATATATATATATATATATATGTGTGTGTGTGTGTGTGTGTGTGTGTGTGTGAGAGAGAGAGAGAGAGAGAGAGAGAGAGAGATCATATTACCATTCTGCATGCTAAAACAGCTTCCTAGAAGTTACGTGTGTTCAACTGTCTCCGTGGGTTCTATAGCCCCACACAGTTTCTTGCTCTGTAGGCTACAGGGGTACAGTGTGCCTATGTATCGAGTATTGTTTGCACTCCTAGACAAAGTAGAAAGAAAGGCCTTTTGTATCATTAATTCCCACCCACTCACAAACTCTCTGAAAACTCTCTCTCTTCGCCGCAATGTTGCATCTCTATCGCTATTCTATCACTACTACAATAATCAGTGCTCCTCAGAGCTCTCCAAGTGTATACCACCTCCTCTATGTAGGGTACGTGGTACCAGTCTTGCAACACAATCCCACCCCTACTCTGTGCAACTCTCCAACCCAAGAGTGAAACGTTACTCTCAGACTTTCTTCTATTCAACTGCTGAGCTCTGGAACTCTCTCTCAGAATCAGTTTTTCCCTCCTCCTATGACTTAAATTGGTTCAAATTCCGTGTGTCCAGGCATTTTGGCTCGAACGTCCCTTGATTTTGGCCCTGTCACTCTTTCAACTATGGGGGAGGCACTCGCTACAGGCAGTTCTGCCTTTTGTCTCCCTCACTCACATAGAAAACAAAAAAAGTGTGGGAAGGTTCTTCCCATACTGCACTTCTCGAAAGGGTAGAGTCAAAAGCATTTTGTCGCATCAAATCATTAAATATTTTCTTCTTACTAATTTCCTACAAAATCTCTCATACACGCCGCAATGTTGCATCTCTCACTCTTCTACCACTATTACAATACTCAATATTCCTCAGAGTTTTATCAGTGTATGCCTCCTTCCTTACAGAGAGTGGGGGGTACCTGCCTTTCAACACATTCCCACCCCTATTCTGTTCAACTCTCTAACCCAAGAGTGAACCGACTTTCCCAATCTTCTACTCAACAAGTAAGCTCTGAACTCTCTCCCTGTTTTTGTCCCTCATCCAATGACTTAAACTACTTTAAGCTCCGTGTGCCCAGACATCCTGACTCTAACGTACTGTACCTTGAATTTGTCTCTTTATCACTCTTTCAACTTTGAGGGAGAGGAGGGGGGGGGGGGGGACTTATTACAGGCAGGTGTGCCTTTTGTCTCCTTCATACACATAAACAACAAAATGTGTGATAACCCTAATATCTTAATTTGACTGTTTTATCTTACTGATTATTAAATAGTTGTAAGTATGGCGCCCCAGCCTGCAGGACCAAGCCAAAGCCTGCGCTGAAGAAGTGTTGCTTCACCTGAGCCATACGACACTCCTTGGTGGCCAGGTAGTCCCGCTCCATGGCGAAGTCCAGGAAAGATTTTTCCTGGAAGCGAAATGTTGTCGTACTTTATCAGCTTATAACGAAAATCGTGTCTTAATGCTGAGAGAGTTGAAGAGGAATAAACGCCACAAGGAAATTTCAGGCTACGAACCTTAATGAAAGCCGTGGTGCGCAGGCTACGAACCTTAATGAAAGCCGTGGTGCCACTAAGAACTGCCTCGAGTCCCTGGGTGTCCGTGTGTACCAACAGCCCCGGACGGTCCTTGTGCAGCTGACCGATCTTGCTGTATGTGCTGGGGGATGGAGCATTCTGAAACCGGGATAAAATAGTACCAGAAGCACGTACAAAAAATGTTGTGAGCTAATTCGACGATATTACGTACAGGAAATTTTGTAAACAAATTTGACGATACATTGCAGATCCACAAAATAAAATTGGCAGTGATATGATCTTGAATTGCATAGAAGAAATACCACCCACCTAACAGAAGAGTTTAGTTAGCAGAGTTGCCAATATAGGCCCACAGACTAAAACTGGACTGGAATTCTCGAAAAGTGGCTCCAGTCCTGACGCTATTCTTGACCTACAGTGTGCTGGCTTAATAATCCAATAGGGTTGGTAGCCTCTGAAGTCCTATTTTAAATAACTAAATTACTTAACTATGAAATGATCCTAAGGTTTCATAGTTAAAATACCCACGAACTAACAGCAAAGAGTGTTTCATGAGCCGAGTTGCCGATGTAGGTCCACAGAATCTGGTCTTGGTTGGCCAGCTCCTCTAGTGAGTTAATGAGGCTGGTCATCCGGGGCACGGTGAGGAAGGCGATGAGGGTGCCGGTGTAGGACAAGATCAAGATGACGCTGAACACCCACCACACGCCGTTCAGTACACGAACAGGGCCCGTCTGACGCATGCGGATATCTGCGGGAGAGGACTTCGAAATGACCCTTGTTCTTTACGGGGCAGTATTAAATGCATGCCGTTTTTCTTGTATTAATCAAAAGAGTCTTTTATCATTTGCTTTGTTTGCATGAAGAATCACATCAGAAAGATAAATTGTTCTTCATAGTTAAAAAATACATTCTATAAACTATACTCTATTTGGAGAGCTTCATATTGTTTGAGTGTTAAGGTAAGTATGTGAAAACAACAATCTTTGAGCCATTTTATATAAATTTAAAAATTACAGAATTCATGGCTGATCTGTTAATCTCTCTCTCTCTCTATCTCGCTCTCCTCTCTCTCTCTCTCTCTCTCTCTCTCTCTCTCTCTCTCTCTCTCTCTCTCTCCACTTACTCTGCGGCTGTGATGTGAGGGTGGTGGCACAGTCCCAGAGATATTTTAAGAGAGGGTAGTTATGTGGGGCCCCAGCGTTGGGGTACATGGCCGGCAGACTACCCACACTGCCCAGGGCCCACATCAGAGGACCCACCACCACCACACTACACAGGATCAGAGACCACACCTACAGTAGAAGGGGTACACAGACATTTAGGTGGATGCTGCGGAATTTATGTGGATACTGAGGGATTTAGGTGGATACTGAGTAATTAGGGATAAATGAAAATAAGTTGATAAACGAAAGAAAAGGAAAGGAATGTGAATAAAAAGCGATAGCAAGAGAATACAAACTGAAACATAGCTGGGACGTGTCACAATAATGATGAAGATACATATACATACACAAATTTAAAGACCAAGTGCTCCCAAGAAGTGTGGTTCCCGTTTCATGTCCTACTGGCGGTGTTCCAGGTAGCCCTGTTTAGAGCTGCCTCACTTGTCAGGTTCTTTGGTTCAAGATCACACGAGTGCAATTAATCTCCCCCGAGACAAATTAAATGACGCTGAAAATTATCTAGCAATATTCGTAACTGCAACGGGAAAGCAACATACATCCAATAGCCAAACTGAAACCAAACAAGTGGCAGGACCATCATCAACGGGAATTATAATTTAATAGGAAGTATTGTACGTGCTGAAGGGATGTAGGCCTATTATTGTGATTGAAAACAAATCGTGAGTAGGTCTATATGTGCGATTGATTTTCTCTACTGTAATCTCCCTTCAGTACAAGCCCCAACACTCTGAGGAACGATGTAGTTGATGGGGGGATGTATTTCTAATGTAAGTGTGTACAGTATATGTGAGCGTATAATTTCTAGTCAAATATGATTTAGTTAGCCATAAACTTACATTTTCTTTCTTATTATTTTCAAAGAAAGTGATCTTTTAATGGTTAACTAAAGCATATTATATAATTATCTTATATCTTACGTATTTATAATTTTATTAAACTAACATTGTATGTAAAGAGCTAGCACAAGCAGTGTTTAATATGATAATAATAACATTTTGTTAGACCTTTGAATGTAAACATAAAAAAGAATATAACCTACTGTATACAGATATAATTTCAAAGGACAAACTGACAGTTTTAGGACGTACAGTGGATCGAGATATAGGCTTGAGCCCTGGACTATAGCTGACTGGTACCAGTGTTAGACCGGCGGCCCACGGCTAGCTAACTGGAACCAGTGTTAGACCAACAGTACAAGGCTATCTGACTTGGACCGGTGTTAGGCCAGCAGACCGGGACTAGCTGACTGGGACGTACCGGTGTTAGGCCGGTGGCCCAGGGCTAGCTGACTCGGACCAGTGTTAAGCCAGAGGCCTGGGACTAGCTTACAGGGACCAGTGTTAGGCCGGCAGTTCAGCTGACTGCGACCCATGTTAGGCAGGTGGCCTGCGGCTAGCTGACTGAAACCAGTGTTAGGCTGCCGACTTGGGGCTAGCTGATCGGGACCGGCGTTAGGCCGGTGGCCCGGAGCTAGCTGACTGGAAACAGTGTTAGGCCGGCAGCCCAGGGCTACCTGACTAAGACCGGTGTTAGATCAGCAGCTGGGGTGAGCTAACTGAGACCGGCATTAGGCTGGCAGCCCAGGGATAAATAACTGGGGCCGGTGTTAGGCTAGTGGCCCGGGGCTATAGCTGACTGGGAGCGGTGTTAGGCCGGCAGACCAGGGATAGATGACAGAGACCGGTGTTAGGCTGGCAACTTAGGGTAAGCTGACTGTGACCAGTGTTAGACTGGAGGCTCATATGGCTAGCTAACTGGGATCAATGTTAGGCTAAAGGCCCGGGAATAGCTGACTGGGACCGGTGTTTGGCCGGTGACCAAGGGCAAGCTGACTGGGACCGGTGTTAAGCCGGTGTCATGTGGGTAGCCGGTGTTAGGCCGGCAGCCGGGGTGAGCTGACTGGGACTGGTGTTAGGCTCGCAACTCTGGTCTAGCTGACTGGGGCTGTTGCCAGGCCAGCAGCACGTGGATAGCTGACTGAAACCGATGTTAGGCCAGTGACCCGGGGCTATAGCTGACTTGGACCGTGTTAGGCTGGTGGCCCGGGACTTACTGATGGGGATCGGTGTTAAATCACCGGCAGTCTGGGGCTAGCTGACTGTGACCAGTGTTATGCCGCTGACCCAGGGCTAGCTGACTGGGACTGGTGTTATGCCGGCGGCCCAGAGATAGCTGACTGGAACCGATGCTAGGCCGGCATCCCAGAGCTAGCTGACTAGGACTGGATTTAGGCCGGCAGCACGGAGCTAACTGATTGAAACGAGTATTAGGCTGGCGGCTAACTGACTGGGACGTGTTCAGCTTGCAGCCCGAGGCTAGCTGCCTGGGACCTGTGTTAGGCCGGATGCCCACCGCTAAATGACTGGAACCAGTGTTATGCCAGCGGTGCGGGGCTAGCTAACTGGGAAATGTGTTCAGCCCATGGCCTGGGGCAAGCTGACTGGGACTGGTATTAGGCCTGAGGCCTGGGGTTAACTGACTGGGACCGGCGATAGGCTGGTGGCCCGGGGCTAGCTGACTGGGACTAGTGTTATGCCGGCAGGGCTACTAAGTAACAACTGATCCAGGCTTTATTTTCTCAAACTTACATTAGAGCTATTAATAAGGTTAAAGCACAAATAATTTCCTTTCTAAGGTGTCACTATAATTTATATCTTATATCCATCTGGGGCTAGCTAAATAGCATCGGTGTTAGTTCTAATGATTGGGAGCTGACACTACACTCACTGGTATGAGTTATAGCGCAATATGTCTGCTGTATTTCTGTATGTCAACCCAGTTGACCAGGGGCGTAAAGTATGGGGGGAACCGAGGTAATGTTCCCCCATGCTTCACATCCTTGAGTGATCAACAGGCAAACATGCTTGACACTACACAGCACTTGTTTTTAAGAGTAGTTGCAACTTGACAGACAACTGCTGCCCGTGGTCATCTGGGTCGACATATTGAATTACACCAGACATTTTGCATTATAACTCATATCAGTGGGTGTTTTGGCAGCTCCCAATCATAAGAACTTGAGTTCATTTGTCTCAACCAGCATTCATTTATTTAAGGATTAATCTACTGTATCCTAACTTAGATTCAACAAGTGAAATACATTGACCATTCGCTTCTCGGTTGAAACATTTGTCAGACGCAAGCACAAAATTTGGAGGATCGGGGTGGGGAGGACATGATTAAGAGACAGTTTTTTCAGTCAGTTATTCTCGGGGCAGACCATGTGTAGCCCTACATGATACCAAGTAGATTATTATTGTGGGACTGGGAAAACAAATATTTAGTCAAACTTCTCAAACATGAATAGGATACTCTGACTATCCTTTAAGGTTGTCAGGCTCTCCTAACTTTCTAGGAAGTTAAGGGTATGGCTACTATAGTCTGTGTTTTTATTTATTTATTATTTTTCTTAGCTCATTGTAAATGGCCATGTCCCTATCTTGAATCATCAGCGATTTCGAAGATTTTTTTAGCGAACTGTATTGTTAATAATGGAGCTTGACATTAATATGATGCATAGACGTAGTAGTTTAAAAATATTCATTAAATAGCAAGGAATAAGCTGCTAAAGGATTTTATTGTTCGACAGACTATAGAAACCGAAGCGTAATTACCCACCTCCCATGAGAAAGGCTCGAGGAAGGCCAGGAAGTTGTTCTGTTCCCTGGGCGGGGGTATGAGGATGGTGGTGGGGTCCTCGTAGAAGGCGTGGGTGAAGTCTATTACAGCCTCCCGGATGTAAGTGATGGTGATGCTGGCGATGGCGAAGTCCACTCTCTACGGGGAACACGGTCAACACAAAGTAAAAAAAGATTGTCGTGAATATCAAAATTCGAAGATAGTCAACACAGTGTTCTTATAATTAGTGAAAAAAGTGTTGTGAATACAAAATTGGAAAATATTCAACACAGGCTTCTCATAGTAAGTGAAAAAAGAGTGTCGTGAATACATAACCGGAAAGCTAGATCCACATATTGAAAACATATTTACTGCAAAGACGACAGTTTCGGTCCATCTTGAGCCCTCTTCAGATATGCACCAAAAGAAGGCTCAAGATGAACCAATTTTGTTGTGTCTATAAGAATTACTTTTTTCAAAGTATTCCTTCACTCATAATGTTTTTATCCATTCTGCCAACAATCGAAGAATATAATTAACCCTGTCTATACCGTCGACATCCCTAGTATTTGTATTCTGGCAACTAGTAATTGATTTTATTCAGTTTAGGAAGGATCCTTAGCAATCATAAATTTTGAACTACCACCGATCGTTCTTAAATTGCACAAAATCGTTCAAATATAGCTTGAACAAAATTAAAAAGACGTCGCCGGTACAGAAGGGGTTAGCCAGGAATAGCTTAGTGCCACTCACCTGTGTCTGCACCATGCCCACCATACCATTAAAGGTGCCGTTCTTCATAGGAGCGCCCCAGTTGCCATCATAGGGGGGCACAAGGCGGTAGCTGGGGAGGGAAGAGCAGTCAAGAGTCATGCCAACTGCACGTGTTGAGTTTGTGCAATTTGTAAAGCAAACACACACAACAACTTAGCTCTTAACAGTCATTACACATAACTTGGATATATTCTAAAACATAATAATCAATCAAAACTTGCACGGGTGGGAAATTTATATTCCTGTTTTGCTTATTAGGCGAGCATGTTGGATATGAGTTTGTGCAATAGATAATCCGAATGCACAACTAAATCTACGAAATGTTGATGAAAGTATAATTGTACAATTATAGGAAACATCTGAGAAGTAACAATGTCAACCTAAACTCACGTAAAGTTAAACCTGTCAGCCATTTCATCCAACATCTCTATACAGAAGCCACGCGCGCCCACTATCTCCTCCCCGCCCATCTGCAGGATTATGAAGGGCGGCCGCTGTGGGGAAGAAAGGAAGAACAATCAGATCAAATATACTACATGTAGGCTACATATCATGCCTTAGTATGTCCACTGATATGTGTTCGATGTTTAAGGGGATTGGTTCACTTTCTGGTCGATTTTTCACATTTATTTATTATTATATTTTTTTTCCCCCTCCCTCGACCTCGATCAAACTTTACAAAAAACCTCCATTACATCCCCCTTCTAGATTAATTTATAATATAATCATATATTACAGTAGTGCCATATTATTATTAGATTGGTGGCCATATCTCTCGTCGAGGTGAAAAATATTGTAGTGATATGATCAAGACTCAAGAGCACACTTTTGTGGAATAGAGTACTTTACAGTTCAACAAAACTTAAGAGGTACAGCCCCCTAAACTTAAATTAACCATAATAGCAAGAGAGGTACAATTTAACAAGATTATATTACCAAGAGGGAGAAAATTAGATAATGAAAAGGGTTGTAGGACAGAAGTAAGCAGCGAAGTAAACACCAAGACCAAGTAACGCCTCAACCCCACTGAACTATAATAATATTATTGTTCAGTGCTCAACCCACATTGATAGTCGCCACCACCATCTTCCGGCCGTTGAGATAACTCCGAGCCGTCGCTAGCCTGACACTCCAGGGTGTGTGCTGTGCTGCGGCTCTGTCCTCGCTCCCGTCACCAACACACGACAGGTACTCCGCCAGGTAACTGTGGAGGGAGAGTGCTGTAGTCAATTTAACCCCTTCATTATATTCTGGTTATCATTAGACGATTTGCTTTGGCTTGTAATCTACCTCTAGGACTCAAAAGGGTAAATACGATCTCAATAAACCCTATGAATAACATTAGGTCCTTCTTAAACTGCATAAACTCGTCAAACTTTTGCCAGAATGAAGGTAAAAAGGCATGTTGTGCTGAAGGGGTTAAGATGGAAGGACGGGGGGTAATTATTTTAATCATTCGAGGCGTTTTACATTTTGTTCTGTGAGCTATAGAGGTCAATGTTCAAGAGTTTCGGTCTACATATTTGGAATAGGGTATAGCTTCAAATTACTTTGATTTAGCTGGCCTAAGCGATGGTGCAGACTGTGTTGCTGAAGAGACGAGGGGAGTAGTGGTGGTGTGGTTGTTCTGTTCCAGCCACAACGTTATTACAGGCACTGCACACTCAAACCTGCGACCCAACTGTTAAGGAACACCGAAAGGGTTATTATTATTATTATTATTATTATTATTAGCGGTTGTAAGTCAAAAGGGATGGACAGACTAATGAGGAAGTAAGAAGGAGGTGCGGTGTGGAGGTAGATGTGCTGGAAAGTGTGAAAAGGAACAACTTGAGATGGTTCGGCCATATGGAACGTATGGAAAGCGAGAGAATGACTAAGAGGGTGTACGAGAGCGAGGTGGAGGGACAGAGAGGGAGAGGTAGACCGAATATGAGGTGGAAGGATGGAGTGAGGAACTACATGAACGAAGGCGGTGCTGGTTGGGGGGAGGGGCGTCGACTGACTGGGGACAGAGGTGCATGGGGGCGGTTCGTTCGTGGCCACCCCTTCGGGGATCACGGCGTCAGGCAATAGATAGATAGATAGAAGTCAAAACGGCCACACTTCTAAACTGCATCTCTCCCAAACGGCCGCAATCCCAAACGGCCACACTCCCAAACGGCCACACTCCCAAAACGGCCACACTCCCAAAACAGCCACACTCCCAAACGGCCACACTCCCAAACATCCACACCCCCAAACGGCCACAATCCCAAACGGCCACACTCCCAAACGGCCACAGTCTCCTAACCTAACCTAACTCCATTTGACCGTCCAGGAGTGTGGCCGTTATTACATTGGCTACATGTCCTTCCTATGGTATGGTTAGTAGCAGTTTGAGGGGGAGTATATTTAGACCCCCTTCTCCCTCATGTTCAGCCCCATTAGTTTTGATTTTTAAAGGCGTTTTCTCCGTTAGTTTGGCAATTTTAAGCCCTGTTGTGCCATTTAGGTGTGGCTTTTTCCTGGCGAGCGATAGCGAGCAAGTAATTTAGAAGGAACTGGTCTTTAGAAGCAACCCTTTTCTACCGAAAAATGTACACACATATCTCTCGGGGGTATTTTCTAAGCTTGATGGAGGTCTTAGGAGGAAACTAAAGAAAATAATAAATGCATAAATGATAAACTAATTACAAATCACCCATTAACAGCAATGGTGACATAAAGGAGTTGTAACCCTTAGAAGATACGATGACGCATTTCTTTTCTGTTTTCTGGCTATTATTAAATTATTTTATTCATATGAGGAAAGGTATATGGAAGACAGAGGGTTAATTGAGGTAGTGTTCACCCTTATTATTATTACAAATCCTTCCTAAAATCGTTCAGTGATAGCCAAAGTAAGCTGTCAATTTAGTTAAAATAGGACTTCAGAGGCTATCAACCCTATTTGATTGTTGAGCCAGCACAATACGTCAAGAAGAACGTTAGGACTGGAGCTTCTTTGCGAGAATTCCAGGCACTTGCTGTCAAAATGCGTCATAATCATCAAAGTGTTAATTTACTGCAACATTGAAGGTGAGTAACGCACAAAGAAGGTGTAAATACCGTAGCCAGGTGTCCCGGGAGTATCGTTGTTGTTGTTGTTGTTGTTGTTTTTGTTGTTGTTGTTGAGATGGGGTGCGGGCGGTGACAATCCTCCAGCTCCAACACCAAGGACCCCCGCCCCACGCCAGACTCCACCCCACACCCACCCACGCCCACCACGCTGACCTTGTCCCATTCTAAAAGTAAGAAGGAAAATAACACTATATTCACCACTATGAAATTAGATGCAACTTGGACTCAGATACTTAGGCTACTGTCCTTGTCCCATGCTAAATAAAGATAGAAATAAACACTATAGTCACCACGATTAAATAAACCATGGGCTCCGATATTTACTGTCCTTTTCCCATGCTAAAGAAAGACAGAAATAAACACTATATTCACCACGATTAAATAAACCATGGACTCCGATATTTACTGTCCTTTTCCCATGCTAAAGAAAGACAGAAATAAACACTATATTCACCACTATGGAATTCAATACAAAATGTACTCGGATGCTTTACAGAACACCTATTACACACCACCATTATGTTCTGCAACTACTATCCCAGCAAGATACATTACCCAGCAATTTGCCTGATAATGCTTGGACGTAATGTGCTATAAATCTGTTGGGTAAGCGTGTGGAGAGCTTAAACTAACAATCTTAGCGGAGAATCCTTTATGTTACATAAAAATCAATCTTGATAAATGACAGCTCCTTTCTAAAGGTAATGACACTATATAACATTACTAAGAACTACACATTCTCCTTCCCTCAGCATAACCATACCCGAATGTGACCTATGGTGTTATTGCACTTGTGCAATGTTGTTTCGGTATATCTATACAGTAGTCTGTTTGTTTTCCTCTGACAGTAAATTGCATATCCAAATTTTCATTCCTCGGCTATTACGAAGATTTTGAAGCAAAATATTTTGTTAATTATGAAGACATAGTATTAACCCTTACGCTGCGGGGACCGTACAGGTACGTCCTGGCAATATGCTGCAATTTAAAGCCCATTAACCCGGGAACTGCGGGAAGACCCTTAAGAGTTCCCCCGGCGGACTCTTAACCCCTTCAGACATATATGACGCAGAGGTTGCCAGATTAGCAATAAGAAATAGAGTTCTCTCACTCTTATAATTACCTCTCCAAAATTAGTTTTCTGCCTGCCCACATCTAACTCAAAGACAACTGCAGAGGTTGAAGTAACTAAAATAAAGGTTTGTAAAAAACCCTGATGGTAATAAAGGCTTTAAAGTATCCCTAATAGGCTCAAAATTGCGTCATATGTCGGAGAGGGTTAAGAGTCAGAGAAAAAAAAAAAAAATTTAAACATCGAAAAAAAAAAAATTTGCCCTTGGGCCATGCAAAATATCAGTCCTCTACCTCCCCTCCTTCCCCACTTTCCTCCCCTCCTTCAGTTATCACCTATTTTCCCTGTTATTCCCTTATTCTGAGGTATATTTTCGTGCTAACATTAGCGAGTTGCAAGCAGGGCATTGTCATCACTGTTAGCAAGCGAGTGCAAGAGAGAGAGAGAGAGAGAGTATCGATCGACAGTGTCTCAGTAGCCTTGGGGGAAATTGGCGGGAAAGGAGGTTGCCTCACCCATACATTATGTAACTCACGGCCTGTATCGCCGATTTTGACCATCCAAACGCTGTTTTCACTCGTTTTATTGTTGTAACAGGTTAATACCTTTATAATCAACCTATAATAGGCGCATATGGATAAGTATTAATGCTATTTATGGTAAAATTAATATTTTAGTGATGGAAACAGCTCAAATACATGCGCACAGGCAGAGGTGTCTAATTACCCCAATGCGCACTTAAGAGGTTAAAGCCTGTGGAGATGTGTGCGAGTGAGCAGGAGTGCGGCAGGCCCCCGTTCGCTCTCCGGCATGTCTGCCGTGGCACTGAGACTCTCACCCCATGTCTCGCAAGAGATATTCAGTGTTGCCAAAGGCAAATGTAGTGCAACATTGCAAATTATTAACGAATATTGCCGATGTCTGTAGTAACGCTGCGGGTCAACCCCGCAAGCTATACAGCTCGTTCTGGTGTCATTTGAAAGCTCTTTTCTTCTATATTTTTGCTGGAAACATTTAGTTTCATTCAGGCACTTGCTTAAGCAATCAGGAGTGCCTGAATGAGCCCTATTATAGCGGAAATATGCCTGCAACGTAAGTGTTAATGGGCTGCATTGACATAGTAAGTTCAGATTTGACCATTAAAAATCTAGAAATCAACTGCTAAGGGATTCATATTACCGTCTTCTAAAATCAAACTGATTATACTGCTACAGTTTCTTAATTAGATTGCATAACAATTCGATCAACGATTAAAATCTACATTCAGTCTAATTACCGACACCAATGCTAAACAAAAATGAAAACTGAGCCAGAATAAGGATGCTGAGAGGAAATTGACAGAAGAAAAGAGCCGTGTGAATCCACTTAACACTAGGTGATAAAACGTTTAGAAGGTTACTGGAGTACTTTTAAATTCATTATCGAATTGTTTTAAAAAAAAAATGTTTTTATTATTATTATAATGTTCTTTGTGCCTTAACCACCAAGTTAAACATACACCCGTTTTATTGGTAGAAAATCTCCCGGCGAAAGGCTGGCTTCTAAAAAGTTGCAAGCTCACTATCACTCGTTAACCCCTACTGTACCAGAGCATTTTGCAATCTATATACCCCTCAGTACCCGCCATTGTGGCCAAAATTATTCATCAGCGGCGAGACATGATGCTCCCACCATGAAAGCTGAGAGGTGACTGAGTCTGGCTGGGTGGTGGCGGCTAGCCGAGACTCGTGCAATATTGCCAGCACCTAGCAGTAATGCCTCCATATCATGTTAGCGGCTCCCGCTAAATATAAGGTCGAGTATTAGCGACAGATGACATTCGTCGCTCATACTACCGAATACCTTTTATACTGACGGATTAGGATCAGCGATGAGACAGCATGGGTTTATTATAATAACACTTGATTGAAGCGAAAGGTAAAAAAATCAAGGCGAAACGCTTTAACCCTTACGCTGCGGGCTTATTTGCGCTATTTAGCGCATATTCAGGCATTCCTGAATGATTTATCAAGTATCTGCATTAAATGACCTGTACTCTGCCAAAAACTAGGCAAAAATAGCTTCAAAATGACACCAGAAAGATCTTCGTAGGTGGCGGGGTTCACCCGCAGCGTTGCCATAGACATTCGGGAAAACTCGCTAATTATTAGCTCTCGCTCGCTCTGCAACACTGTCGAGACAGCCACGCGAGACCACAGTCTACCTCAGTGAGCGGCTGGCTTCTCTGAGGGTCGGACGGAGGTCCCTCATGCTCCCGCCCACTGACACTCGATTTCTACGGCTTTTACAGGCTTTTAAAGCCTGTAAATTGCTCTAAATTGCCTATGCGTTCTGGAACGTCACCCGCAGCCAATGGGTTAAATCGCTATACTAACTTGTGTGAAGCATGAAAGGAGGCGTGGGATGTCAAGACCCAGCTTACCTTTGAGGAGAATGGTGTCAAGGAAGACGTGGTGCAGGTGTAGGCCCAGAGAGTCTGCCAGGGAGGTGAAGGCAGCCTGGGCGTGGTGGTCTGACAGGCGGAAACTGCTGGGGGAGAAGTCCACCAGGTTATCGTGAACCACCACTGCAATACGAGAAAATATGTGTATCACTCACTTAAATGCCATCATGATAAGTTGCTTTATGTTCCTATTATGATTTTGTTTAATCGAACAGCATATTTATTTGTTCCCGGTAGTAGTAACCAAGTCACATAATCTAGTGGCATCCAGGGAGACCACAAATGAATTGCTCTCATGCACCTGTCCCTAGTCAGTCGACGCCCCTCCTCCCATCCAACAGGTCAAGAAGTAAAAGGCTTCAAATACAGATATAGTCTTTGTTATGTATGGCAGTAAGTTGTTATTTTTAGGTTTAAGGCAATCTTACTTAAAAAATGGGTCGAGATTACTGTACTGTACACTGTCAACAGTGGCATTATATATTGGTTAAAATGTAAATAATAGTTCACTGCAGATGACGTACCCAGACGTTTTGTTATTACCAGAGTTTATATACTTACCATAGGTATTACTGTCTGATTTGGTACCATCGAACCGTTCCGTTTGTTGCCAGACTCTTCCATAAGCTTCTAACCTTTCCTCTCATACTAACCCTCTCATGTTTGGATATTCGAAACGTGTATTCAGGAAGGATGTCCCTAAATACACGGATAAATGATGAGTATATAGGATACTTTAAAAAACAATTTAAGGGGACATTGGATATTTTGGGGGTCTATTTATTTGCATATTCATATATTTTTTTGTTTCCTCCATCTCCCCTTAAGGGGACATGGGACGGTTTTCTGGTCCACTTTCTCCCTCATGTTTAGCCCCATTAATTTTTAGATGTTAAGATGTTTGCCCCATTATTTAGTCGATTTTAAGACCTTTCGCCCCATTTCTTCGTCAATATTTAGACCTTTCGTGCTATTTAGGTGTTGATTTTTTTTCCCTGGCAAACGATAGTGAGCCTGTATTGTTGTAAGAACCGGCCGTCGGCCGGGACATTTTTCTACCGATAAATGTATAAATTAATCTAGAAGGGGGATCTAATGGATGTTTTTTTTAAATTTGATGGAGGTCTAGGGAGGAAACTAGAAAAATAACGAATACATGCAAAAATCGCCCAAAAAGTGAACCATCTCCCTTAATTAAAACTGAATAGTCGAATTGCTTATAAATTGAGCTACAATAAGTTTTGGTAGTGACACGCTGAATGGAGCCCTTGACGTGTATCCTCCCTCCCAATCAATAGAGAGAAAGCCAAAATAATGCAGTAATTGTGTTAAGGGTATATTTTCATTGTGTTAAGGGTATATTTTGGGCGGATGCCCAACCCCGAAAGGGGTTGTAATAGGGGAGGTATCCCCCCGCCAAAGGCGGCTTTCTAGGGCCTTTCCTAGCTGATGCTGAGAGGATTGGGTTCTAGTCATGTGGTGATGGGCTGGTCTATCAGAGTGAGAGCTGAGCAATCTCTGCCATACCCATAGCTTCCTCTGACTTTTCCTTTAACTTATATATTTTCTAGATCTCAAGTGACGGCGTCTCTTCTGTGGATTGACCTCCCAATCTACCAAGATTGGAAGCCAAAGCGTCACATTTTTCCCTTGCCCCTCAACTTTCTCTTCATAATTGCTGAGGGGCACAGGGCCCTGGGTGGGGCTTTGGTTTCCCGGGCGTTTCCGCACCCTCCTCAGCCCCCCGCCATGGAGTGGCTTTGGTCACCCAGGCTTTATTGTGGTCGGCGGGGAGGGTTCTGTGGGGGTCACTCGGTTATGGCCTTGGAATTGCTCGGGGCCTTGGGGCTGTTCGGCCAGGCAGCTTGGGGAACAACAACAACAGGGTATATTTTAATTAAATTTAGTGTTTTTTCATGACCCCCTAAACTCTTGTGATTAGCCCCATTAGTTTTAAAACTTAAAGACATTCACCCCATTAGTTTGGCGATTTTATGACCTCTCGCTCCATTACGTTGCCAATACTAAGAATGTTCGTGCCATCTAAGTGTCGATCTTTCTTTCCTGGCAAACAATAGCCTGTAATTTAGGAGAAAACGGCCTTTGGCCGGTTTATGCATAAATTTACTTTAAAGGTGGGGTCTTGCAGTTATTTTTTAAGCGTGATGGAGGTCTTTGGAGGAAACTAAGAAAAAATAATTAAACTAAAAAATATATAAAGAAAAAAAAATCCTCACCTCTTAAGTGCGCATGGGGGTAATTAGACACCTCTGCCTGTGCGCATGTATTTGAGCTGTTTCCATCACTAAAATATTCATTTTACCATAAATAGCATTAATACTTATCCATATGCGCCTATTATAGGTTGATTATAAAAGTATTAACCTGTTACAACAATAAAACGAGTGAAAACAGCGTTTGGATGGTCAAAATCGGCGATACAGGCCGCGAGTTACATAATGTATGGGTGAGGCAACCTCCTTTCCCGCCAATTTCCCCCAAGGCCACTGAGACACTGTCGATCGATACTCTCTCTCTCTCTCTCTTGCACTCGCTTGCTAACGGTAATGACAATGCCCTGCTTGCAACTCGCTAATGTTAGCACAAAAATATACCTCAGAATAAGGGAATAACAGGGAAAATAGGTGATAACTGAAGGAGGGGAGGAAAGTCGGGAAGGAGGGGAGGTAGAGGACTGATATTTTGCATGGCCCAAGGGCCAAAAAAAAAAAAATTTTATGTTTAAAAATTTTTTTTTTTTTCTCTGACTCTTAAGAGTCTTCCCGCAGTCCGCCGGGGGAACTCGTAAGAGTCTTCCTGCAGTTCCCGGGTTAAGGGGAGATTTCCACTGGAGAGATTTTTATCTTGACTCCTTTCTCCCTCATGTTTAGCCCCATTGATTTTCTAATTTTAAGACGTGCACCCCATTATTTTGACGATTTTAAGAACTTTCGACCGATTTCTGTAAAATTTAAGACCTTTCGTGCCATTTAGGTGTCTATTTTATCCTGGCGAGCGATAGCGAGCCTGTAATTTAAGAGTGACCGGCTTTCAAATTTATCTTGAAAGGGGCTCAAGGGGGTGTAATCTTATGCTTGATGGATATCTAGAGACCAAACTAAAAACCTCCTCTTAAACCCAAAAGCAACCGACTAAAACACTAACTGGACGTACTAGCATGAAGCAGGAGATATTATGATGACAGCAGAATATTAGGAGATCGGCAATACCTTATATATTATATATAAAAACAACTGGGATATTAACCTTTCCAGTGCCAATGACGTCTTGTTTTGTCTTATTGTAGGTTTAGTTAGACGATTGTATGCAGCTTAAGAACGATCTGTGGGAGTTAAAAGGGATATGTGAGGAGGTTGGAGGTCATTTAAATGCTAGAGAGCCTTCCTAAACTAAATAAAACTGTCTAATAATTGCCAGAATATAATGAAAATGACGTCACTGGTTCTGACCCCCTTCTCCCTCATGCTTAACCCTATTAGTTTTGAGGTTTTAAAAATTTCGCCCCATTAGTTTGACGATTTTACAACCGTTCGCCCCAGTTGTTTCCCGATATTAAGAATTCCGTGCCATTTAGGTGTCAATTGTTTTCTGGCGAGCGAAAGCGAGCCTGCAATTTTGGAGACACTGGTCTTCGCTCGAGACATTTCTCTATCGAAAAATGCAAAAAATAATCACGAAAGAGGGTCTTGGGGGTGGGGGGGGGGGGTGTTAAAGCTTAAGGGGGGTGACCTGCTTTTAGTTATTTCTGTCCTTTTCTCTCTTTCTTTGGCTTGTATCCATTCGGCCCCATTCAGCCAACTATTTTAAGACGTTTATCCCCATCTAGCCATCTAGGTGTCGATTTCTTCCTGGCGAGCGATAGCGAGCCAGCATTATATGAAGAAATCCGGCTTCGCCGGAGAAATTTTTCTATCGAAAAATTTACAAATTTTGCCTGCTGTCAAACAAAAATAAAAAATATGCTGACTCGCTACCGCTCACCAGTAAAAAATTGACACCTGGATGGGGATAAACGTCTTAACACAGTAGGCTGAATGGGGCCAAATGGATACAAGCCAGAGAAAGATAGAAAAGGACAGAACCAAAACAGGTCACCCCCCTTAATGGAGGTCTAGGGAGGACACTGAAAAATAAATAAAAATATAAATAAATCGTCCTTTAACCTCTTCAGTACCGGTGACGTCCTTTGCATCATATTCTGGCAACTATTAGACGATTTTATTCAGCTTAAGAAGAATCTTTAGCAATAATAAGTCTTTACAATATATCTCGACCATCCCTTTTATCTGCCATAGATCATCCCTAAGCTGCATAATATCGACAAATTATAGCTAGAATAAAATATAGCTGGTACTCAAAGGGTTACGGCCAAAACAGAGTGCAATACTGACGGAGGCGCTGCAGGTGGTGTTGTTGTGAGAGGACCGACGTAGGCGCTAGGGGAAGAAGAAGAAGATGGAGGGAGATCATCGCCGTCACCCACACCATCACTCTCCTGGCCACCATGTCCACGGTCTGTATGGAAGGAAGAAACAGCTTAGGGTCGTTCCTTTAAACCACACAGTACCAAGGCGTCCTTTTCATCATATTCTGGCAACTATTATACGATTTTATTCAGCTTAGGAAGGACCTCTAGTAATAACAAAGCTTCCAACTATCCCAACCAACCCTTTTACCTACCACAAATCCTTCCTAAGTTGCATAATATCGTCAAAATATAGCTAGAATAAAATATAACACACGTCGCTGGTACTCAAAGGGTTAAACGTAGTAATAGCTTTCCCCAAGACCTTTCCCGACCCAGATTGACCCTTATCGTTTATCTGCATAAGGGTCAATCTGGGTCAGGGGAAAGTCGTAGGGAAAGCTTTTACGATGTATAAAGAAATAGCTTAGTATGGGTGGTAACCGAGCTTCTAAAACACGACCTCACTCGAAAACGGCTTCGCTCAAAATCGGCCTCACTCCTAAACGGCCTCACTCCGATAAGGCCGCAACAAGAACAGCCACAGTGTTCTTATCTAACCTTACTCAATTTAACTTTTTAAGGGAAGATTTTCACTGTCATCTTCACAGTCTTCTCCCTCATGTTTAGCCCCATTAGTTTTGAGATTTTAAGAACTGTTATCCCATTTGTTTATCCATGTTAAGACCTGCAGGTTATTTCATATTTTATATATAAATAAATCAGACTAACAGACACCATAAAACATTCCATTGACGGAAGATACGAATATACGCTAATGTTTAACTAGTCTGGTAAATAAATGCCGAAAATCGCTAGAATAAATACACAATCTGTACAATATATCTAAAATAGTTCAAATCTACAAAATATCGCTAGAATTCATGTTGCTAGATGTCAAAATGTGCCTCTAGATCGAAGTAAATACCTCTAGATCTAGCGAGAAAGTAGCTAATTTGGCAACACTAGGAGAGACGATGGATGGCTAAAGGAAAGTAAGAAAAGTATATTGTCCAATGTTGGGGGAGGGAGGGGGGGGGGAGGGATTGGAAGATTATAGGGGGGCTCTTGGGTTGGTTGTTGGGATTGGTTTCTAGATGTAGGTCAAGATAGATAAGGAAATAAAGTAAGAGTACGAAAATTATCTAGAGACGGTGATGATGATGATGATGATGATGGCTTGAGTAAAGTAGGAGATTAGAGAGTTTTGGATAGAGGAAGAATAAGTTGAGAAATGAAAAGTACAGTAAAAGATAAAACTACTTGAGAGACGGTTAATTAGTTAAAATAGGACTTTAGAGGCTATGGACCCTAGAGGATCATTAAGCCCACGAAAAGTCAGGAAGTGTGCAAGACCGGAGCCCCTGAGCCCCCGAGCCCCCGAGCCCCTGAGCCACCCCAAGATTTATACACACAGATATACTGGGAATATAAACCCTTCTTCACTCGAGAACCCCAGTCGCTTCCACAACCTTTAAGGGGAGGTTTTTAGTTGATTCCCTAGACTTCCATCAAGCTTAAAATTACTCCCCCTAGACCCCCTTTCAAGATAAATTTGTACATTTTTCGGTAGAAAAATTTCCCGGCCGAAGGCCGGTTCCCCTTAACTTACAGGCTCGCTATCGCTCGCCAAGAAAAAATCGACACCTAAATGGCACGAATGGTCTTAAAATTGACAGAAATGGGGCGAGGGTTCTTAAAATCGCCAAACTAATGGGGCGAACGTCTTAAAATCTCAAATGCAATGGGGCTAAACATGAGGGAGAAAGGGGTCCAGAAAAAAATCCTCCAGGTGGAAATCTCCCCTTAATGTGACCAGAACTGGAGCCTCTTGCGAGAACCCCAGTCCCTTGTTCCCGAGAGACGGTATTATATAGGACAGGATGGCTATAAGAAAGAGTGAAAAACATTCTTGTTAAATGGATTGGAGGTTGGGGAGGTTGGATTTGAAATATTTGGTGGATTCATGGGAGGGTTGTTGGGATTGGTTCTTAGTAGAAGTTAAGATTAGCAATTGAAATATAGTTTAAGATCAAAAGATATCAGGGAGCAACCAGAATACTCCATTGTTAAAATATTATTAAAAATATTTATGCATACTTTTGTCCGTCCAGACGTTGTTGTTTGGACTCGGGTTATACCACGCCTGACTGCGGACCACCAGGTGAATATACTGACATACACTGGCTGTCTTATATCCCTACCTAGCTTATCACTCGCCTTACCTGCGTTCAACCTGTGACACTGCGCATTCTCTCTCTCTCTCTCTCTCTCTCTCTCTCTCTCTCTCTCTCTCTCTCTCTCTCTCTCTTACATTTCGAAACCATTAACGCCCTCAGACAGTACACTAGGACCATACGGCTGGGAGAGTGTAGATTACAGAGAAGGGGTGTTGTAGATAGCTCGCTCTCGCTCTCTCTCTCTCTCTCTCTCTCATATACACATGGGAGCACGCATGCGCACACATCGACAGTCACAAATACCTACACAGTCAAGAGAATATGTACGTACAAGCACAGACACACATACAAGTACACACACACATGCAGACCCCGTACAGTACACTTCATAGATACATATAACCACTCTCGCCCCCCCCCCCCCCCACTCCCATCAACACACACACACACACCTTAAGGGGAGACTGACCGTTTGTTTGGTCTATTCATTCATTTATACATATATTTTAAAAGTTTCCTCCCTAGACCTCCATCAAGCTTATAAAAACACCCCCTAGACCCCCCTTCAAGATAAATTTGTACATTTTTCGGTAGAAAAATGTCCCGGCCGAAGGCCGATTCCTCTTAAAATTGCAGGCTTGCTATCGCTCGCCAGGAAATCATCGACACCTAAATGGCACGAAAGGTCTTAAAATTGACAACGAAATGGGGCGAAAGGTGTTAAAATCGCCAAACTAATGGGCCGAACGTCTTATAATCTCAAAACTAGTGGGGCTAAACATTACGGAGAAGGGGGTCCAGAAAAATGGTCTTCCTCCCCTTAAGGAGAGATGGGCCGTTTTTTCTGGTCCCCCTTCTCCCTCATGGTTAGCCCCATTGGTTATCAGATTATATGACGTTCGGTCCGTTAGTTTGGCGATTGTAAGACCTTTCGCCCCATTTCTTTTTCAATATTATTTTTTTTCGTGCCAATTAGGTGTCGAATATTCCCTTCTACAGTATACACAGGCACATACCCCATATACCGGGGGGGGGGGGGGGGGGGGGGGCCCGACTCGAGACAGAGCCACATGGAAAACACAACACAACATAACAAACCATAATATAAATTCACACTCATCTAGGTCGCCCAGGAGAAGACCCAGAGGCCCAGGATCACTAGGGGCCTCCAGCATTGTCCAGGCCCCAGACATCCCGGAGAGGTGCCGATCTCAGCAGGCAGACACACAGCAGAGCACACCACAATGCCCACCCACCTATGGTAACCTGGATAATAAGCTGCAGCAAACCCTTATATACAGTCAAGAGTGTTGAGGGGGGGTCACCGGCTTTGTTTATCTTTCTCTCCTGTTCTCTCTTTCCCTGGCTTGTATCCATTCGGCCCCATTCAGCCAACTGTTTTAAGACGTTTATCCTCATCCAGGTGTCAATTTCTTCCTGGCGAGCGATAGTGAGCCAGTATTGTATGGAGAAATCCGGCTTCGCCGGAGACATTTTTCTATGGAAAAATGTACAAATTTAGCTTGCTGTCAAAACAAAAATACATATATGCTGGCTCACTACCGCTCGCCAGGAAAATATTGACACCTGGATGAGGGTAAACGTCTTAAAATAGTAGGCTGAAAGGTGGCCGAATGGATACAAGCCAAAGAGAGAGGGAGAGATAGAGAAAAAAATCGAGGTGGGCTCCCTTAATCGCCACACACTCATTCGAATCAGTATCAAACCCAAACGAGACAACACAATGCTTTATTATAACCCAGATGCTTCACAACTCGGCTTTAACTCCTTCTGTACCGGCGACGTGTTTGTTATTATTTGATTTCAGGTACATTTAGACGATTTTATGAAGCTTAGGAAGGATATAGGGAGCTAAAACGATGAATTGAGACAGTCTGTAGCCTGTTATTGAGTAGAAAGCCCTCCTAAGCTGTACAAAATCGTCTAATAGGTGCCAGAATATCATGAAAAATACATCACCGGTACAGAAGGGGTT
This sequence comes from Paralithodes platypus, assembly GCA_032716605.1. Taxonomy (NCBI): domain Eukaryota; kingdom Metazoa; phylum Arthropoda; class Malacostraca; order Decapoda; family Lithodidae; genus Paralithodes; species Paralithodes platypus. The sequence continues at coordinate 3,302,728 of CM064546.1, read as the reverse complement.
TTTAGTTTGTTCCCTAGACCTCCTTCAAGCTTAAAATGACACCCCTAGATCCCCATTTCAAGATCAATTTGGACATTTTTCTACCAAAATATGTACAAAAATATATAATGAAGGGGGAACCTGGTTTTGGTTTAAAGTTAGATGGAGGGTTAGGGAGGAAACTAGAAAAATAATACATACATGAATAAAACAAAAAATCGACCAGTAATGAACCATCCCCCTAAAATAAGAATGGAAGCTAATCGTCTGTAAATTTCTGGATTCTAGATAGTGCAATATCAAGTTACTACATTAACCCTTTCACGCATTTATGACGCAGAGGTTGCCAGATTAGCAATAAGAAATAGAGTTCTCTCACTTATAATTACCTCTCCAAAATTAGTTTTCTGCCCACAGCTAACTCAAAGACAACTGCAGAGGTTGAAGTAACTAAACTAAAGGTTTATAAATACCCCTGATGGTAACAAAGGCTTTAAAGTATCCCCAATAGGCTCAAAATCGCGTTATATGTCGGAGAGGGTTAAAACCCCCTATAGAGAAGAAATAAAACTCCACCACCACACTATCCATGTCCCAGGTAATAACAGCACTTATTACACACGCTGCCTGAATGCATTTACTTAAGGGGAGGTATTTAGTTTGTTCCCTAGACCTCCATCAAGCTTAAAATGACACCCCCTTGCGTCCCTTTCAAGATAAATTTGTACATTTTTCGGTAGAAAAATTTCCCGGCCGAAGGCCGGTTCCTCTTAAATTACAGGCTCGCTATCGCTCTCCAGGATAAAATCGACACCTGAATTGCACGAAAGGTCTTAATATGGGGTGAAAGTTCTTAAAATCGCTAAACTAATGGGGCAAACGTTTTATAATATCAAAAGCAATGGGGCTAAACATGAGGGAGAAAGGGTCAAGAAAAAAATCCCTCAAGTGGAGATCTCCCCTGAAGAGGGGGAGGTAGTCGCTTTTTATGAACCCCCTTCTCTCTCATGGTTTAGCATAATAGTTTTGAGAGTTTAAGAAGTTCGTTCCGTTAGTTTGGCGATTTTGAGACCTTTCGCCTCATTTCTTTGTCAATATTAAGACCTTTCGTGCCATGTAGGAGTTGATCTTTTCCTGGCGAGCGATAGCGAGCCTGTAATTTTAGAAGGAATCGGCCTTCGGCATTGACATTTTTCTACCGAAAAATATACAAATTTATCTTGAAAGGGGGTCTAGGGGGTATTATTTTAAGCTTCATGGAGGTCTAGCGAGGAAGCTCAAAAATAAATAAATAAATAAATATATAGACCAAAAAACAACCAGCACCCCTTCACACCCAAGGTAGGCACCACGCAGTTCAGACAGAAGAACACAGTATGTGTGTGTGTGTGTAAGCCACGAGACCTACATAAAACTGGCATATCACAACCAAGACGAACACGTGTAATGCAGACGGATTGCATTTTTTTTTTTTTTTTTTTTTTTTTTTTTTTTTTTTTAGTACCAGTAGTAGTAGTTAAGGGGAGGTTTTTAGTTTGGTCTCTAGATATCCATCAAGCTTAAGATTACACCCCCTTGAGCCCCTTTCAAGATAAATTTGTACATTTTTCGGTAGAAAAATTTCCCGGCTCAAAGCCGGTTCCTCTTAAATAACAGGCTCGCTATCGCTCGCCAGGATAAAATCGACACCTAAATGGCACGAAAGGTCTTAAAATTGACAGAAATTGGTCGAAAGTTCTTAAAATCGTCAAAATAATGGGGCGAACGTCTTAAAATTTGAAAAGTAATAGGGCTAAACATGAGGGAGAAAGGAGTCAAGAAAAAACTCCCTCAAGTGAATATCTCCCCTTAAGGGATGAGGTCACAAGGAACCTTTTTTACCCTTGGACGTTGCACATGAACATACCAAAACACACATCATGTAATATCATGTGCTTAGTAGCCTTGCATGTTTCATAATATGATAAAACTACATAATACAGTTCATATTTATTATAAAACTACATAATACAGTTCATATTTATTATAAAACTACATAATACAGTTCATATTTATTCACCAACCCACCAATTGACCGCTTGCGAGTTTCGTTCTATAAGGAAGTTGGAGCTGTAGACATCAATATTTAGCAGAATTTACAGCTAAAACATGGTTGTAGTGTATTTTATAAACACATAAAATAATTTTCAACGTACTATTTATCCATCAGAAACCTACATAATTACTGTATTGGTGTTTAATATCGATGTTTACAGGCCGAACTTCCTTATAGACCGAAACTCGCAAGTGGTCGATTAACTTACATATATATACCTAATTAATGAAATCAATGACACTAAAGAATATATGTGGCACTCCAAGGACTCGAACCTAGGATACTCCCACCGAAATTCCGCGCACTAAGTATTAATCGCTATCAAGACAGTGTATACAGTTTATGGAGTATCTGTTATTATAAGGAGTGGCGTCTTCACACAATTGAGACCCCGCCACACCGGGGGGAGGCCGTTTTTTTTGGTCTATCAATTCAATTGTTCCTTTATTTCTTAGTTTCTTCGGTAGACCTCCATCAAGCTTAGAAAAACACCCCCTAGACCCCCTTTCAAGATAAATTTGTACATTTTTCGGTAGAAAAATTTCCCGGCTGAAGGCCGGTTCCTCTTGAAATATCAGGCTCGCTCTCGCTCGCCAGAAAAAAATCGACACCTAAATGGCACGAAAGGTCTTAAAATTGACAACGAAATTGGGCTAAAGGTGTTAAAATCGCCAAACTAATGGGCCGATCGTCATATAATCTACAAACAAATGGGGCTTAACACGAGGGAGAAAGGAGTCCAGAAAATTACCCCTCTCCCCTTTTAAGTGTCGACCCGCGCTACACCGTCTTTGAGAGGTATAGCGGGTGTGACCAGTTTCTCGGAAGCTAATTCACGGCTTCGACAAATACTGTAGATTCCGTGGACGACTAAATATGTAAAATCCTCCTTAATGGGGGGGGGAGGTACTCGCTTTTTCTGGACCCCCCTTCTTCCTCATGTTTAGACCAATCAGTTTTGCGATTTTAAGACGTTTGTTCACTAGTTTGGCGATTTTGAGACCTTTCGCCCCATTGCTTTGTCAATATTAAGATCTTTCGTGCCGTTTAGGTGTCGATTTCTTTCCTAGCGAGCCTGTAATTTTTGAAGGAATCGGCCTTCGGCCGGGAAATTTTTATACCGAAAAATGAATGTACAAATATATCTTGAAAGGGGGTGCAGAGGGTGTTTTTTAAGCTTGATGGAGGTCTAGCTAGGAAACTCAAAATAAAATATATGTATACCGGTACTGTATATTAACCCATTGACTGCAGGTGACGTTCTGGAATGTCCTGGCAATTTACAGCAATTTCCAGGCTTTAAAAGCCTGTGATAGCCATAGAAATCTAGTGTCAGTGGGCAGGAGCATGAGGGACCCACCTCTGACCCTCAGAGCAGCGAGCCGCTCACTGAGGGAGACTGTGTCTCGCGCGGGTGTCTCATAACAGTGTTGCCGAGCGAGCGAGTGCTAATAATTAGCGGTTTTCCCGCATGTCTATGGCACCGCTGCGGGTGAACCCCGCCACCTACGAAGCCCGTTCTGGTCTCATTTTGAAGCTATTTTCGCCTAGTTTTCGGCAGAATACAGTTCATTTAATGCAGATGCTTGATTAATCATTCAGGAGTGCCTGAATATGCCCTAAATAGCCCAAATATGCCCGCAGCGTAAGTGTTAATAAGTAGCCCCAAAAACCAAGCACTAGCCCCTTATTGCGTGCTAAATACTTAATTAGTTCATTGATTCATTCACTCTCACACACAAAATGCCCTACGTAACCAGTGCCGTGAAACAACTATATAGTGTGGGTTACATCGTAATTCTTAACCCTTTCAAGCTCTAATACGCATTTCTGTTTTGTTTTGGGGTAATTGGTAGACGATTTTATTCAGATTAGGAAGGGCATACATGGAAGTCAGAGGGTTGATTGAGATAGTCTTTACCCCTTTCATACCCACAGATCCTTCCTAAGCTGCATACAATCATCTAATGATAGCCAAAATATACTGCTAAAACGCGTCAGACCTTCAAGGGGTTAATTAACACCAATAATACCTGAAATTAAATTAATTGAAACATGTGATTCTCCCAGGATTCGAACCTAGGATATCACACACAGAACTTGCACGCTCTAGCCATTACACCATCCAACACACCTAAATTACCTCTAACGAGTTGTGTGTATGTACGTACATACCTCGATTTTGGCTCTCTATCACTTTTCAACCATGGGGGGGGGGTGACACTCGTTACAGGAAGCTTTGCCTTTCGTATCCTTCATTCACACACGCACACACACAAAAAAATAAATAAAAAATAAACAAATAAATAAAAAAAAGTAAAACGAAAAAAAACGAAAAAAAACCCCGAGACGCTGGCAATATGAAGTGATCGTTATTCAAAGTCTATTCCGCGCTGGTGGTGGTGGTGGCTGAGTGTGAGGCGCGAGGCACTGTATTATGCAAGGGGGGGGGGGGGGGGGGGAAGCCCCCGCGGGAAAGATGATGGTGGGATTTAAGGGGGAGGTAGTCGCTTTTTATGGACTCCCTTCTCCCTCATGTTTAGCATATTTGTTTGGAGGTCTTAAGACGTTCGTTCCATTATGTTGTCAATTTTAAGACCTTTCGATCCATTTCTTTGTCAATATTTAAGACCTTCCGGGAAATTTAGGTGTCGACTTTTTCCTGGGGAGTGATAGCGAGCCTGTAATATTAGAAGGGATCAGCCTTCGGCCGGGACATTTTTCTACCGAAAAATGTACAAAATTATCTTGTAAAAGGGGGTCTAGGGGGGGTGTTTTAAGCTTAATGGAGGTCTAGCATGAAAACTCAAAAATAAATAAACAAATAAATACATAGACCAATAAACAAGCCCTACCCCCTTAAGAGGAGATCCTTCACTTGTTGTATTTATTCATTATTTTTCTAGTTTCCTCGCTTATTACTAAATTACAGGCTGGCTATCGCTCGCCAGGAAAAAATCGAGACCTAATTGACAGGAAAGGTCTTAAAATGTACAGAAATGGGGCGAAAGTTCATAAAATCGCCAAACTAATGGGTCTAAAGATGAGGGAGAAGGTGGTCTAGAAAAGCGTCTCGTCTCCCCTTAAGGTGACACTTCTCGCCCGCCTGTCTTATGATTTGTAATGCACGAGACCTGCTACTGCCTCTCCAGTGGCTGGGTCCTCTCGTAGTCTAACCACCTTTACAATTTTAACTATCTATCTATCTATCTATTTATCTATTTATTTATCTAGCCTATCTAACTATCTATTTATCTATCTATCTATCTAGCCTATCTACCTGTATCTATATATTTATCTATTTATCTATATATCTATCTATGTATCTATCTATCTATATTTATCTACGGTATCTATCTATCTAGCCTATCTATCTATATATTTATCTAGTTATCTATATATCTATCTATGTATCTATCTATCTATCTATATTTATCTATCTATATATCTAGCCTATCAATATATCTATTTATCTATATATTTATCTATATATCTATCTATCTATCTATCTATCTATCTATCTACTCAGGCACATTCCCCAGCTTTAGAATTTTATACCCTCGCCAAAGGGTTTCATATGGTTTCTGAGATACCATCCCAAAAATAACCTCTGGACATAATAATATATGCCACTTGTGTCAACCTGAAGGGCGCGTGTTACGAGGGAGAAATACTTAAGTGAATACTCGAGTTAAGGCGGCGTCCCACGAGCTATTTTTCAGTCAATTTTTACGAGCAATTGTTTTCTGATAGCTATAAAATTTAAGTCTCGAATAAATTAAACTACCTAACATAATCTACCTTCGATCTAGTGTCCGATTCCAATGCGAAAAAGCCTCAAAATAATACGAGAAAAAACTTGCTCATCGATAATTGCTGGAAAATGCGCTCGTGTGACACTGGCTTTAGTTTTACACATTTAAGCCGGAGTCACACGAGCCATTTTTCGAGCAGTTTTTACGGGCAATTATGGACTGGAAGCTTCAAAAATTACACTTTATCAGAATTTGGCTGCCTAACATAATCTACCATCAAACTACAGCTATTCACACGACACAATACCAGACATTTGGAAGCATGGTATCATCATCACATTCCCCAAACCCAACAAAGACCCCACGCTACCCTCCTCGCACCGCCCCATCACACTCCTTTGCTCCCCCTCCAAAGTCATGGAACGCCTAGTATTACAACTAATTACACCTGACCTACCCCTAGCTCCAACCCAACATGGCTTTAGGCCACTGCACTCCACAAACACTCTTCTCACAGACCTTACACAAAGAGCTTTCGACGGCATCAACTCAGCTAGACCACCACACAGATCACTATTAGCCACACTCGACATTAGTAAAGCCTTTGATGCCATCCCCCGCCACAACCTAACAAACAAAATCTACAACACAAACATGCACAACAACACAAAAAGGTGGCTGGCCAACTTCCTAGCAGGCAGATGTGCACACGTATCTTTTGCCGGTCAGTCATCTAAAATCAGAAACTTAAGGGGTGTAATTTTAAGCTTGATGGAGGTCTAGGGAACAAACTAAATAACAGTACCTCCCCTTAAGCTATACTATATTTACAATTGAAAAAGAATATTGTGAAATATATATATGTGTGTATTTCTTTCAAACTTTCCAAACGGAGTCCCACAAGGATCCGTCCTATCGCCCGCACTCTTCAATTTGTACATGCACGATATAACTACACCCAATACGCCCCAAATAAACTTAGCCTCTTATGCAGATGACATAACACTCACATGCACACACCATGACCCAAAAAGAGCAACAGATCTCCTTCAACCCTATCTCAACACACTACATGGCTGGTGCACTACAAACAGACTTAATCTAGCCCCAGCCAAATCCACCGCAACCCTGCTCACATGTTGGACAGGAGAACACGAATACATCCCTCAACTCACCATAAACAACACACCCCTAACACATACACACACACCCAAAATCCTAGGAGTAACATATGATACTCATATGACATTCAAACAGCACACCACAAACATTAAAAAGAAACTGACACCCAGACTTAACGCCCTCAGGTCACTTGCTCACACAAAATTTGGACACAACAAAGAAACTACCACCACAGTATATAAACAATACATAAGATCAGTGATGGAATACGCAAGCCCAGCCTGGGCTTCTAACCTAGCTGAAACACATCATAAGACCTTACAGACTATTCAAAACAAAGCCCTGAAGATCATTACAGGTTGCACAGCTACTTCACCCACAGATCACCTACATCAAGAAACCAAAATCCTCAGAGTCAAAGACCATCTGGACATGAGAGGCACTCAATTCCTGGCAGCAGCCTCTACGAACCAAGACCACCCACTAAACTACATGGCAACACACCCACAGACACCAAGAAATATCAAAACAACACCCAGCACACGGTATCACACACAATTATTGTCCTCTCTCCCTCCCTGCCCACCCCGAACCAACTTCCAAAAGCACATCCATACTCATATCTCTCACCGATCCATCCACTCACTCACAGACAACACGCAGCTGCATGCACGACCTCCCGAAATCCATCCTTCCGAACCCTCCCTTCCTCGCGAGGACAGAGTCCACCTGGCCAGGCTGAGATGCGGACACCATCCAGCTCTCCTGAGCTATCAGAAGAGACTGGATGACTCCGTTGTCGACGCCTGCCCGGGATGTAACACAGCACCCCATACCATTAAACACATCATAGAAGACTGCATTTCACACAACCACTTACGCCAACAACACAATCTACACTCAATGAGAGCTCTGTGGGAAAGCCCGATCGTGGCCATGTAGACCTATGTAGGTTGTCCAGAGCACATTAGACAATATTGTAACACGAGTGAGACGTAGATGTCAAAATAGTTACTAGAAACATTAAATTATTATGTTCCTTCCAACAACCAACTATACTCCTAAAATTGATTAATGAAATATTACAAACACATGTGGCAGTCCGTGGATTCGAACCCAGGATGCTCACACCGAAAATCAACACATATTGGTCAAGTGTAATTGGAGGCGCATGTGCGTGTTCGGGTCGCAAGTTTAAGGGGAGGCCTCACCTTTGTGGACCGAGTTACACTAAAATCTGGCATTTTCATTTTAATGTTACAATGGCTTGAAACTTTCCTCGTTCAGGGTACAGAACGTCCTCCATATGAGACCCACTAGTCTGTTGGCTTTATATATTTTCTTGGCTACATGATAGGTGAAGCTCAGTTTGGCATCAATGACCACCCCAAAGGTCTCTCTCAGAATGTATCTCCTTCATTTCCTCTTCATATAATAACAAATAATATAGCATAATATAACACAATCGTTCGTTCCTGAAAGTGTGTATTTCTCACTTTCTTGATACCTGACACCTACCATGTTTGTATGATATCCTCCATATTTTGCACACTTGTTACACGATAATATAGGACTCATTTGACGAGAGCAAATTAATTTATGAATATTATAGCTTCTGTGGTCGAACCTGTTTTCACGGAATTCGCTCAACTGCTATAAATTATATATTTTTTCAACCTTCTAAAACTCAATATGGGATTACCTCATGGTTGATTATTGGTATCTAGTGTAGGTTTGTCGATACAAAAAAGTATTCGTTTCTGATATTCTTTTAGTTTTTTACACTGATACATTAGAACAAACAAAGAAATATTTATTCAACAGCTATTTTTCAAAATTTATAAATGAAAGATTGTCTGAGTGTACAGTAGAATAGACTACAGAAATATAGATGGCAATGGGAAATTAACACAAAAATGGATTTTGGGGAGTTTAGCATATATAGGTGTGCCCTCCCCTTAAAAGCATTTGCATAGTACAGTATAATATGATATTTAGCCAGTAAATATTAAGGTATATTTTCCCAGGTTGTAAGAGAAGCATAACAAGTTCTATATACTGTATATATATTCTTGTTTGTAAGAACTAGATTATTTGGTGAGAGTCATTGTGCTTACCCGGTAGGTAGGATGCATTGCTAGTATTTGTCCATGCAGGAAATCATTGCGGGTGGATGGGACTCGATAGCCTTGGCGGGCAACCTATCTGAGGGAAAAAACCCTACACAAATTACCGATGGGCGACACGCTAATCGGTGCCACTTACAGGTGGTGATCTTTATAACAGATATAACAGATATATAATGCTTGCCTGTTTGAGGCTGACAAAAGGTTAGTAGTACTTGACTGTGATCTCTACCTATATCTCTGAATAAGCTTTAACGGGATTAACACCCGAAGTACTGTAGATATAAAGTCAGTGAAAATAGGTTAGCCTTAACTAACTAGGATGCGGAAATACACTTAGACAACCAGGCTAAGTGAGGTACTTTTATTAGTCTTGTGGTAAGGTGTCTGCCTCGTAGCCCAAGGGTCCCGGGTTCGATTCCCGCCCTGGGTGCAGATTTTCATTTTAGGGAGGCTATTTTCGCATCAAACGAAGTTTAGGTGTGTTGGTAAAATTGTCAAGATAGTTGAAAGTAAGATCGGAGCTTCATAACCCTCCTTACGGGCATGATGTAAAAACCAAATCCTGTAGAACACACTACATTCTGAGGTCACTAATGGCCCTATTTAACAGCAGGGCCATCAATATGAAGAATTCCATTCCTTTTCTCTTTTCTAGCCGCTGTGTTACCTACCTTGCATTGTGACCTGTCTTCTTATCAGTGGGTATATTATATTAGGTGGGAATGAAAACTAGGAAAAAGCTTGAATTCTTTATTTCTCTAACGCTGGGCTACACACAGCCCATCTTCGGAGATGTTTTTTCCTGTGTTTCCCTCACGCCCAATACATCTACTTGTCACAGTGGATCAGCCACTTTACCTATTGGTGTTGTATGCATTCTTCCTTTGATAACATTCAGGAAATGCAACAAATCACAAGCCTATAGGAGTAACAAATAGTGACTGGTTGAAATTCACAAAAAACTCTAGCACCACATAACAAAGGTCAAAGAGCAATAAAGCATATAGCAAAAGAGAATGGAGAGGGATAAAGGAAGCGATATCAATGTGATACTATAGCTAGCGCCATTGAACTTGACAATAATCTGGACCCCTTAACTTCTTATAACTCAAAAGGAATAAAAGCAATCGGGCTGACATTTCTCTCATTACGGAGAGTCCACCAGGAAATAGATGTGGAAAATTACAGCCAGTTTGCTCAAGGTCCTTTTGAGTTACGAAGAGGTCAGGGATCGAGATAATTGTCAAGTTCGTTCGCGCTACCTATAGTGAAGAAGAAAACTAAAGCAAGGATATGAGACTACTGAAACCCTATATTAGAAAGCACGTAGGCCTACAATTGTTCAAAAAATAACATAAGTATAAAGGACTGTCTGAAGTACAGTACTATAGGTAGCGCCAACGAACTTGACAATAATCCGGACCCCTTAACTTCTTATAATCTATTTTTTATTAATTTCACCACAACACCAAACACCTCCAATGAAATTAATTAGCATATATGTGATCCACCAGGATTCGAACCCGGGTTATCACACAGATTTTTAGACACCTTAACCATTACACCACCAAGACTCAGAATGAATGAAATCAATCGGGTTGAAATTCCTATCATCTGGGAAGAGTCCACCAGGTAATAGGTGTAGATATTTATAGCCAATTTGCTCAAGGTCCTTTTGAGTTACGAAGAGGTCAGGGATCGATATTTTTGTCAAGTTCGTTGGCGCTACCAATACAGGTCTCCCTCACTATTCGATGCCACAATTTACGATATTATTATAGGTATTTAGGTGTTTGGGTTTGGGTATTGGCTGATCCCAGAACGCATCCCAATTTACCCCATTAATTTTAGGGTTCACTATATGATTTTTCTATCGGCTTTTCAGGAACGTAACCCAATCGTAAATCGAGGGAGACCTGTACAATTGGTAAAAAAATAACACAAGTACAAAAGACTGTCTGAAGTACACGCTGGCCCACAGTGCAAGGTAGCGACCAATACGGCTATTGTCAAAAGGCTGTGAAACATTCCCTATAAAAGGAGCTGCCAGACAGCTGTGTTTCATCATCAAGGCCCGGATACTCAAAGGCGATTATAAAGATACAAAAACAGTGAGAGACTTAGGACTTGTGATGAATTAAAATGTAAAACTTGCAAACTAAACAAACCAACACTTGGACAAAGACAATAGAAAGGCAAAATAACTTATCAAAATCGCTATGTGGAAACAATGCTTACTAAAATAAAATGTATGAAATAAAAGAACACAATCCACCACATAGGGTGTACATTACTACATGAGCAAGTTAATCTGGTTCCCACGCAAACTAATCACACACATAACAACGCACTATCGTCAGGTTATTCAATTATTTTCAATGCCTAGAATAATTAGGAAGTCTTAATTAAGTTACTATTCTCATTCACAAATATGGTATAAATATTGATGGAATCAGAATTTACAAAGTTAGCTGTCAAGATAAAACAGTCGTAGAAAAATGTGAATTGATAATGTTTTGAGTATCCAGGCCTACGATCCCAGCAGCACCAATGCCGGCACCATCATAATCTGGGGAAATTTTGGATTTTTTGTTTTTTTTTTGTTTTTTTTGCGTCAGAACTTCACTCCGGGCGGGAAGTTCTAGGCTGCTAAGAATTTGGGGGCAGGATTCATAAACGCATTGACCATCATGATATTTGGTAAGATGATGGTACTGTAACTCAATTGACCACTTGCGAGTTTCGGGCTATAAGGAAGTTGGAGCCGTATACATCGATAGTAAACAGAAATGCAAAAATAATGTAGGTTTCTGATTGATAAAGAGTATGTTGAATTGGATTTTATGTATGTATAAATTAACTACAACCGTATTTTAGCTGGTAATTCTGCTAAATATCGATGTCTAAGACTCCAACTTCCTTATAGCCTGAAACTTGCAAGTGGTCAATTACATCAACGCTAAAACAAACCCACGATTCATTACACACTTGCTAGGATCTTCAAGCATCACATTCCAATTTGATTAATATGGAATTTAACCCTTTCACGCACGTGTGTACGCATGGGTTGCCGGTTAGCAATCAGAAATAGAGTTCTCTCAATCATATAATTACCTCTCCAAAATTAGTTTTCTGCCCACAGCTAACTCAAAGACAACTCCAGAGGTTGAAGTAACTAAATAAACTAAAGGTTTCTAAACACCCCTGATGGTCACAAAGGCTTTAAAGTATTATATTTTTTCACCAACCAACTTCACTTCTAAACTCAATTACTGAAATCAACAAATACATGAGGATTCAAACCTAGGACACTCACACCGAAATTCCGCGAACTTATTCATTACGCTATCAAGACAGTTAATCCCAGAATAGGCTCAAATTGTGTCCTATGCGTGAAAGGAGTAAGATGATAGAGCATTGTTAAATACTGTAGCAATGTTAAGAATGAGGGGAGGGTAACGTTGATGAATCCAGGCCTTGGTCCGCAAAATAGTAATGCAGTCGTGACATAATCCTAAGCACCTAATAGTTGGCTATGAAGCACATGGTTTGTATCAATATTTACACTATACTGTATGAGGAACATGTCAATCTACCCACACACCACAGTATGAGGAACATGTCAATCTACCCACACACCACAGTATGAGGAACATGTCAATCTACCACACACCACAGTATGAGGAACATGTCAATCTACCCACACACCACAGTATGAGGAACATGTCAATCTACCCACACACCACAGTATGAGGAACATGTCAATCTACCCACACACCACAGTATGAGGAACATGTCAATCTACCCACACACCACAGTATGAGGAACATGTCAATCTACCCACGCACCACAGTATGAGGAACATGTCAATCTACCCACACACCACAGTATTGTCTAAAAGTAAGGGTACTGCCAAAACGCCCCTGGAAAAATTACAATAATCCCCCTTTTATCCAAAAATCATGAGTCTTTCCATAAGAAAATGGAAGTCTGCAGAAAGGCGATTGGCCCACACAAGGCAGATCCCTCTATTTAATAAGTGATTTTTACGGATACACGAGGGTTCCCCCTATATAGAACTTAATATATGTACAAATGGCGAAATATACTGTTTCCAATGCATTTAAAACCATATTTAGCTTGTTTTTACTTCACATTATCATCTATTTGAAGCTCTGTCTACTTTAGAGGGGTTATGATGATGTAATTAAGCACTCAGAGAGGCTTAAATAAGTGAATATTAGTGAAAAATTGGTATAGGAACAATTAAATTTACTGAAGTTTTTCAATATTTGATTTTGGGATAAAAGGGGGCATTGACAGATAATAAATTGACAGATAATAAGTAACTGCTCTCGTGCATAACATAAACACTATCTGGTCCGATGTATTGTGGGTTATTATGATATATATTTTTTAATTACTATTGAGGATTTTGCTTGTTTTTGCCATTTTTGAGCAAAGTTTTTTAGCTTGTCCCCTAGGCTAACAAAACCACCTGCCAAGACTTCCCTCAAACTAAACAATGCCCACCCAGACATAGTTGAAGCTAAAAGAGAGAGAAGGAGCTATGTTTTAACAGCCTACTGGGCTGCTAGTTGAAGCTAAATTTGTACATTTTTTGACAAATAAAAATCGTCCGAAGGCCGATTTCTTTAAAGTTACAGCCTTACAGGCTCGCTATAATTTCCCCATAACAAAATTGACACCTGAATGGGGTGAAGTGTCTTAATATCACCAACCTAATGGAGTGAATGATCTTAAAATCTCCAAAGTAATGGAGCAAAACAGGGAAGGTACACAAAGACCCCCCTCGGACCAAATAGGTTTAAACACTTGACCAACAATAAAATATACCATGTCATTCAACTGCATGAATAAAGAGAAAAAGAAGAAGAAAAGAAAAAAAAATCCTAATGTTTGATTGTGCTTGGTATGAAGATCTGCTACTATAACATGAAAGATTGTGAGACATACTTGACAAACATTATTCATGTATTTATGGAGACAATTTGCTGAAATGAAATACAAACTCCTTAAACTGGAATAATTCTTGTAGTAACCTATTGACAACAATGGTTAAGTGCATCATAATTTCAAGGGATGAGTACAGAGATTATCAAACCCTATATACAGGGTGTCAAACGAAAGGCGAGTCCATTGTTTTTTAGTATTTATTATTGTATATATAAAGGTAAAATTGCCGTTTATAGTTAATATCATGTCTTTGAAAGTGAAAAACTGGCCAAAAACCATGCTATGATAATTTCCTTGTATTTCTTTTCATATCCATTCAAGTCTTCAAACAAAGTAGCTCTGGTTTGACACCCTGCCTATATACAGTACAATAAACCTTATGTAAAGACAATGAACCAAACATGTCCCTAAAGTGTTGTTCTTATACAGTATGGTGCTTATATTCAGAGATTATTTCAATACATACAGTAGCTGTGGGGGCACTTATCAACGACAAAGGCTACATTAAGGCAGTGGCAATTGGTGATTTTTTTTGCATTTTAACATAACCCTTTCAGGTCCGGGAGTTGCCGTTTAGTATTCAGGAATAGATTATCTTAATCTCATAATTACCTCACCAAAATTAGTTTTCTGCCCACAACTCGTGCAAAGACAACTGCAGAGGTTGAAGTAATTAAACTAAAGGTGTCTAAACACCCATGATGGTCACAAAGGTTTTAAACTATCCCCAAATGGATGCAATCGCGTCATCGTGCGCGGAAGGGTTAAATTAATTATGATATAACGGTACATGAAACAAGGGGATACAAAAAATACAAAGTGGTATATTTGGTCATTCAAAATTGATACAATTATCTTCTTTCCAATGTTTTAAGATTAACTTTTCCCAGACAGGAAAATGTACAGTATTTGATCCCCAATAAGTATACAGTCAGGTCTCGATATACACGCATTTCGTATACACAGATTTGTTTGGACATGGTAACCCCCAAAATTCCAAAGTTGGCCACAACACAGAAAAAATGTGTATATACTGTACATGGATATTTGCGGGCGACGGGGGTCCTGCTGCAACTCCGGGTCGGCATTTCCGCTCCGCGCGGATCATAGCAAAAGACACAAAAAATAGTGTGATTTGTTTACGTTGCAGGATATTGCGTGCCTGACACACAAATAAATCAGTAGCAGGTCCAAAACAGTTCTTATTGATGCTGTTATTGCCTGCCCGACACACAAATATGTTTTTGTTGGTGGTATAATGTCGGCTTAAGGTAGGCTAAAGGCTCAAATACGGAACTTTGGGAAAGTGGCTGGAACGAATTGAATTACTTCCCATAAGGCCTGTAATTTCTAATACTGTAGCCTACACAGTTTTCATATACACTGCATGTACAAGGTGCTGTATGAATTAACCGTGTACATTGAGACCTGACTGTATTTATAATTTTCAATCTCACACAGCACTCAGATGCTATACAGACCCCCATTACAAAGGCCTGTAGTCAGTTCATCTTCACATACCTTGCTATTTCATCCCCTAATAGCCGATACCCTAGCACTTAGTAGCCGATTGCCAAACTAATACCACAGTACAATATTATATTATTTCACCAACCAACTTCCCTTCTAAACTCAATTAATGAAATCAACAAATACATGTGGCACTCCAAGGACTCGAACCTAGGACACTCACACCCAAATTCCGCGCACTTATGCATTACGCTATCAAAACAGTTAGAGAAATATGCACAAGCCTACGATTTATTATGCAGTTTCAAGTCCTGCATATTAATCTGAGCATGTACATATATTCCAACTACGCTATGGTACCATAATCGATGCCCAGGTTTACCGTAGCATGAATGGAAAGATCTTTAACCCCTTGGCTACCTAAGGCCTTTCACGAGCTTACCAAATTGTCTTGTGTCAGCCAGAGTACATAAAAACAAAGTATCTTTGTACATGAATGAGTTATTCAAGCATGTAATCTTAAATCCCTGGACCACAAGATGAATTGCTATAGCTCAATAAAATCATAAATTTTTATCTAGAAAATAAAGAAAAGAGCACCAATTTACAGTCGCGCTAATAAGTCATGTCCCAGCTGTCATTACGTTTGGCTTGCTCTGTGCTGTATTAAAGTCTGTTAGATGTTGAATAGGGTGGGTAAGTGTAGGAATATGTTTGTATATTTCACTCGATATGATGAAATGAAGCTTAGATATTGCTGTTACCAATTATTGATAAAAACATACTTGGTGCCGAGTATGACTTATTATTGCGACTGTACTCGAGGGATTAAGTAGAAGAAAAAAGATTAATGAAGAAGCTTGCCTTAAGGTGGTGTTACACGAGCGCTTTTTCCGTCAATTTTCGACGAGCAAATTTTGTTCATACTAGTTCTTTGTATTTTTGCATTGGAATCCACAACTAGACTGAATGTATATGAATTTGAGAGAGTGGAATGATGCATGACTTTACTTAGGAAGATGCCAGACTATAATTGCCCCCCAAAATTGATCAAAAATACGCTCGTGTGACACTGTCTTTACTTTCATAGAAGCAACTGTCACAATCTCTAATGCATATAGCTACCTGTAGCTAAATTAAGTTTACTTAGATTTAAATATATACAGTATATATAAAATACAGTACTGTAAAGAAAATAAGTAATTTCAAAGCACTGTCGTTACAATATCATTAGTAAGAACCGTGTTAACAACATTAGTACAATAAAAAGATTAATTCGGATTTAGTTTCAAGCAGTATTCCTTTCACATCAAACCCCTCTGCAGATATGTTTCTTAGGGCAGTGAACACAAGCATCTTTGATAGTTGCAGACAAACACAGAACACTAACGAACCACAAGAACATCAATATAACAAACAATTCATAACATTACCTTAGCAGCCAGAATCAATAGTACAAGACACTATTTTAAACTGGTAATAGATGCCTAATAATAATAATAATAATAATAATAATATGCTGGTATTTTATTTGTTCGACCGCCAATTCTCCAAGTGGATTCACGAGCGCTCACATTAACTTAAATTTTGTTCACATATAAAAATAAAAAGCAAAATAAGCATTTAAACAATGAGTGAAGAAACAAATCTACACTTGTAATGAAGAATGCTTTATTTTTAGCTATAGGTAGCGCCAACGAACTTGACAATTATCTCGATCCCTGACCTCTTTGTAACTCAAAAGGACCTTGAGCAAACTGGTTGTAAATTTCCACACCTATTTCCTGGTGGACTCTTCCCAAATGATAGATATGTCAGCCCGATTGCTTTCATTAATTTTGAGTTATAAGAAGTTATGGAGTCCAGGTTATTGTCAAGTTCGTTACCCCCTGATACTACTCTCCTTGCCGCGATTGGGGGGCTTCGGGGCCGGCGACTGGAGCTTGATGGGGGATGGTTGTGGTTCTTTCCCTCCCTCTCTCCCCTCGAGCCTTTGTCCTCAGCTTGACTAATTTTGAGTTTCCCCTTCTATTCTTATTCCGTCCCATTCGGCTGTCCTCGGGCGGCCTATATCTCATGTCTCCCTGGCCTGGCTAGGTAGCAGACTCCTGACCTGATTTGTCTCTTCGGTTGCTGATGTGGCCGGACTGACTTGATTCCCTTCGTTAATGCATTTTTTGCTTCTCCATGTGATTTTTTCTACCTTCGACCTGATCTTTCATTCCTCGCCCTGATCACTTCTTGGTTGGTGTTGCGGTGTAGCAGTTCTTGCCTCATCCTTCGGCCCTGCCCTATAAGAGCCCTGATGTGAAGCTCATGTAGTCCGGCTGAACTGGTGAAATAGCGAGAAATGTCTGCATGTCTTCACCTTCCTCGATTTGTTCCCCTACTGCCCTTCCCTCTCTATCTTGATCGAATCCTTCGGGCCAGCCCTATGAGAGTTCTTTTGTAGAGCTCAGTGGTCTGGTTAAAAAAAAAAAAAAAAAAAAAAAAAAAAATCAAGTTTGTTAGCGCTAACTATAGTGAATTTGACAATAAATAAAGTACAGTATACCTTTCTACTAAGAATATAACTATAGGTCCTATGTGCTCTGAGAATCTGGATTAAGCAATTATTTGCTACAATCAGTTTTTGCTTTTATAGCATCATACACACTGACAAAGTGAGAACATAGGTGCAAGACAAAGTGACTGTCCATTTCATTTAAGTTGCATTACAAGTGTCAACAAAAGCATTTTTATTAGTACTTAGGAGATTTTTTACCCTACGATACCCAACAATAAATGTTCGAGGGGAGAGGGTAATACTGTAACCCTCCCCCATCAAGCCTTCCTTCCCACATTCCACGAACATGACACAAGCCTGCCTAACTCCACATCCACCACAAAACAATTATCAGATTATCACACCCATCACATTTGCTAATACTTTCTTTTTAGACCAATTTGTATACATTCTTTAAAGTTACACCAAAACCATATTTAACCTGATGTTATGGAAGACTTGAACTAACCAATTATAAAGGACTTTAGTTTCAGGCTGTGGGTGTGGCTTGAGGCACTACCATGATATCACAAGATATAAATACTGAACTGTTCTGTGTTCCGTACAGACACTGAAGATACACCAACAACAATACAGTAGTTATTTTGCCTTTATATTGTCTTTTTGTCTTTGTCCGATTTTTTTTTTTTTTAGTTTGCAAGTTTTACATTTTAATAACATAATTCACTTAAGCCGGAATCACACGAGGCCCTTTTTCCCTCAACATTTATTTGCAACACTGGTCTGGCAGCATATGAGTTTAACATTTAATATACTTCGGTCATCTAAATTCATCTATCACCAGTCTAGTTTCCGAGACCAGTGCAACATACTCCAGAAATGTTGCCAGAAAAATGTTGATCATCGAATGTTGACGAATGTTGACTCTTGTGTGATACCGGCTTTAGTTGGAATTAACACCTTCAATCAGATGGCCATTGCTTTACTATAATAATTCAACATCAGGTAATTTTATTCAGCTTAGAAAGAACTTCCAGTAATCCTTGCGTGGCATAGTCAGTAGAGCGTCGGCACATCATACTGTCTGTGAGCAACCCTTTGCGGGTTTCCCAATGTACAGTCGCGTTAATAAGTCATGGCCCAGCTGTCATTACGTTTGGCTTGCTCTGTGCTGTATTAATGTCTGTCAGATGTTGAATAGGTTGGGTAAGTGTAGGAGCATGTTTGTATAGTTCACTCGAAACGAATAAATCAAGTTTTATATATTGCTGATACCAATTATTGATCAAAACATAATTGGTGTTGAGACATCACTTATTAGCGGAACTGTACTCATCTTACATGAACTTCAACCATATCAATCTAATAATGACAAAAATATTTTATCAAAGCTAATATTAACAAGACAGCTAATGCTGCAGAAAGGCTAATGCAGTTCATATGAAATCATGATAAATTTGCATTCCCTTAGAAAACTTAGCAGGCTGTACATGGTCCATTCTTATTATAAAAGATTTTTTTTTTTTTTTAACGATTAGTTTAACCAGACCACAGAGTCACTGAATGAGACTCTCATAGGGCTGGCTATAATAAAAGAAACATATATTTTATTTATAAGCATACAAAAAAAGTAAGACAATTCCAAACAGTAGGCCTAGTAGATATTTTGTGAAGCACACAAAAGTGACCAGTGCACCAAAGAGTACCACTAATTAACAAATATATTCCATGTTGCATCCAACCATCGTGGAGAGATGCCTGCTCCTTACTGCTACATACCGGTACCAGTAATACAAATAATAAAGATAAGCTTACAGTAGGGCTGCAACAATGAGATACTATCTCTATCCAAATGATAAAACAATATTCAGCTTTGGAACATATTACTGTACAGTATATAATGAACACTAGATTAAAAGAGTACCGGTACTTGTAATATAAAATGTACAAATAGTTATGGTACACAATTACATAGAAAAACAATATGCTACTCTAATTGCATGTTGAAGCAATACTAATAATCCAGAAATAAAAATACATTTCATGTACTTTACTGTACAGTACTGTAATTATAAGTCAACATTGTGTTGTCTTAGGGACATTTTATTAAACCATAGTAAGAGCTAGAAAATAAAAATAAAAAATAGGAAAAGTGGGGATTGGGCCTGAGCATATAGATAGATAGAAGAGCTTTCCCGACCCAGATTGACCCTTATACAGATGAGCGATAAGGGTTAATCTGGGTCGGGAAAGCTCTTACCATGGTTTAATAAAATGGCCCTTATTGTCCAAACTAAAGTGCAAGTACTTCTATGGTAGGCTAAGTGTGAGAGAGGAATGATTGGAATATCTATATCTTATACAAAAATAGGCTTAGATAATTACAGATCAGTAGACTATAGGGTTGACTAGCCAATGTGTACGCCAAGAACAAATTAGTATGCTTTTTTTTTTTTTTTTTTTAAAGAGACAATGAACGGAGGAAGGAAAAACACAGATAAAACAAAAAGGTCCATGTGCCTAAAGGCATCCTCCATTCATAAAATGTTTGTAACAACTGGATTTAAACATTTGTAAATTGTAAGTTTGTGGAAAGCAATTCGAGGGAAGTGAATTCCAAATAGTAGCAGCTCTGGGATATCCATAGTACGATTATTTTCCCACAAAAAATAGTACCGTAGTTAGATTATATTTAGTGTCAATAAAGTTCCTTAACAATCAAACACTTAGATACAGTGCTATAAATAAGTCTTACACTACTTATGGTTTTGGCGGGAATTTTTTTTATCAACTTCGCATACTAATTGGCTAGCTCACCCTATATTCACATAGCACCCTTCATCCAACAACCATAGAGATTCAATACTGGCTCGACTCTACACTCTCTCGCCGAGCCAGTTCACCTTCCATACAACTTAAACCCTTTTAATACAGCAGCATCATTTTACCTTGATTTTGGCTAACATTAACAGACTTTATTCAGCCCAGGAATTATCTCTAGGAACTACAGAGGTGCGAGGCTACAAGCTACATCAATCTACCCTTCGAAACCCTCTGGTCCTTCGCAAGCTGTACAAAAACGTCTAATGAGAGCTAAAATAATAAGAAAAATACACCATTCATACTGGCAGGGTCAAGGCAGATTCACACTTATGCTTATTCCCACAACTATTGATCAGCAACTTCAACCTGGTAATTTCAGAATTTGTTTTACTCTGGCATCAGTTAACCCCCTGGGGGTTAGGGAATAGAATATGCCCCACGTGCCTTCTGCGTGTCGTAAGAGGCGACTAAAGAGGTTGGGTCGGTGGGCTTGCGACCCCCACCCGGAAAAAATATCTAAGCAAAGAAAAACGAACGAACAGCCTCGGATGCGGACGGAACCAACGTTGACGAACCACGACCGACTAAGGACATGCCTTCGGACATTCTGAGAATGGCTACGTGGAATGTTAGTGGCATGAATGATGGAACAAAAGAGAGAGAGGTTCTGGAAGTGTTAGTGAATGCCAGGCTGGATGTATGTGGAATGACAGAGACCAAATGGAAAGGTTCAGATGTGAGAGAATGGGAGTGTGGAATGGGTGTGTGTGCTGGAGTGAGTGAAGGAACAGCGAGAGAAGGTGCATGTTTGTTTGTAAGTAGCAAATGGAAGGAATGTGTAAGAGAGTATGGGTCTGTGGGTTCAAGGATTGTGTGGGTGAGAATGAAAGTAGGAATACAAACGTGGGTGATTGTATGCGTGTATGCCCCGACAGAGGATATACTTGAAAGAAAGAAAGAGGAGTTCTGGATGAATGTGGAGGCGTGCCTGGAGAAGTTTGACAAGAACGAAAGAATATTTCTGATTGGGGATATGAATGGTAAGGTGGGTGATAGGAAAGTTGAGGGAGTGGTGGGAGGGTGGGGGGTACCATCAGAGGTGAATGGGAATGGTAGTGCACTTGTGGACGTATGTGTGGGAAGGAGGCTGTGGATAGCCAACACCTTCTTCCGACACAGAATGATCCACAGGTACACGTGGAAACGGATGTTGACGATGAAAGATAAGACAGTGGTGGAACGAAAGTCATTGATTGATTATGTATGTGTGGATGAACGAATGAAGAAATCTGTGATGGATGCTAGGGTGTATAGGGGTATTGGAGGGGGTCTGTCTGATCATTATGTAGTGGTAGCTAAGGTTAGGATACAAAAGAAGTGGGTGAGGAGAGCGGGAGGGAGGCGAGAGGAGGGTGGAATGGTGAGGAGGGTGGAGAGGTTGCAGGAGGAGGAAGTCAGGGAGGAGTACAGGAGAGCAGTGGAAAGACGACTAGGTGGGTTCGACCTGGAAGTTATGGAGGAAGTGGAGGAGATGAGCAAGGTGTTTAAGGATGAGATCTGTGCAGCATGTGAGGAGGTGTGTGGAGTGAGGAGAAGAGGGAGGGGAGTGAAAGGTACAGCATGGTGGACAGAAGAGGTAAGAATAGCTGTGGAAGAAAAGAAGAAAGCATATAGAGTGTGGTTGGGTAGTAGAGGGAATGAAGATTCCGAGAGACAGAAACGAGCGAGGTACGTGGAGAGTAAGAGGGTGGTGAAGAGAGTAGTGAAGGAAAGTAAGAGAAGAGTAGATGAGGAATTTGGAAGGAATTTGAGTGTAAAATGGAGGGAGAGTAAGAAACTGTTCTGGAAAGAAGTCAAGAAAGTTAGGGAAGGTAGCAAGGGAAACAGTAAGGGTGTGAAAGATAAGAATGGGAGAATGCTAGCCGAGAAGCAAGAGAGAGTCGAAAGATGGAGGGAGTACTTCAGTGAGTTGCTAAATGAAAGGAATGAAGAGCCAGCAAACATAGCTGGATATGGTATGGGAGGGAGAAGAAGAAGTAGTGGAGGAGGAGGTGGGGATCAGGAGGTCAGAAGTGTGGGAAGCCATGAAAAGAGTGAAGTTGGGGAAAGCACCAGGAACAGATGGAGTGTGTGGGGAAATGTTGAGGTATGGTGGTGAGATAGTGATAGAATGGGTATGGAAAATGTGCAAACTAGCATGGGAGAAGGGGAGTGCACCCGATGACTGGAAGACTGGCATAATAGTCCCCCTATATAAGGGCAAAGGGGAAAGAGGAGTGTGTGGTAACCACCGAGGAATATGTCTTCTAAGCGTAGTAGGGAAGGTATACAGTAGGGTAGTGATTGAGAGAGTGAGAGTGAGAACGGAGAAATGGATAGGCGACGAGCAGGGAGGTTTTAGGAAGGGAAGAGGATGTGTAGATCAGATTTTTACCCTGAATTGTGTTGTGGAGAAGTATCTGGAGAAGAAACAAAAGGTGTATGTTGCCTTTATGGACTTGGAGAAGGCCTATGACAGAGTGGATAGAGAAGGTTTGTGGAAAGTACTTAGAATATACGGAGTAGAGGGCAAGTTGCTGAAAGCAGTGAAGAGCATGTATGAGGGTGCAAAGGCGGCAGTACGTGTGGAGAGTGAGCAGAGCGAGTTCTTTGACCTGAATGTTGGTTTGAAACAGGGGTGTGTGATGTCCCCGTGGTTGTTTACTGTATATATGGATGGAGTCATGAAAGAAATACTATCAAGAGCAGTGAATGTTGGTGTATCGCTGAAAAGGGAGGGAATTGAGTGGAAGCTACCTATACTGCTGTTTGCGGATGATACAGTTCTGATGAGTGATAATGAATGGGAGTTGCAGGGTCTGGTAAATGAGTTTGGAACAGTGTGCGAAAAACGGAATTTGAAGGTAAATACAGGGAAGAGCAAGGTTATGGTCTTCGAAAGGGGTGAAGTCACAGAGTGTGAGGTGAAGCTGAACGGTCAGGCTATGGAGATCGTCAACTCTTTTAAGTATCTGGGCAGTGTGTTGAGTAAAGATGGGACTATGGATGAAGAGGTGCGGGAGAGGGTACAACAGGGGAAGAGGGTTGTAGGAACGCTAAAAGCAGTAACAAGAAATAGGGTGGTCAGTATGGAAGTGAAGAAGTCCTTGCATGACAGTGTGGTAATCCCGACACTGACTTACGGAAGCGAAGCATGGACGTTGGTTGAGAGACTCAGACCAAGAGTGAGAGCAGTGGAAATGAATTACTTAAGGAGTGCGTGCGGAGTTACATGGAGGGATAGACAGACTAATGAGGAAGTAAGAAGAAGGTGTGGTGTGGAGGTAGATGTGCTGGAAAGTGTGAAAAGGAACAACTTGAGATGGTTCGGCCATATGGAACGTATGGAAAGCGAGAGAATGACTAAGAGGGTGTACGAGAGCGAGGTGGAGGGACAGAGGGGGAGAGGTAGACCGAATATGAGGTGGAAGGATGGAGTGAGGAACTACATGAACGAAGGCGGTGCTGGTTGGGGGGAGGGGCGTCGACTGACTGGGGACAGAGGTGCATGGGGGCGGTTCGTTCGTGGCCACCCCTTCGGGGATCACGGCGTCAGGCAATAGATAGATAGATAGATCAGTTACTACACTGACAGTAAATTAATTTTCTGGGCAAACATTCTTATAAACAAATAATTCAGAAATGTTGGACCAAAGATGCTGAAAACAATTGGAGGTAGAAAGCGCTCATGTGAACTCGCCTTTACACACACACAAATTAACTACACAAGATTCATTAAAACATAATAAACATGTCAGTACCAACAGCAGCAATGATGATTCATAGCAATCGTGGACTTGATATATCAACGCTGTTGAAATAAACTATATCAATACTTTTCAACTTTATACAGCATGGCAACTCAATCATCCACTGATCTGGTTGGGAGAGAGGTATCCTGACCAGGATTCAAACTAATTCACTGCAGGTATTTTGGGGAAAGTTAGGCACCAAATCCCTTCGACAATGGTTGAGGGAAAAAAGTGCCGAAGTCTACCATAACTATCTGGAGTGAGTGCGTTCGAATCCTGGTTAGGATACCTCTCTCCAAACCTGTCCGACATTATCATTAGATCCAGTGAAACATTTTGCTTTGTCAATATCCAGGATTGGAAATATTGATCATCCCATTTACCCTTGACTGTTGTAATAGAAAAACAAAAAATAATAATAAAAATAGAGTCCCACAAGGCTGCTCATGCAAGGAACCCACAAAACTGGGATCCTGATCTTCACACCTTAACCATACTAATAGCTACTTAGTAGCTGAAACTAGTAATGATGGTAAAGTAGGCCATGATAGTGATTGAATTGTGTTATATACTAGCTACTGTACTAAGATCTTACATATGTGCTGTCCTGTTCAGAGAAAGAACAAGGTAATATATTCAAAAAATATCTTTATCTACACATGAGTGAGATTTGAACTCAAAACTATCTGGTGAGAGTTTCAAGCTATGACAACTTCAGTATAAGTCACCTTACAATATTCAGTATATCCTACAAACATGATTCAAACTCATTAATTCATTACCAGTAGCTACTTCATTGGTTTGATATGTTCACTACAGCATATCACTCATGTAGTTTCCTGCCTTTCCTTGCACACAGATCTTGGCAAGTGGATGGGGGACAGACAAGGCATCAAGTCCTAAACTATGCCTTAACCCTTTCAATACTATGATGCATTTATTTATATTTTCTTCTGGATATCATCAAACATATTTACATTTTACACCACACAAATAATTTGTCCATCAATTTTTAGGAGCAATTGTATTCTGGCACCTTCAAAATTTAAATTTTGTAAGAATTAAACAATGTAACATAGTCTACCTTTGATCTAGTTACCGATGCCAAAACGAAAGAAACTCAAAATAGTACGAGGAAAAACTTGCTCATCGAAATTTGCCGGTAAATGCGCTCGTGTGACACCGCCTTAATAGTACAGTACTGTACAATAATATCCAACAAGCACTTCTTGCACTATACACATGCTGACCACCTCACCACGGGACAAGGTGTCAAAATAAAGCGGAGTCTATTCTTTTTACTCTCTATTACTGAATATGCAAAGCTCAAATTATGGTATATAACTGTGTTGGTGGTGTAATGGTTTAGATGTACAGTAGTCCCTCGAATTTTGTGTCTTTCAAATTTGCGAAATTTCGATTTTGCGAACGGGACCCAAGATTTTACCTTTTTTGCGGGACTTGATATGTGCGATATTACTTGAGTTTTGCGGGTGGCGCCAAATGATACTGGGTTTCTGCACTAGTTTTCGGGGGGGGAGTAGCAGGATCGTGACGTCAGGCCGCCCTGCCGCCCATTGTTTACTGTTTATAGATTCTCCCACGCTCCTATATGTTCTCACGCTCTCGCATAATCGACTTCCTTGGGCAAAATTGAAGTGTTACCTGTGCCCTGGGTCCCCTGAATCTGTATTTCTGTGTTTTTCTTTATTGTAGGATGTATAATTAAGTGTATGTGTCATAATGTGTGTACAAACAAGGACGAAAATCACCAAAAAATAGGCCCTCGATAATGAGATGTCGACCATATTCAATTAATCCCATAAGGTTAGTTATTTGAAATTTGCGATTTTGAATTTTGCGGCCTGCAATGTCGACCATAGTCTCGCAAAATTCGAGGGAGTACTGTACGGAGTACTGTACTGTATATGTTCTGGGTGTGGTGTCCCGAGTTGGAATCCCGGGAGGACCATATGCTTTCATTAGTTTATTCAAGTACATTGGGGTCTGTAATGGATGATTAATGTTAAGAATGGGTTGTTACTTATAGTTCAAATTATGTCTTTAGAAGTGATCAAATGGGCCAAAGAATGCCATTTCGTGTTACTTTTCTTGTATTCCTTCTCATATTTATTCAAGTCTTCGAAGAATATTGCTCCGGTTTGACACCCTGGCAGTAGTACTGTATGATAAAAACAATCATCAAACAATTATATTAAATTTAGGAAGGACTTGAGGGTGTCAATAAGTTAAGAGTTTTTTCCCGATATACGTAATAATTTAATAATTTAATAATACGTAAATTTGTGTACAGTACAAATAATAACCAGAATAAATGATAAATGGCACCATCGTACTGAAAAGGTTAATCGACTCGCATTAACCCCTTCTGTATCGACGTCTTTTTATTTTTTATTGTAGCTATATTTAGAGCATTTTGTGGTACTAAAACGGATAAAGTGAGGAAGTTCGAAACCTTTTAATTGCTGTAGGCCCTATTTTAACTGAATAAAATTGTCTAATAGTAGCCATAATAAAGTTAAAAGGACAGCCCCGGTAAAAAAGGGGTTAATTATACGCTACCAATGTGCTGACGTTTCTCTTGTGGCCTTACCCTCAGGAATGTATTAACGTTGATTAATGCTATCAAGGATGTAAACATTTACATGACATACCGGTATATGCCAGCGCTAAAAAATATCCATAAGCACCTTTGATAGTCTCCACAGTTCATCTCAAATAAAACATTCTTGGTACATTATTACTTTGAAAATTGCATATATCAGCCCTGATTATATTTCCTCCTGTAAAAACTATATATTCAAGTTGAAAAAATATAATATAATGTGAACAGGAAATCATAAATAATATAAAACACCAGTGTTGATGAATGACAACTGCATAAGTACAGTACTGCGGATGCAACAGATATTATAAAACACAGCATTATAGATACCATTACATGATATTCAACATGCCATACCACTCAATCAAAATTATACCAATTCATTCTCTTGCTGAAAATAACATGACATCTGCATTTTAAAGTATATAAATATATACTGTACTTGCAAAACATCGGGGCTGTTCGGTCAGGCAGCCTAGGGAACGATAACAACTTGCAAAACAACATCAAATCTTTACAAACTAGCATCCTGAGCCAAATTAGTGAACATGAACGTAGCTATATAAACAAAAAATTACCTGTAGATATTCCAAATGGTCTGCTATTAAATTTGACTTTTGGAACTTTATGAGATTCATCATTAAGCTAAAAGATTATAGTCGAACCAACAATATGCTGTACTAGGAGTTGAACCCTATTTTTGTTTAAAGAAGAGCAGGAAAATAACCAACCACATAGGTCAATCAAATACAGTACTGTACAATCATTTGAACCCGAAAGATTCCACAAAAGCTGAACAAGGAACCTCTGGGTGGAGCAAAAATACAGGAAACAAAAAACCTCATTGCAAAGGATTAATTCAGAGATTGTTTAACCCTTTGACTCTTCTTAGCTGGATAAGATTGTTTGAAAGGAGGCTAGAAGAAATAGTTAAGCATTAAGATAAGTTAACAAACAACTACGGCAGAACTGTGTCAGGCTGCGAGAACTACAGTGTAATATTAGTAATATAGTAATTAGTGATATAGTAATGTCAATAACACTAAAGTACCGTAGCCAATGCATATCCCCTGTTCCATTTGTCACCATTATAATTTGACAAGCAAATATACGAGGATTATGAGCCATTCCTTTAAACATCGTAAAAGTTTTCCCTACGATCTTTCCCGACCCATATTGACCTTTATTGTTTATCTGTATAAGGGTCAGTGTGGGAGGTAAAGGTCGTAGGGAAAGCTTTTACGATGTTTAAAGGAATGGCTCTATATCTATTAGGTCTCATGTCTCTAGTAATTAAAATTTAAAACTTGCAAACTAAACAAACCAAAATTGGGACAAGGACAATATAAAGTCAAATTAAATTATCAAAATATTAGGATGGTATACTGTAGTTGGTTACTGACATTTTTATGGTGAAATATATAACTTGAGGTGAAGTTGATGCAGAGGCGAATTCATTGTTATCCTGCGAGCACAATGGCCCACCATTTGAGAGAGTCAGGGTTCAACTCCTAAAGGGGTACATACCGAGGGGATACAATAAAGAAACAGTTCCTACCAGTCTTTGCTCCGAATGCAGTCAAAACATAGATAATGAAAGTTTGAATGACTGGTTACCTATAGACCTCTTGCCCTCCTTCCCAACCCCACTACTTTGATACAGTCATTCAAGTTTTCAAGTCTTCGTTATGAATTAACTCGGAACAAAAATGGGAGGGAAATATGGCTGTTTATTGTACCTATGAATATGTATGTATGTTTCCAAAATTAGCTTTATCCAGTATCTTCCTGTATCAAAAGGCGTTTCATAAATTATAGTTTTGCTCATCTTAAGAGTAAAAACTCTGACTAACAAACTGAAACCTAAAACTTTTGTGTTCCACAACACACTATCACTTATACTTAATTATAATTATCTCTAATTACCACTATTTTGCACTTATTTCATTTGTTAACACCTATATAACAAGGCAGTGGTAATATTTCAATTAGTGTAATTCATCAATGTACAATAGGCATTCACATACAGTGTCTGTAGAAGTGTACTCAATCTCTCAATTTACAAATTCCATCTCACAACAAGTCTATTTATAGCAAATTATGGTGACAATGTGGTTCGATACTTATTAAAGCAAGTTAGGTGGTACATTGTATAAAGCACAGAAGGCAATGGAATGATTACTGGCAGTTTCATTATTGGAAATCGAGCATTTGGCAATTCTCAAATTTCCTGCACTCTAAATTATATACAGGTATATAATTTTGCATATAGCACACTCCTGCGAGATACAAGCAACAACTCACATGATATTCTTCAAGTGTCGGGTTTTGCGTATGAGAATGGAGCAGCACGAGAGGCTCCCATGAGCCTTCTCCATCTCTGAGAAGGCTAAAGGCTTTAAGGTCCAGTGAGACAGCTTCTCCTCAAACACCTGCCAAACAGAAAGCGATTTTGATAAGTTGTTTTGTCTTTTTACTGTGTTCGTATAAGTTTTGGTTTGTTTATTTTGCAAGTTTTACATTATAATATAAATACACACACACACACACAAAAGAAGGAGAGGATAGCAAATCAAAGCTTGGTTTAGAGTTGCAGGTCTGTCAACGTATGAGTTGTGAAAAGAAACAGATTTAGAAAGACGTGGGATGAAGTAATTCAGTCTGATCTTAATAGTATATAAGAAAATAAGAAAACGGGAATCTGCAGAAGGCCAACTGGTGCACAAAAGGCAGAACCCTCTCACACCCAGCGTATCTGGTCCAAATGCCTAGCTAACTTTATCTTGAAGCTCTCTATGGTTCTTAATTCTACTACTGTATATCACTCCTTCCACTCATCTACAACTAGTACTTGCCTACATTTATTTTGAAACAAAAATTTATAATCTGAATCCATCTTTTTGAGTTCTCTCACTATTACTGAGCTTCAAGTACATGTTTTATGTCCCATTTATTAATTCCATTTATCCATTTGAACACCCCATCATATCCTATCTAACTCTCTACGTTTTTCTATGAAATACACAAAGGTTGACAAGCGGTACTTTTTACATACCAGCGGTAGTGGTACTGGTATAAAATAAAAGTACTGGCGGCACTATTCTAATTAACCTTGACCCTACCCAAACCAAAATATCAGTCGGATAATAGTTGTGACTTAAATTTAAAGGTTTACTAAAAAAAAATAAAAGTACATCTAATTTAATCAAACTTGTCACTCATATCTTTTTCCACCCACTTGTGACTCTTACAACAGAGCTAGCTTCTGCACCATCCCCACACCCCACAACTGATCATGTCACACATGTAGCAGAATTAGTTGACACACTCCAAATATGTATCACCAATCTCTCATTAAAAAATAATCTCTAAATTCATATACTTTATTTGATTTGGGATCGGCAACACATTACCCACATGTTGAGAATACGCTTTTAATGTTGCATGAACCTACCATCGACTTCACATACCTATTTGTAAAATACATTAACATACAATTGGTGGTGCATCTTCTATGATTGTGAGCCTTATATGACAGATAATATGGTAGTGGGGAAAAAATGAACGTGTGAAACCGCCTATAATACATAAGGATAAACTAACTGTACCGGTACTTACCTTGGCAGAGGAAGGACACTCTTCTTGGGTGCGGTGGAGGAGGAAGCCATTAGCAAAGACCACATTGGCAGCGGGTAACTCAGGCACAGTGAGGGTCTGGTACCTGAATGTGGCTTCACGTTCTATACGCTGTGGATATCATCAACAGGTCAATGACTGTACCGTACATGGCTAAGTCTTTCTTATTCTATTTTGGCTACCTCAGGATGATCAAATTCAATGTGGTGGAGGAGTAAGCTGTTAGCAAAAACAGTATAGTGGTGGCTACTTCAGGCAAAGTATGGGTTTGGTATCGGAATGTAGCCGCATGCCCTACACGCTTCACAGCAATATCAGATTACTCACTTCAGTATACATCTTTCTTATTCTATTTGGCTAACACTAAATGTTACTTTGAAGGAGGAGGATTTAGGCACCAGTCAGTCAGGGAGCACTCCCGGATTCACTACCTAGACTCCTTTGATGATTTGTCTTTCTGTGCCTCAGTTACACAAAGACTACTTCTAGCTTCACACCCTACACTACTTAACCCAATTCTAATTTCCTCTTATTTTGGCGTAGGGATGTGGCGACCCCATCATCCGCCACTTTGATTGCCCTGTCACTCTTTGTAGCGGAGGACTAGTAGTTCGTCACTTCAGAACACTAGTGTGCCCTGTATACTTCAGGCTAAGACCCTCATAAAAAAAAAAAAAAAAGTAGTGGTGGAAGTGCCATTTAGGTGAGGGACTGCTCTGTTTCCTTCTGTGCTAATAGTGTTAATGCACATAGTGGAAACAGCACTGGAGTAGGGATTGGGGGCATGCTTGGGAAACTGGAGGAAGTTTCTGCCATGGCCATCCTATTTGTAGAACTTCTTGAGTAAACTAGGCATCATACATTTATTCATATAATACTACTGGTACAAATTACATAAAGCAGACAATTATCAAATAATAAATCCTCTCATAAATCAAACAGCAAAGTAGAGTTGGGGGGCTTATGCTAGGTTGCGCTTGGCCGCAGCGCACACCTCCGAATTATTACCTTTTAGAACCTGTGATAAGTAACTCAGATGAGTGTAATGGTTTAGATGCTTATGTTCTGGGTGTGCTGTCCCAAATTTGAATCCCGGGAAGACCATATGCTTTCATCAATTTATTCAAGTGCATTGGCGTTTGTAATGGAGGATTAATGTTAAGAACGGGGTGTTAATTAAATATAGGGTTACTGCATTATCCAAGTTACCACAGTTTATATCCCCGAATGGAACGTCACAAATGTTCACGAACTCCAGGTTCCTAATTACTGCTAGGTGAACAGAGACAGCAGGTGTATGGACACTAACCTATTCAGGAATCAAACCAGGGACCTATCGTTTGTTAGTTGAACGCACTATAGGTAGCGCCAGCAAACTTGACAATTATCTTGACCGCTTAACTTCGTATAACTCAAAATGAATGAAAGCAATCAGGCTGACATTTCTATCATTTGGGAAGAGTCCACCAGGAAATAGGTGTGCATATTTACTGCCAGTTTGTTCTATCTACCCGTCAGGATCTCCCAGCGGACTATCCCTTATTCTTCAACAATACAAAAATCAACCCTTCATCTTCTCTCAATATTCTTGGTGTCTCTTTTTCTTCTGCTCTCATTTGGAAGGACCATATTACCAGTCTTGCTAAGGCAGCCTCCCAGAAGCTGGGTGTGCTCAACCGCCTTAGGGGGTTCTTTTCCCCTGCACAGCTTCTTGCTCTGTACAGGGGCATAGTGCGCCCTTGTATTGAGTATTGTTCACATGTGTGGGGAGGTTCCTCTCACACCGCTCTCCTAGACAAAGTAGAAAGGAAGGCCTTTCGTATCATTAACTCACCAACTCTCTGCAATCTCTCTCTCTCCGCCGCAATGTTGCATCTCTCTCGCTATTCTATCGCTACTATAATAATCAGTGTTCCTCAGAGCTATCCCAGTGCATAACACCTCCTTTACGTAGGGCACGTGGTACCCGTCTTGCAACTCAATCCCACACCTACTCTGTGCAACTCTCCAACCCAAGAGTGAAACGTTACTCTCAAACTTTCTTCTACTCAACAGCTGAGCTCTGGAACTCTCTCCCAGAATCAGTCTTTCCCTCTTCCTATGACTTAAATTGCTTCAAACTCCGTGTGTCCAGGCATTTTGGCTCGAACGTCCCTTGATTTTGGCCCTGTCACTCTTTCAACTATGGGGGAGGCACTCGCTATAGGCAGTTATGCCTTTTGCCTCCCTCAATCACATAGAAAAAAAAAAAAAAAAAAAAAGACCCTTCTGAGTTACAGAGAGGTCAGGGATAAAGATTATTGTCAAGTTCGTTGGCGCTACCTATACCAATACGCCACAGGTTACCCTAAATCAAATAGATAAAGTAAAATGTTACCTTAAGTATATCTCTTGCCTCTGGAGAGTTACCTACGCAGATTACATCCGGTCCAGCCATCGTCATCACAGATTTCAAGTGTAGAGTATTATCAACCTGACAAAAGTAACCTATATTATTTATAATAACAGGGAAAGAAGCCTTTTTAAATATATACTGAATTATAGTAGATACAGAACAAAAATACACTCATAGGCTACTATATAAAGTTATGAGCAAGGAAAAAAACAATGTTCTGGGCAGACAAAGAATATGCTATCAAATATATTTAACTCGTCTATTTGGATGTTAATAGGTAATTTCATATGAAAGAGAAAATTGGAATTATTGGAAAACTCTTTACATTTTTCTGTGACCTCAACATTGGTTTACTGATTGGTCAAGGGCTTGGATTACTGGTGTGACTGTAAAGTACACAATTTAAAGGCTGAATTGAATTAAGGGGGGTTATCGGTACCGGCTTTTTTTTTTATCTTTTTCTCCTTTTCTCTCTTTCCCTGGTTTGTATTCATTCCGCCCCATTCAGCCAACTGTTTTAAGACGTTTACCCCCATCCAG
The DNA here is from genome assembly GCA_032716605.1 of Paralithodes platypus. Taxonomy (NCBI): domain Eukaryota; kingdom Metazoa; phylum Arthropoda; class Malacostraca; order Decapoda; family Lithodidae; genus Paralithodes; species Paralithodes platypus. The sequence goes on along the minus strand of CM064546.1, from coordinate 3,268,884 downwards.
GTGTCAATATTTTCCTGGCGAGCGATAGTGAGCCAACATATATATATTTTTGTTTTGACAGCAAGCTAAATTTGTACATTTTACGATAGAAAAATCTCTCCGGCAAAGCCGGATTTCTCCATACAATGCCGATATCAACACCTGGATGGGGATAAACGTTTTAAAACAGTTGGCTGAATGGGGCCGAATGGATACAAGCCAGGGAAAGAGAGAAAAGGAGAGAAAGCTAAAAAAAAAACCGGTGACCAAACAATTACCCTTATCAGATTTCTTTACCGGTACCATAACAAAAGCTTATATATTTGTTAACCTTCCGTAACATATTGTAAAAGACGACTACTGTACCTTAATTGGTGTGCAGGGGAATTCTGGGAAAGCAGAAGCTAAGGCACAAGCACCGGCTTGGTTGGTGCGGTCCGACAGCCCAACAAAAAACTCCTTACCTAATAACAAATTAATAGAATTAGTTATTGGTTGTCTTAGTATTTCTGTACCCAATAAAATACAACTGCAAGATTTTCCTGTCCAATTAGCAAAGTAACCATTGTAGCTAATAAGTCATGTACAGTACCTTCTTCACTAGCCTATATACAGTAGTTGTTTTTAAATGTAAAATTCATATTAATATACTAAGTATATTGTCAGTTTGCATTACTGTATATACTGTACATTTTATACTACTAGGGTACCGGAATATGAAAAAAGCTAGTTATTCGGATCTACTGTATTGTAATTAGCATAACACCTGCTGCAGGAGGTGCAGCCCAGGAGCATTATCTTAAGAGCTCAGACAAAGTTCTCTCAACCTCAGGTCTTAAGTCTGCCTTGGGTACGGTACCTATAAAGGGTTCCTTGTGATAAGAAAGTAAAGTAAATGAAGTACAACATATTCACAGTACAGTACTTACACCTCCTCACATTCAAGGGCCCCTGTATTATGGGGTTATTTGCATACAATCAATACATAAAATCAATCTCCCATGTCATGCCCATCCACCCCCACTCAAGGACGTCCATAGCAGAAAAACCTCTAGGCTAATTTGTTCAGAGATACCCCTTTGGCAAGCTCCACATTGCTCTCTCTACATCATGTACTCTAAAGTACATACTTACTCTCTTTTTCTCAAACTATTGAAGGTCTTTCACTGTCAGCTACACCACTCACTTGATATTCATGTACAGGGTACTGATTCATTCATGGCATTCTGCTCACATCCATTCTTTGCACATAACCATACCTCCTCAACTTACCGTTCACTTACTCCCCATTCAAATAACTAGAGCTCTCTCTCTCATTCCAAAACACTCCACCTCCCTATTGCTTATTCCATCCAACCTACTACACCATATGCCATTTTGAGGTATCTCAAACACCTTCACAGACCTCAATTTAGAGAGGTCTGTATCACTTGCTACTCAGGTTTCACTTTTGTATGAACATGTTGGGAGCAGAATACTGTTGTGGAATGACTTTTTATTTCCTGGTTGACCATTCTACCCTTCAGAAAACAATCAAGTTCTCCAATCACTCTTCTCTCTTGCACTGTTCTATCCTGTACAGTACTGTATTTCAATTTCCATACTTTCATATTTGCACAATACAGATCATAGATATTCAAAGCTTACAACTTCTATTTCCAGTTTTCTCAGTCCGCTTTTGCAGTCTTCTCATGTACAATATTGTACTTTCTTTACTCTATATATGATGTTGAAGACACTTGAAGTCCACAGATCCATGCTCTCTCCTCCAAATTTACCTGACAATCAATGAAATCTTTGTTTCTCAATAAGTCTAAATTATAGAACATTGGCTGGAATAGCCATACAAACATTAGGAAAAGTTACGGTAAATACAAATATATACCGGTATCAGACACCTTACCTGTAAATAGCACATCACCTCCATCTAATGTGGCTCTCACATCAGACATCTCAATTAAAGGTAGTTCAAGCTCATTTTGTAGTATTGTCCTCATGTACTCCACCTACAGAAATGTTATATAAAATTAGGGTAGGCCTAAGTACTGAAATACAAGGTAGAGAGATAAACAGCATGATATTATAGGATGGTTACTATAATACAGTATATACCAGAAAGAGAACTACTGTACCATACTAGATATTATACAGTAGCAAGATGCAAGAAGTATACAAAAATATTCAAATATATATTCACAACCATTAAAAACTTGCCTCTTTTACTCTGGATGGGTGTCCTGGTCGTGTGAGAAGAGCACTACCATTACACACCACAGCGATATCTTCAACAAACACACAGTCCGGGTGGCTCTCGTCAGCTGGGAGCTCTATCACATCCAGCCCAATCTCACGCAAGGCAGCTACGTAGGTTTCATGTTGCTTCTTCGCCTGGAAAAATATAAGATAATTACCCTAGGCTAGACTAGCATCAATACCGGTATAGCCTATGTATAAAATTTACATGTAACCCTCACACCGCACCCGTTTTCTGTTGACTCATTTTCTTGCAACACACAATTTTGGGTGTGATTTCCGCTTTCTTGCAGTATTTCTGCTAAGAGGGAGCAAATAACAGCATGCCGAGAAATAGCCCATTCTTTTATTTTTTTATGTGCATGAAGGAGACCAAAGGCAAAGCTGCTTTTGATGAGCAACAAATGTCCCCCCCTAGGTTGAAAGAGTGACAGAGAACCAAAATCAAGGTTTATTAGAGGTAATTTACGTGTGTTGGAAAGAAGTGTGGTGTGTTTATTAAAAGTAGTGAAATGAATGAAGTGTTTGCGAGAGTAAGCTGGATTACTCTTTGTGTGAGGCACAAATAGAAACAGTGGGGGTAGTCAGGCAAACCAGAGGACTATCCCTTATTCTTCAACAATACAAAAATCAATCCTTCACCTTCTCTCAATATTCTCGGTGTCTCTTTTTCTCCTGGTCTCACTTGGAAGGACCATATTACCAGTCTTGCTAAGGCAGCCTCCCAGAAGCTGGGTATGCTCAACCGCCTCAAGGGGTTCTTTACCCCTGCACAGCTTCTTGCTCTGTACAGGGGCACAGTGCGTCCTTGTATTGAGTATTGTTCACATGTGTGGGGAGGATCCTCTCACACCACACTCCTAGACAAAGTAGAAAGGAAAGCTTTTCGTATCATTAACTCCTGTCTACTCACCAACTCTCTGCAATCTCTGTCTCTTCGCCGCAATATTGCATCTCTCTCGTTATTCTATAGCTACTACAATAATCAGTATTCCTCGGAGCTTTCCCAGTGTATACCACCTCCTCTACGTAGGGTACGTAGTATCCGCCTTGCAACACAATCCCACCCCTACTCTGCAACTCTCCAACCCAAGAGTGAAATGCTATTCTCAGACTTTCTTCTACTGTATTCAACTGCTCTGGAACTCTCTCCCTGAATCAGTCTTTCCCTCTTTCTATAACTTAAATTGCTTCAAACACTGTGTGTCCAGGCTTTTTAGCTCGAACGTCCCTTGATTTTGGCCGAGGCACTAGCTGCAGGCAGTTATGCCTTTTGTCTCCCTCATGCACATACAGTATAAAAAAAAAAAAAAAAATGAAACAGAAGTTCCAGTAACTCCTTATCATATGCTTATGTGGCCTCCCCTGGGTGATGCCTTGCTCGATTAGTGCCTATAATCTCCCCACTTTAGACCTGAACGTAACCCCGGAGGGAGGTGGCCTGTAGCAACATTGGTAGAGCGCCCGGTTTCTAACCAGGAGAACCGAGTTCGATTCTCGGCAGGTGGAGATGTTTGGGCAATCTCCTCACATCCCTTGCCTCTGTTTCGCCTGACACTGAGAGTAAAATAGGTTATGCGCCTAGGTGAAAAGGGGTCTTCGGCTCCTCCGGCCCTTCACCCCATTAAAAAAAAAAAATCAAGGCCCGAGCATAAGGTTGGCAAACAGGGGTAGCCTAATGTTGACTTAGGCCAAGTTGAGTGTCAGAGGAAATACAGTACCGTACAGAAATGTTTTCAAGAAGTTGAAATAATTTGGCCATTTAATCACTTCCAAAGGAATAACGGTAACTAGCCTAAAGAGCAAAATGTAACTTTGTATACCAGTAGGCCTATTTAATAATAAGCTAATTACTAAAAACAAGCGACCAAGATTTTGGGCTGGGTATGAAAAGTCTCTCACTCGTTTGACACCCTGCCGAGTGTAATGTAATAAACAAAGCCACGATACACCAGTTAGGCTAACACAATTCTTATTGTATTTTTCAGTATTTTGTCAGCTTCTACAATCTACATCATTATTAACACCAGTGAGGGTCTACAGGATATGTTTGGTTTTAGGTTAGGCTAGGTTGATTTCAATAAATGATTATACAGTATTGTAGAAAAGTGCTCATAGGCCTATTGTCATCGGACTCGGAGCCCAGGAGGTGCTCAGGCAGGTGGGTTTGTTTATGCTAGCCTACCGTACCTTACCTAGTGCATTGTGCCATTGTCGATTCTGATTAGGCCTAGGGGGTAGAATGTAAAATTTGGGCGTAGGCTACCGCCAGCCTTGTTTACACTACGCGGAGCGGCGGCGGACGCTTGCCATCATCATTTTCCCATCTATTTTAACTGCCTTTGGATACAATAATATGTTGAGGGGAGGCTTTGCCCCCCCCCCTCATCCCCCCATGACATATTGTCATCATCATAAATATTGCCAGCAGGGGGCAAATAACCGAAAAAATCGCCATCAAAATAGACGCGAACTTACGCTAACTACGGCGATCTACATATGTACCCGGTAAACATGACGGTTAGACGGCGGCGACGGCGGACGCTTGCAATCATGTTCCCGTCTATTTTGAATGCCATTGGATACAATAATATGTTGAGGGGGGGGCTTAGCCACCTCCCACCCCCCCCATGACATATTGTCATCATATAATTATATGCCAGCAGGGGGCAAATAACCGAAAAAGATAAATGTTATGGTCCCGTTAAAATATCCTCAAATAACCTCTATCAAAAACTGTTCAGGGGACTGGTTAGAACTTGTAGGATGTTTAATTGAATGTCGGAAATCAGTATTTACTGAGAAATAAGTCTTAAAATGCGCTATGGGTCACCCAGGGTCCCTGCCCTCTCTTTCCCAGGTAATGTTATGTTATATTATATTATATTATATTAGGGTTGGGTTGTTGTTGTTGTTGTTCCCCAAGCTGCCTGGCCAAACAGCCCCAAGGCCCCGAGCAAGGCCAAGGCCATAACCGAGCGCCCCCACAGAACCCTCCCTGCCGACCACAATAAAGCCTGGGTAACCGAAGCCACTCCATGGCGGGGAGCTGAGGAGGGTGCGGAAACGCCCGGGAAATTAGGGTTGGGTTAGGTCAGGTTAGGTTAATAGGTTAATCTAATCGAATATAATATTTGTACATTTTGGGCAGTGGGCGGGGCCGCGCGTATGTGGCGGCGTACAGACCCTCCCGTAAAACATAGCGCATTTTAAGACTTTTTCTCAGTAAATACTGATTTCCGACATTCAATTAAACATCCTACAAGTTCTAACCAGTCCCCTGAAGTTTTTAATAGGTTACTTGTAACTTGAGGATATTTTAACGGGACCATACGTAAATTTTTACCCCGAAAAATATTGCTGTCAAAATAGACGCTAAGTTAACCGCGGCGATTGCCCTATGTAAACATAACGGGCCACGGCTGTACGCCCGGAAACTACATCCATCCCGGCCTAGGCCTAGCAATAAAGAATTAACCCAACCTGAAAACTTAAATTTACCTGGGGGCTGTCAACCCCAAACCCCCACTCTCTGAGTCTCCACGCATGGTGACTGGACGACTCGGCCCATGGGACAACTCGGCTCGGACAGCTCGGCCCACTTTTAGACAACTCGGCCCATTATTTGAGACAGCTCGGCCCCATGTTTTACTTCACTTCCACTTTTGATGTGTTCGCCGCTCTTCTAGCGGCACCAAGGAGCGCGACGCCCCTCGTTATGGGTAGTGATTTGGTGCAGTAGACTGTTTGAAGCGACAGCTCGCTCCCTTGCGAGGATGGGCTCGTCTGGCACTTTTTGCAGTTCGACATCTAGGGCTCTCTTGCTATGGGGCAATTTGACGAGACCAGTCAGGATTAGGATGGGGAGAGCTAAGTGGAGGGTTTATGGGTGAGGCCATGTATGCAGCACCAAATCCTGTCCTCTGCGTATGCGCGGCCTTTTCCCTAATATTTTTATTAGGCCTATATTATTTAGGCTCAACTGTTAGGTTAATTTAAGTTAGGTTAGGTTAGGTTAGGTCAAGATAATATAATAGTAGGCCTAGGCCTATAAAGGAAAAAAAAATGGTGCCAAAGGGCCTAAGATTCTCACGCATGCGCAGAGGACAGGATTTGCAGGATTTGGTGCTGCATACATGGTCTCCCGTTTATGGCGTGTGTGTAATGTGGGCGAAATGTTCGTTTATTGTATAATTATGTCATAGGCTAGTTCTCTCGATTCATAATGTGTAGGTTAGGTTAGGTTAATTAAGAGTTGTCTCGTAATTAACACGGGGCCGAGCCGTCTCGTTTTTACTACAGAGCTGTCTCGCCGTGGGCCGAGCTGTCCCGTGGGCCGAGTAGTCTAGCATTCTCCACGCATAAGTAGGCTAGGGCTTCCTGAGTAAGGCATGGCTAAAATAATTATTCAGAAAGGAAAACATTGAAAGAATTTAGCCTAGGCTACTGGAATTAATTGCTAGGTTTAGCCTAGGCCTAGCCTACCAAACAAAACAAAGAATGACTGTAGGCATGCTATACTTGTAAACGCAATTTGTGGCAGGTTAACCTACTTAACTCATTGCCAGTCAGGCTACGGTAATTAAAGTCATGAAATAATTAATTGATGGACGGTGAGAACACTAACAACACTCACCATGGCCAAGTCTATCGGTGCCTTAATCCCAACTGCATTTGTTTTGTAAGATTCTGGGATCCGACAAACAATTGCATGTGTGAATCTAAACGGTGACATGGTGGGGATGAGACTTGAGCAACGCCCAGCATCACAAGTGGCGAGCCTCGGCTGCCCAGCCTTTCTTTATTGCCAGACACAATCTCGCAACATAATATTTAATAACTTTTATCTTTAAAATATCCACGTGTGTCTTCAATTAGTTTTATTAGGAATAGCAAATTAAAATGCACGGGCAATGTAAGACAAATTCATGTGTCCATAAAATTAAAAATGTTATGACATTTTCTTAGCTGGAATGTGGTAACACTGCCAGGTTTGTTTACGTTTCCTGCAGTATCTGCTATTTTACCACGTATTTAAAAAACAAATAAAAGTTCGAATAATTTCGGATTCAAAATGCCTTAAGCACACAGTTAATATCGAATTATACAATAAATTACCATTTTTGTAGAGCATGTATCTAGATATAATGGAAAATTATTTTCAAATTATCAAATACTGTCAAAACCTCCATTTGGCGGTAAAAGCATGGCATACTGTATTCTATGTATGTATACTTATATACTCAGGCACATACACCATACCGAAAGGTGGTGACCGACTGGAGACAGAGCCCGAACAGGAACAATACAACACAACATAAAAACAAATACAAATTCACAGACATATCTATAGGTTGTCCAGAAGACCTAGAGACCAAGGATCACTAAGGGCCTCCAGTACTCTCCCGGCCCCAGACCTTTCAGAGAGGTTGTGGTCTCAGAAGGCAGACACGCAGCGTAGCGCACCACAATGCCCACCCACCTCACATCCAGGAATGACCCTTAATTCATAGCCTATACACCAGCTCCCTGGGCCAGGCGCCTGACAGACTATTATCTAGTCAAATTGGCGCCCGACGCCCTCTCCCAACGACCACGTTATCACTCATCTATTCACAAGCATTCTCCATTCATTCTATTCATTACCACTTATCTTGCCTGTTGTATAGTCATCTCTCTACCTTCCAACGTTTACTTTTATTACATCGGCCATCTCTCCATCTCAACGGGAGTCTTCCTATCCCTCTACCTCCCCTTGTATCTGACTCATATGCTCTCTTTGTAAGCCTTTCATCTCCCATTCGCTCAATATGTCCATACCAGCACAGCACCCTTCTGTACACTCTGGCCGATAAGGGTTCCTGCTGTCCCACTCTCCTACATACCTCTTCATTCCTCAATCGTTATCTGTCTCTATGTGTCACTCTACACATACTCCTCAAGCAGTTCTTCTCCATCATATCCAACTTTTTTCTCTCTTGTGCCTTCAAAGCTTATGTCTCAGCCCCATACATCACTGTTGCATACAACTATCCCTTGATATTGCCCTTTTAGCTTTCATTCCGAGACTTCTCACCTTCCACATTCTTTCCATTGCTCTGAAAACTTTCCTTCCTTCACATACTCTCTGTCTTACCCTATTTATGCCTAATATCTTAATCTCTTCTAAAGATGTACTTTCTACCCTCTCTGGGCTTGATAGTAAGAAGGCGTTAGGTCCGGATGGTGTTCCTCCTGTTGTACTAAAAAACTGTGCTTCCGTGCTGACTCCCTGCCTAAGCAAACTCTTTTGCCTCTGTCTCTCCTCTAACGTCTTCCCTTCTTGCTGGAAGTTTGCTTTCATTCAACCTGTCCCAAAGAAGGGTGACCATTCTCAACCTTCCAACTATCGTCCAATTGCTCTCATCTCTTACGTATCTCTAAAGTTTTTGAAACTATTCTTACTTCCAAATTTCTTAAGCATTTATCTTCTCATAATCTACAATCAGATCGCCAGTATGGCTTCCTTAAGGGTTGCTCTACTGGTGATCTTCTTTCATAATTATCTTACTAACTCTTGGTCATCCTCCTTTCGGGACTTTGGTGAGACCTTCTCTATTGCGTTAGACATATCGAAGGCCTTCGATAGAGTCTGGCACAAATCTCTAATGTCTAAACTATCCTCCTTCGGTTTCTATCCCTCCATCTGTGCATTTGTCTCTAATTTCTTTTCCGGTCGTTCCATAGCTGCGGTTGTGGACGGCCATCGTTCACTTCCTCATCCTATCACCTCCGGTGTTCCTCAGGGATCCGTCCTATATCCTATTCTCTTTCTAATTTTCATAAATGATCTTCTCAACTGTAGACACCTGGGACCACAAGGCATACAAGCACTCACTAACATATCAAACTACAGCTATTCACACAACACAATACCAGACATTTGGAAGCATGGTATCATCATCACATTCCCCAAACCCAACAAAGACCCCACGCTACCCTCCTCGCACCGCCCCATCACACTTCTTTGCTCCCCCTCCAAAGTCATGGAACGCCTAGTATTACAACTAATTACACCTGACCTACCCCTAGCTCCAACACAACATGGCTTTAGGCCACTGCACTCCACAAACACTCTTCTCACAGACCTTACACAAAGAGCTCTCGACATTAGTAAAGCCTTCGATGCCATCCCCCGGCACAACCTAACAAACAAAATCTACAACACAAACATGCACAACAACACAAAAAGGTGGCTGGTCAACTTCCTAGCAGGCAGATGTGCACACATATCTTTTGCCGGTCAGTCATCTAAAATCAGAAACTTTCCAAACGGAGTCCCACAAGGATCCGTCCTATCGCCCGCACTCTTCAATCTGTACATGCACGATATAACTACACCCAATACGCCCCAAATAAACTTAGCCTCCTATGCAGATGACATAACACTCACATGCACACACCATGACCCAAAAAGAGCAACAGATCTCCTTCAACCCTATCTCAACACACTACATGGCTGGTGCACTACAAACAGACTTAATCTAGCCCCAGCCAAATCCACGGTAACCCTGCTCACAAGTTGGACAGGAGAACACGAATACATCCCTCAACTCACCATAAACAACACACCCTAAACACACACACATCCAAAATCCTAGGAGTAACATATGATACTCACATGACATTCAAACAGCACACCACAAACATTAAAAAGAAACTGACACCCAGACTTAACGCCCTCAGGTCACTTGCTCACACAAAATTTGGACACAACAAAGAAACTACCACCACAGTATATAAACAATACATAAGATCAGTGATGGAATACGCAAGCCCAGCCTGGGCTTCTAACCTAGCTGAAACACATCATAAGACCTTACAGACTATTCAAAACAAAGCCCTGAAGATCATTACAGGCTGCACAGCTACTTCACCCACAGATCACCTACATCAAGAAACCAAAATCCTCAAAGTCAAAGACCATCTGGACATGAGAGGCACTCAATTCCTGGCAGCAGCCTCCACGAACCAAGACCACCCACTAAACTAAATGGCAACACACCCACAGACACCAAGAAATATCAAAACAACACCCAGCACACGGTATCACACACAATTATTGTCCTCTCTCCCTCCCTGCCCACCCCGTACATGGATGTGCTTCCAGAAGCACATCCATACTCATATCTCTCACCGATCCATCCACTCACTCACAGACAACACGCAGCTGCATGCACGACCTCCCGAAATCCATCCTTCCGAATCCTCCCTTCCTCGCGAGGACAGAGTCCACCTGGCCAGGCTGAGATGCGGACACCATCCAGCTCTCCTGAGCTATCAGAAGAGACTGGATGACTCCATTGTCGACGCCTGCCCGGGATGTAACACAGCACCCCATACCATTAAACACATCATAGAAGACTGCATTTCACACAACCACTTACGCCAACAACACAATCTACACTCAATGAGAACTCTGTGGGAAAGCCCGATCGTGGCCATGGCCTTTCTCAGGGACTCGGGGCTGTTCGGCCAGGCAGCTTAGGGAACAACAACAACAACAACAACTGTACGTACCTCCAGTCCTATCCATTCATATGCAGACGACTCTACCTTACACTATTCAATTAGTTTCCCAGAACGCCCTAGCCAGCAATCCCTCAAATGCAAACGTAATGAAGCCATAGAACACTTATCTTCTGATCTAACTACCATCTCCAATTGGGGCAGAGAAAACCAAATGTTACCTTTAAATGCTTTAATGCTTCCAAAACCCAATTTTTTCAAATATCTACCCACCGTGAACTCCCAGCACACTATTCCTTATATTCTTCAACAATACAAAAATCAACCCTTTGTCTTCTCTCAGTATTCTTGGTGTCTCTTTTTCTTCTGCTCTCACTTGGAAGGACCATATTACCAGTCTTGCTAAGGCGGCCTCCCAGAAGCTGGGTGTGCTCAACCGCCTCAAGGGGTTCTTTATCCCTGTTCAGCTATGTACAGGGGCACAGTGTGTCCTTGTATTGAGTATTGTTCAAATGTGTGTGGAGGATCCTCTCACACAGCACTTCTTGACAAAGTAGAAAGGAAAGCCTTTCATATCATTAACTCCCGTCCACTCACCGACTCTCTGCAATCTCTCTCTCTTCGCCGCAATGTTGCATCTCTCTCGCTATTCTATCGCTACTACAATAATCAGTGTTCCTCAGAGCTCTCTCAGTGCATACCACCTCCTCTACGTAGGGTACGTAGTACCCGTCTTGCAACACAATCCCACCCCTACTCTGTACAATTCTCCAACTCAAAAGTGAAAGGTTACTCCCAATCTTTCTTCTATTCAACAGCTAAGCTCTGGAACTCTCTCCCTGAATCCATCTTTCCCTCATCCTATGACTTAAACTGTTTCAAACTCCGTGTGTCCAAACATTTTGGCTCGAACATTTAATTCCTTGATTTTGGCCCTGTCACTCTTTAAACTCTGGGGGAGGCATTTGTTACAGGCAGTTATGCCTTTTGTCTCCCTCATCCACATAGAAAAAACAAAACAAATACAGATCACAACGAGCAACAGAACTTATGTGGGCAACTGTTCATATACAACAGACATATTAACAAGCATGCATATTAATTAATACATATATATATATATATATATAGGCTATAAACACCACACTCACCCACACACAATCTCTCTCTCTCTCTCTCTCTCTCTCTCTCTCTCTCTCTCTCTCTCTCTCTCTCTCTCTCTCTCTCTTACGTATTAAGAGTTTGGCAATTGTTGAAAAATTAGGTCAAGGTTAAGATATGCTACGTTAACTTTATAGCCGGCCTACCTAATCAACGGTAACGAAACCAAACCGAGATATAACTAGAAAGTATTTGAAAGTCTTATAGACATATAAATTGTTGGTAATACCGCAATATATGGTAGACTAGCTCATTCATAGGCTGCGTCTAAGTGACCACTAACGAGTGTCAGGCTATAAAGAAGTTGGAGCTGTAGAAACCATATATATAGCATAATTCTATCATATAGCATAATTCTATCTATATCTATATACTCAGACACATATCCCCCCCCCCCCCGCCCCTCCACCTTTGTATAGGCTATACAGGCCTAGAGCTATCACAGGCACCAATCTCTCTAGTATACGAACTACACCGTATTTATTATAATTAATATGTAGCGAGAGAGAGAGAGATTATGCAAGGGTTTTAGGGTGGTTATAAAATATATATTAGTTACCCAATAAATAGCGTTCTCTCTGATAGGAACATCATCATAGAAAGTGAACCAAGGAGACTAACTAATGTATTATTACCAACAATTTGTATTTGTTTAAGAAATCAACAAACTATAGTAGGTATGTTTTTGCGTATATACCTGTATATATATATATATATATATATATATATATATATATATATATATATATATATATATATATATATATATATATATATATATAGAGAGAGAGAGAGAGAGAGAGAGAGAGAGAGGTATATAAACAAATACAGTGTTGTAATAATACATTAGTTAGTCCTTATTTCACTTTCTATGATGATGTTCCTATTAGAGAGAACGGAATTTAATGGGTAACTAATATACATTTCATAAACACCTTAAAACCCTTGCACAATCTCTCTCTCTCTCGCTCTCAAGAGATTGGTGCCTGTGACAGCTCTAGGCCTATGAATAAAAAGGTGAGGGGGGGGGGTATGTGCCTGAGTAATGTGAGTATATAGATATAAATAGAATTATGCTATATATATGATTTCTACAGCTCCAACTTCCTTATAGCCTGACACTCGCTAGTGGTCACTTGGACGCAGCCTATGAATGAGCTAATCTACCATATATTGCGGCATTACCAACACTTGACAGGGCCAAAATCAAGGGACGTTCGAGCCAAAATGCCTGGACACACAGAGTTTGAAGCAATTTAAGTCATAGGAAGAAGGAAAGAGTTCCATACACATATATATATATATACTGTATATATATATACTGTATATATATATATATATATATATATATATATATATATATATATATATATATATATATATATATATATATATATATATATGAGCCCCAGCTCAACTGTGTCACTAACGGACGGAATACAACTAAGTGTAACTAAGTGTAAGTGTATACAGTATATATATATATATATATATATATATATAAATATATATATATATATTATATATATTTTTTTCTATATTTTAACTTACTGCCTCTCGGGCATAAGCTGAGAGCCTGAACATTCACCGCTGTACAATGAGCAGTGAAGCCCGTGAGGTCATGCTCCAGTTTAGGGAGTGAGACATGTGAAGCACGTAGAGTACAACGAGGACCTGCCATCTTGCCTTCACATGAGGCACGGTGCTCACTCATGGCCCGAAGCAACCCTATCTCTGAAGCCACCTCATTCCCGTGCTTCATTGTCTTAACCCCTACACTCGGACTCTCACTCTTACACACACACACACAACACCACCTATTGAGCAGATAACTCACCAGGCATTGCACCCCTATAGCATATTTTGAATATGGGAATATTCATACAGTGTTATTTAATCAGGGAACAATAAGGGTATTTTATTGGCGATTCGGTGGGCTTTGTGGTAATGCACTGATACTAGGTACGGCACAAATTCCATCCCAATAATATCTTCCCATTGATACATCGGGATTTGAACCCGGGACCTTTGGATTATCAGGCCAGTGGCAAGACCACTCCGCCATATATATATACAGTATATTTATATATATATATAATTTATACAGTATACTGTATAGGTCCATATTCCTAGCCAGTTAATATAGGCCCGTATTCCTAGCCAGTTAATATAGGATTGTATTCCTAGCCAGTTAATATAGGCCCGTATTCCTAGCTAGTTAATATAGGTCTGTATTCCTAGCCAGTTAATATAGGCCCGTATTTCTAGACAGTTAATATAGGTCCATATTCCTAGCTAGTTAATATAGGTCCGTGTTCCTAGCCAGTTAATATAGGTCAGTATTCCTAGCCAGTTAATATAGGTCCGTATTCCTAGCCAGTTAATATAGGTCCGTATTCCTAGCCAGTTAATATATAGTATTCTTAGCCAGTTAAAATAGGTCCGTATTCCTAGATAGTTAATATAGGTCTGTATTCCTAGTTAGTTAATATAGGTCCGTATTCCTAGCTAGTTAATATAGGTCCGTATTCCTAGCTAGTTAATATAGGTCCGTATTCCTAGCCAGTTAATAGTATTCCTAGCCCGTTAATATAGGCCCGTATTCCTAGCTAGTTAATATAGGTCCGTATTCCTAGCCAGTTAATATAGGTCCGTGTTCCTAGCTAGTTAATATAGGTGGATATTCCTAGTTAGTTAATATAGGTCCGTATTCCTAGTTAGTTAATATAGGTCCGTATTCCTAGCTAGTAATATAGGTCTGTATTCCTAGCCAGTTAATAGTATTCCTAGCCCGTTAATATAGGCCCGTATTCCTAGCTAGTTAATATAGGTCCGTATTCCTAGCCAGTTAATATAGGTCCGTGTTCCTAGCTAGTTAATATAGGTGGATATTCCTAGTTAGTTAATATAGGTCCGTATTCCTAGTTAGTTAATATAGGTCCGTATTCCTAGTTAGTTAATATAGGTCCGTATTCCTAGCTAGTAATATAGGTCTGTATTCCTAGCCAGTTAATAGTATTCCTAGCCAGTTAATATAGGCCCGCATTCCTAGCTAGTTAATATAGGTCCGTATTCCTAGCCAGTTAATATAGGTCCGTGTTCCTAGCTAGGTAATATAGGTGTGTATTCCTAGTTAGTTAATATAAGTCCGTATTCCTAGTTAGTTAATTCTATCTATCTATCTATCTATATGCTCAGGCCCAATCCCCATTTTGGGGGTAGCCGACTCAAGACAGAGCAAGAACAGGGAAAACACAAAAACAACATAAAACAACAAATAAACACAGATAAAAAGCACAAACTCACACACATCCAGGTCACCCAGGAGAAGACCCAGAGACCAGGGTCACCAAGGTCGCTCCAGCACTCCCCCGGCTCCCGACCACCCGGAGAGGTTCCGATCTCGGCAGGCAGACATGCAGCGGAGCCAAAGCCACAAGCCCTCCCACCACACTTCCAGGCGCACCCTTCATATTAATCGTCTCCCCAGGCCAGGCGCCTGATGGACTATTATCTAGTCCAACTTGCGCCCGACCCCTTACTCCAAATGACCACGTGTTCACTCAACTATTCACAAGCATTCTCCATTCACTCCTGTCCACCACCACTTCCCCTGCCTGATCTATAGTCATTCCTCTATCATCCAAAGCCTTTCTTACACAGTCTCTCAATCTCAATGGGGGTCTTCCTGTTAATATAGGTCCGTATTCCTAGCCAGTTAATGGTATTCCTAGCCAGTTAATATAGGCCCGTATTCATAGCCAGTTAATATAGGTCCGTATTCCTAGCTATTTAATATAGGTCCACGGATTGTCACAGTGTATGCTCCCACCGATTTACTGATTGACTTAAGGGGATAGTGGCTGTTTTTTTTTTTGGTCTAGTAACTCATTTATTCATTTATTTTGTAGTTTCCTCGCAAGACCTCCCTCAAACTTAGAAAAACACCCCCTTGACCCCCCTCAAGATAAATTTGTAGAAAAATGTCCCTTCCTTATAATTACAGGCTCGCTATCGCTCGCCAGGAAAAAAATGACACCTAAATGGCACAATAGGTCTTAAAATTGACAACGATATGGAGCTAAAGGTCTTAAAATCGCCAAACAAAAGGGCCGAACGTCTTAAAATCTGAAAACTAATGGTGCTAAAAACGAGGGAGAAGGGGACCATAAAAAACAAACACTACCCCCTAAATAATTGTGCAAGTGTGTAATTGCAGGCTACCGTATAAGTATACATCAAGTATAAGTATGACATTGAACAACTATAGTCCGTTCATTCTATGCTGGGCAGTCATCGTAACCTCTACCCATCTGTAACTAAAAAAGGACTAGAGTAATTGAGCTAATATGTCTACCAAATAGGAAGACTTGGCTAGGGAATATGTGGGGAAATGTGCAGCCGATTTGCTCTAGCCCTTTTTGAGTTACAGAGGTTAGCATTTACGATTTCTGCCCAGCCTAGAATGAACAGAGTATAGGTCCACGGATTGTCACAGTGTATGCTCCCAACGATAAACTGATTGACTTGAATAATTGTGCAAGTGTTTAACCCCTTCATTACCGGTGACGTCTGCTTTATTTGATTTTAGCTGTTTTAAGACGATTTTATTCAGCTTAGGATGGTAGTGTAGCAATTACGAAGCTACACACTATCTGAAGAAACCCTTTTTACTACACCATATCCTTCCTGAGCTGCATAAAATTGTCTTAATATATAGGTGATAAAACAACAACATACATCCACGGTAGTGAAAGGGTTAATAGTATAAGTATAAATAAATTCTAAGTACGACATTGAAAAAAATAGTCTAGTTTAGGTGTATTTTATCACTAGCCTCCGTATTTATCTATCCAGGATTAGTGTTGCCAATTTAGCTATTTTTTCCGCTAGATCTAGAGGTATTTACTTGGATCTAGAAGGTCAGTTGTATATCTAGTGACATGAATACTAGCAATATTCTGAAGATTTGAGCCATTTCAGAGCGATATTGTTGAGATTGTGGCATTATTCTAGCGATATTGTTGAGATTGTGGCATTATTCTAGCGATTTTCGGCATTTATTTACTATCTAGCAGACTTCATTTGGTAACCCTGTCCAGGATGCTCGTTATCAGAGGGCGCGCATTAGAAACTCTATAGAAAAGAGAGAATGGGAAACCGTCCGACATTTTGTGCCTTTTTAGTAGCCAACGTCAAAAGCCACTCCAACAGCTTCCTCTCTCTTCAACACCCCTTCTCCTCTCTCTACACTCTTCAGAAAGTAGGAAAAGTAGACAGTAGCTAAGAGGTGCCGTTGTAAAGCCTTATCCCTCAATACCTTCACCTGACAATTAATTATTTTTGAGTCACTATATTCAATTAGCCAGCTTTAGTATTAAATAAATCAAATGATGATGATGCAAAGTATAGGATTATATTATTCTTATTTAGTTTTCTTCCAAAATGTCTCTACTATTATTGTTCATGGTGTGCCTGAATCTCCAAAATGTCCCTGGAGTGTGAAGTTGTCCGTGGTATGTATTTCAAAGGTCGTATACCATAGTGTGAATGACAACTCAGACAGTCTCTCAGTTGTGTGTTTATATTCTCGAGGTGCACATGTTACTCCATCTTTAAGGGGACAGTGGCTGTTTGTTTGGTCTATTAATTAATTTTATTCATATATTTTTTTTAGTTTCCTCCCTAGACCTCCACCAAGCGTAGAAAAACACCCCCTAGACCCCCCCCCCCCACTTCAAGATAGATTTATACATTTTTCGGTAGAAAAATTTCGTGGTCGAAGGCCGATTCCTCTTAAAATTACAGGCTCGCTTTCGCTCGCCCGGAGAAAATCGACACCTAAATGGCACGAAGGGTCCTAATATTGACAAAGAAATGGGGTGAAAGGTCATAAAATCCCCAAACTAATGGAACCAACGTCTTAAAATCTCAAAACTAGGGGGGTTAAACATTAGGTAGAAGGGGGTCCAGAAAAACGGTCTGTCTCCCCTTAACTTAGGTTGCCCCCTATGGCTACGAGTGGCATTACCAATCAAAGTGAAGTTGTCTAGTATTAGCCAAAGCAAGTTTTAAAACGAATTATTTATTATGAAAACATTATTGAAGATTACGTTCAGCTTTGCACTATCAAAACCACTTCCAAACCTAATATAATTGTGTACGGTCGCGCTAATAAGTCACGTCCCAGCTGTCGTTACGTTTGGCTTGCTCTGTGCTGTATTAATGTCTGTCAGATGTTGAATAGGGGGGGTAAGTGTAGGAACATGTTTGTATATTTCACTCGATATGAAGAAATAAAGCTTAGATATTGCCGATACCAATTATTGATCAAAACATACGTGGTGCCGAGACATCACTTATTAGCGCGACTGTACTATTATCCAGAATGCTAAGGAGTAAAGACATCACATCAACAAAGCTAATCGTGTAATCAAAATAATATACTGCCTATTAATTGCTGGAGGCCCTTTTTAAACTGAATACAATCGTCTGACAGTAGCCAGAATAAAGTTACAAGGACGGCACCGGTACTGAAAGGGTTAAGGGGGGGATGGTCCGCTTTTTTAGACCCCCTTCTCCCTCATGTTTAGCTCAATTTGTTTTCAGATTATATGATTTTTGCCCCATTAGTTTATCGATTTTAAGACCTCTCGTCCCATTTTGTTGACAATATTTAGACCTTTCGCGCTATTTAGGTGTCGATTTTTTAATAAGGAATAGTGAAGGGCAGAAAGACTGAAGGTGGTATTTTTAAACAATTCTTTCCCCTTCGCAGTGCTTGATACCGAACGAATATTGTGGGAATGAGTGTAGTTTACAGATATTAGACGGTTTAGCATTTCCATTGCTGAAGGTAACGTAATTTTTCAAGGTATTTCATCCATTAACAGGGCTACGAAAGGAAAGAATTGTTTAAGAATAGAAGACTAAGAGTGTATGAGGGGGAGCCGAGAACAAGATGACGCAGCAGGTGTATGGAGATGTCACCTTGTTCACCAGTTTGTGGGCTGATGTGCAGCAGGTAGGGATAATAAGATCTCAAACTTTTCAATAGACAAGTTCACAGATGCTGATGTGTTCGAGTCATGTGATAAATGGCTTAAAACGAGGCAAAGGTGTTTATTGAGCCCATACCTAGTGAGTTAATTGCTCAATAACGCCGTTCTGAGAGTGAGGGTCCGAGTCTAGGGGGTTCGACAGTGAAGCACAAAGGCAAGGGAGCTTCAGAGATGGGGCTGCTTCGAGCCATGGGGGAACAACCGGGTCCCGTGCATCTTGCGAAGGCAAGGTGGCAGGGACTGGTTGCAGCTCAAAGTGCTTCACATGTCTCACTCCATAGACTGGAACGAGACCTCACGGGCTTCACCGTTGACTGTTCGGTTGAATGTAGCCTACAGGCTCTCAGCCTATACCCGAGAGGGAGCAGTTGGAATATAGGAAAACAATAAAAAGTACAGAAGCTTAGATTTACTCAACAAGGTTATGCAAGATCAACAGGTAGACACAGTGACAATGAACCCTTCGGGGATTATGACGCATTATAACAGTTTATTATAATTATTAACCCTTCTCACACGGGGCCGCCCTCCTAAGGACGTTGTTGAGATCCAGGAGATATGGCCGAAAAACGTATTTAATAGGCTACCCGTATATTTGTTATTTTAACTGCTAGAAAATTCCCACACATCTCTAAACGTACTGCGGTTTCCAATCTGTAGACTGGCGTTGAGTAGAGCTCCCTAAGTCAACTGGTTCAGTTGTGATGACGATTTCCGTGGAGAGAGTTTCGAGGCGATGTTAGCAATATGACACAATTTTCAACACTAAATCTGTCTTAGCAGACCACACAACAACAAAGCTCCGACGTCTGCTTGCTTTCAGAGGTGCCCGCGTCGCCTCCGACCAGCTGTGTTTACATACGTCGGACGTGCGGCTTTCAAAACAAGCTTAATAGGCTTTTAAGCTTACGGATTACAAGGGGATACCCGGGCTCCTGCCCATCTACCGCGGTGTCCTTTTAAAATGCTGCCCGGGTGGGAAGGGTTAATATTATTATTATGATTATTATTGTTAGCGCTCTTTTTATACTTCTTTTTAGTAGTAGTAGTAGTAGTAGTAGTGGTATTAGTAGTTTTAGTAGTAATAGTATAAATATTTTTTAGTAGAAATAATATGCTATATCAGTATATTACTTAATAATATTTCCATATCTTTCAGAAAGGACTATCAACAGTAAAGAAGGCCAAACATGAACTGGGGAACTCCTGGACCTTAACCCTGGACCACCTCGAGGTAAGGAATATCCAGGGAGGGTTGACCGGACCACTCCATACACAATGTTAGACGATTTTATTCAGTTTAAGAAGGGCCTCCAGCACTTAACAGGCTTGAAACTATCTTAATTAACCCTTTTCGCTACCACAGATCCGTCTTAAGCTTCACAACAATCGTCTAAATATAGCTAGACAAAAATATGAAAATACGTCGCAGATACAGAAAGGGTTAAGGGGAGGCAGACCGTTTGTTTGGTCATTCATTCCTTTATTTCCTAGTTTCTTTACTAGACCTCCATCAAGCTTAAAACAAAAACCCCTAGACCCCCCTTCAAGATAAATTTGTAAATGTTTCGATAGAGAAATTTCCCGGCCAAAGGCCGGTTTCTCTTAAAATTTCAGGCTCGCTATCGCTCGCCAGGAAAAAATCGATAACTAAATGGCACGAAAGGTCATAAAATTGACAAAGAAATGGGGCGAAAGGTGTTAAAATCGCCAAACTAATGGGCCGAACGTCTTAAAGTCTCCAATCGAATGGGGCAAAAGATGAGGGAGAAGGGGGTCCACAAAAACGGTCCGCCTCCCCTTGATGTTTCAGAAGTGGGTATATTATGCTCTCTCTCTCTCTGTGTGTCTCGGATCACCCCTGAAGTTGGTGATTTTATAGTATTTGCCATTCATGCGCAAGGTATATCAGTATCAACATCATGCCCGAAGTCAAAGCTCCTGATTAACCTTCTATTAAGGGGAGGCTGGCCGTTTGTTTAGTCTATTAATTCATTATTCATATATTTTTTTTAGTTTCCTCCCTAGACCTCCATCAAGCTTAGGAAAACATACCCTAGACCCCCCTTCAAGATAAATTTGTAAATTTTTCGGTAGAAACATGTCCCGGCCGAAGGCTGATTTCTCTTAAAACGCAGGCTCGCTATCGCTCACCATGAAAAAATCGACACGTAAATGGCACGAAATTTCTTAAAATTAACAACGAAATGGGGCGAAAGGTGTTCAAATCGCCAACCTAATGAGCCGAACATCTTATAATATCAAAACTAGTGGGGCTAAACATTAGGGAGAAGGGTGTCCAGAAAAACGGTCTGCCTCCCCTTAACTCTCTCAGTACAGAGTGTTATTTTGCAGTTTATTCTGGGTATTATTAGACTATTTTATTCAGCATAGGAGGAACTTGTGTAACTTAAAGGGTTGATCGATTGTTTTTATCCCTTTGATTTCTGTATATATCCTTCATAAAATGCATTAAATCGCTTAATGTTAACCATAATATATCGTGAAATATCGTCATCAGTTTTCAAGGAATTAAAAACACTTACATTTACCACTGACTTCCTTTCCAAATCACTACCCTGGTGTGAAGCCTGACGTGATGAAGGCAGTAGTGGGTCTGGCTGGAGTGGTGCCTCCTGCTAAAACATATCTCAACCTGCCCGCTATATGCACCAAACCATGGCGCCTCCCTGGACTCCAACCTGTACTACACGCCCTACACCAGGTAACACACACTTCACTATTATAAAACTACATGCAGTGATATATTTGTCCACAGAACACAACACAAATCACCTCACCAAATCCCCAACATCAAATTCCTTCTCTCAAAGATGGAGAGGAGGTTCAATTTGAAGTTAAAGATGGGAAAAATGGAAAAGAGGCAACCAACGTAATGGGACCAGATGGGGCAACTCTTCTTGGATCCAGGCACGCTGTATTTCGATCAAAACAGGCACCTAAGAAGAGGCAAGGATCAACAACCCCCAAAATAACAACAAGAAGCAAAACCGACATCATCACTATTGTAGTTCAAATTGCAATAGAGCGCTTGCTGGGGGGGGGGGGGGACAGAAGCCGAATACCTGTACTTCTACTTGCTCTTCTGAAGGCCAATGGACTCCCAACGATCATAATCCCTCCAGAGATCGTCACCATAACACCACCAAGGGACGGCAAAACTCAAAAACCCACCAAACGACCAGGACCACCACCGACTAAGTCACTAAGACAACATCTTCAAAACCTAAAAACACTCCCAAGTTGCAGCCCCAACTACCACGACCACTGAGCCTGCACAGGAGTAAAAAAGAGCCTACAACAACTCCATCAACATCATCAACAACCACTTCAAACCTCCTGACCGACACCATCGCTGAGCCTCTACCATCAATGCCAGTGGTCTTCGACGAGCCTGAGATCATAAGCCCTCCACACAAATCGAGGAAAATCGTCCGTCTCCAAAAGACAAGAATGCTCCAACTCTACAACCAAGAACCCAAGGAATAAGCAAGGTGGTTAGCCCACCATCTTTCATTTCTTCAACTCTTCATACTCACCACTTTACCTGCAACTTCAACCTCTACTTTCTACACTTGTGGGACTCTACCTCACAATCATTGGACATTGGACAGATAGATCACCTGAGACTCTCCTAGAGCTCAGACCTGGGAGTCATTGGCAGCCTAGCTCTTCACCTTCAGAGATACCCCAGCAGCAGAAGCTGCAGCCGAGTTTTCCCCCGCAGATAGACGTGAGGAAAATACTGAAACAGAGAAGGGCTCCTGTTTGTCAGATCGGTTGGGTGAACGGTACTGACGAAAGAAGAGACATTGTAAAAGACGAATGTATATACAGAAATGCTGATAACCCTCAGAATGAAGAAGTAATATTGACAATTCCCTCTTGCCTACCGCACCCACCTACGAGCTCACCTCTGGAGTCTGAGTGTCCGGAAATGAAGGTTTTGCAGAGGCTGATCCATGGTGGCCTCAGGAATAGCACAGACGAGTAGTTTGAGGAGCTGAGCCAACGCTGGAGAGACGAGCTGCCTAGGACGCTGGCTGAGTGGTCCAGAGATAGGCCCCAACAAAAGCAGCAGATATCTGAATACGTAACCGACAAAAGAGACCCGACAGAGAAGCTGGTGAGAGAGAGACCTGAAGGAGTTGGTGATGAGAGACGCCCGAAATCCACACTACCTTTTCTTTTTTCAGAACGATAACTGCTGAGGCGCTAGTCCAGTAATCAACTGTTGTAATTAAATAGATACTGCGTCACCAGACCAGTAAACCATTATCGTATAATTATATTCTCCCCGTATTGTATGTGATTTTGTACCTAGCTGTATTTCTTGATTGTATTTTTGTCTACATGAATTAAACCATATTTCGTGTACATTTCTTGTGTTCTAATTCTCCATTCAAGTACCTATAAGAAACTACCAGCACTTCAGTACAGAAGATTATTCTAAACATGAAGAGGCTTTTGTTTATAGATAAATAACCTTTTTCAGTAATTCAAAGGATGTGAAGGATTAAATCAAATAAATCTTTGGATACCTAGGTATAATATGAATAACATTTAAACAACTAAATAGTCTCTGTAAATGCCAGGACTGAAACCGTGGTTAGCTGCAAAACTTTAAAAAAAAAAAAAAAAAAAAAAAAAAAAAAAAAATAGTGTTCTGATAGGGTGATCCTTAACAACTAGAAGGGTATTTGTATATTTGTCATTATATTGGCATAAAGTATGATAACTACAGTAGTAGATCCATGGGTGTACTAGAACATTGCAAGTGTCCACGAGGACCACACCTTTAATCCATGAGTGCATGTTAAACAAACTGTCTGAAATAAAAGAGGTAGATCTTCTAACATTCATAACTTTCTCTCAGCGATTTAAGCATTAACAAAGGTTCATTACAGGCTGGGGTAACAATCAACTGTGATTGTCCAAGAAAGTGGTCGTTTGAGGTGACCGACTTACAAACGGACAGCTTAGACCTCCTCCTGAAACACTGCAAGCCTACCCTCATCACCTTCACCCTCCAAGCCCCCAGCCAGCACTCGGCCTACTACAACACCCTCGAACCCTTCCTCTCCTGCCTGGCTCACTACTCATGCTCCATCAAGTTGCTCATGGACGCCGATTTTGAAACCCGAGAACTCTACCCTTCATCAGATCTCTCACTGATCCCGTTCCTGAAAGTTGATGCCCGGGCTCGGCTCACGGCTTTATCATGCCACCTAAGCGAAGAAGTAGCCTATATGTTTTCCCAGTACGAGGAACATCCAGTAAGTTCCGACGACGAAGTATTTTATGCTAGGTCGGGGATGCTGAACAAGGTCATTCCGGCTGTGTGCTACTTACAAAGTCTTAAGATTCGAGTCACAAGCCTGTCCACCATCGAAGCCCTGAACGCATGCCTACCATTTCTGCCGGTACTCGAGGAACTAGATATCAACCTGACACCACCACACCTAATGGAGCTAGAGGTAGAACTCCTTAATATCGTTATCTGTGTTTATATATTTGCTTTCTGCTTCATCTTTGTTATTCTTTCACATAACTTAATGTAGCTGCATTAACCACAAACAAACTTGTATTAAATAGCAGAACTTCTGTTGCAAGCTTTAATTTATATTCCGTCACATGAGGACTACACAACCTCAGTTCCCCCTCTATATATATTGATGTCTCGAGGCTCATACTAGATATCCTTAAGTATTCGTAGATTATTAAGCTTCCAAATGTGTGCCTAATTTCGAATAAAATTAAACTACATTTACTCCATTATATTTTTAAGTTATTTCCGGGAAATACAAACATACTACATGCAACATTATGCTATGTGTTTGTCCGTCAGTCAATTTTGGAAACCCTCGGAAGGACCAAGGGAGATCAGCAATTACTAGGATAATTCAGATAATTGTTAGAGAGAAGTTACCAAAGAGGAAAGGATGATTATGTAAAGCAGGCAATATCTTATAATTTTATCACTAATTTATTAGCCGAACTCATTGGCGTCACTTTACATGTTCTATATCTCCACAGCAAGTTTACTTCATAACAACATCTGGCGTGAGGTCCTTCCAAGTTTGCCAAGTTATAAAAGTACAGAATTGTCAAATATTCTCCCTTACACACTTTATACATTTATCTCTGATATTTGCCTGTTCTCTTGGTTCATCAATTCCTTTTTCAAGCACCGTTTCATACCGCTTTGGCCCTTCTAGTTATTTGGCTATGTCATCTTAGAACACCTTTTCTCACCTCACTGCTCTCACTCTTGACTTTTCGATATTTTATGAGACCCTTGTTTCACTCCCATAAATTAATGTTGGCATTAAAACTCCCTCTTTAAATCTTCTTTGCTACTATTTTGTTTATGTGTATGAAGGAGACAAAAGGCAGGCTGCCTGTGACGAGTGTCTCCCTCAAAGCCAAAAGAGTGTTTGAGAGCCAAATTCAAGAGACGTTGGGGTGAAAGTGCCTGGACACACATACAAAATGCTCAAGTTTCTGCGCCTATCAAAGGCTTCGATGTCCTATCCTATGCGAGTATCCTAGGTTCGAGTCCTTGGGGTACCACATATATTCATTAGGTTCATTGATTTCAGTAATTAGGTTTATTTGTAAGTTAATTGGTGGGTTGGTGAATATATATAAATTTATCCCTTATTCCCTCTATTTTATTGATTTCGTGCATGCTTTCCTCTTTCGAATCCCGGTGGATCACATATATCCTTTCATTAATTTCATTGGAGGTGTTTGGTGTTGGGGTGAAATTAATAAAACATAGAATATCAACTCAGCATAGTGATGTGTGGAGGTTGTAAAGAGAGGATTGGGTTATGCAAAGACTTAAACATTAGGACAGTGATGCTATAATTATGATCTTAACTTTAAACGTAAGAAGAACACAATTACTGACTGTGAGACTTGGGAAATTATACCTCTCTTGGATGTTGCAGGGGAAAATCGAGTGGTTAAGGTGGGCAGTAGGTATCTTTTGAGCTATATATTTATTAATTCATATAATTTTTAATTTCCTCGCTAAAATTCCATCAAACTTAAATAAAACGCCCCCAGATATACCTTTAAGATACATTTGTACATTTATCGGTAGAAAAATGTCCCGGCCGAAGGCCGATTCTTCTTCAATTACAGGCTCGCTATCGCTCGCCAGGACAAAATTGACACCTAAATGCCAAGAAAGGTCTTAAAATTGACAACGAAATGGGGCGAAAGGTGTTAAAATTGCTAAACTAATGGGCCGAACGTCTTATAATCTCAAAACTAATGAGGCTGGAGATGGAGGAGAAGGGGGCCCATAAATCCCCTATAACACTTCCCCCCTTAAACCTGTTAGTGATTCCTTGATAAGTGCAGCGTTGTAGGATGTGGTTGCATCCTCATATCATTTCCATTAGTGTTAATGTCCATTGTCGCATTTAGTATTTAATCAATATCTAGGAGGGAACTTGGAATCTTATCTCTGTATTCTGAGTAATAATTTCTTTCAGGATGTGCCCCCGTTGGACTATTGTCGTGACGGACTGACGTTAAGACTGTCCGGAGTGACAGACTATAAGGCAGAATGGGCGGGCGATGTGATCGCTGCCTTGAACCGCCAGTATGACTACCTGTGGCTCACCTGGTGCCGCATGACAGAGGCTGGTGGTAGGGTGTTCTTGCAACAACTGAGTAACAGCCATATCTTAGTGAAGGAGCTGTGTGTGTTCTCCCTCTCTGGGCGACCCACCGCTGCGCAGTTTTGCTCCCTGACTGTGATGGCCGCGCAGCTCCCTGGCCACACCACCTTGCACTGGTAGCTATCAAAGACTGTAAGGGGTAACCGTAACACACACAGACGAGAGACTACTCATAACCAGTCATAAAACCGAGTTCCTTTGTATTAAGAATGATTATGTATTTAATTTATGTTATGCTTTACAGACTAATTATGTGATTAGATGTGACAAAATTGTCAAGCCAATACAATTTCATGTTAATTTTCCTGTATTCCTTGTCATATTAATTCCAATGTAAAAACAAATTGTCTCTGTTTCTTACCGGTACTCTTTTTGCTACACCAGTATTGCACATGCCAGTTTGAGTGTATGTGTGCGTGATTGATGGTTTGTGAAGTTTTCGCAGGACTTCGCAAACTGTAATGCCTTTAATACACGGTCAAACTGTGCCAAAGTTTGAAGAGATTATATGATTATAGCTGTCTGTTTGTAAGCAAGATTTCGCAAACAAAAATAAAGGACGGATATACAGGAAACTTTGTCAGTACCCTAATTTAGTATGGTAATAGAATGTATTAACTTCTCACCAAACTCCTCTGACACCTTCGCTCCGCAGCTCACAAATAAAAGAAAGTTGCTCAGCCAATCCTGATATACTTGCAACCCCGAGACAGACGCTTACTAAATCATCAACAGCAGCACCAGAATCATCCGAAACAGCAACGACAACGAAAATAGTACTCATATCTATGCTAGCCACGAGACCACTCAATACTAGAGTCTACCATCCACCATCGTCTATGAAGCAGCGACATAGCTTCGCCCCGCATGATGTCACATCACCTGGACTACCGATTCAGGTGAACCTTTTGCCTGAGACAGTGACTTCCGGGTCAAAAGGGTTTAATTCCAGCACCTCACACCTGAGCAGAGCTAACACTGTTCCCTGGACATCGAGAACTAGCAAGAGGCGAGGAAAAAGCAATGACTATCAGAGGAAGGAATTGCTTGCCAGATTCTCTTTGCAGAGTTCCTCTTTACTTCCCAAGGCCGAGATAAAGGTGCTTCCCAAGACCTACATTATGTAACAGATGCTTCACAAGACCAGTAGGGTGTTTCCCAAGACCCAACCTGCTGTGCTTCCCAAGAGTGCCCCAGCTCTGCCAAAGGCTAAACAGGTACTTTCCAAGACCAAACCTGCTGTGCTTCCCAAGAGTGCCCCGGCTCTGCCAAAGGCTAAACAGGTGCTTTCCAAGACCTGAAGGGTGCTTCCTAAGAACCGACCTGTGGTGCTTCCCAAGACTGCCATAGCAATTCCTAAGGCCGTCTTGGTGCTTCCAAAAACCTGAAGTTAGCTTCTTAAGACCGCCTCATGGTGCCTCCTAAGGCCATATAGGTTCTTCCTAAGACCAAATGGCATTTCTAAGGACATCCACCACACTGAAGGAGTCACCAGATGTATAAGGGAGAGTTACACAGAGTCATCATATCAGGGATCATCACCGGGATCGGTTTGGAGAGTCGGTTCTTCAACATAGCCACCAGCATGAATCATCGACTTGCTAACCTCTGCAGGGAGGAGTACGTTGGATTCTTCAACACCTGGGATGCCTTCTACAGCAAAAACAATTTGTTTGTAGCGGATGGAGTCCATCTGAACCAGGTGGGAGCTGCTTCACGACGCAATAAAGGATTTACGGAAAAGAAGCAGAGTCAACTGAGGACTACCAGGGACGAGGATCGAGGACAGCGAGGACCGAGGACAGACAGTTACGTAAATGTAGATCCAACCAGAACCAAATTTGTTATTAAAGAGCGTTCCGTGAATTCTAAAACCACAACTTTGAAGGTTTTCTAAGCAACGCTCGTAGCATACCAATAATTTGTTCAGATTTAGAGAAACTAGTGTTTACAGAATATTATGATGTAATTGTCATAACAGAGTCTTAGACACGCTATTATTTTTGACTGTGTAGCATATACCAACAACCCTAAAAAACGGGATTGGTACCACCGCCACATTTCAAGAGAACAAAAAATAAATACAAAAATAAATAAAACAAATTGTTCCCACTATAAGAATTCCTGTTTTTCTAGTAGCTCTTACATTCAAGGCAGACCCGCAGTTCAACCTTACACAGAACTACATATAAGAAAATATACACGTAACAATTACCACAACTCTCACATACGCACACACACATACGCCTACATGCAAGGTCAGTCTCTGGCACGCACACATGACTGCCTACACTGTACCACACACACACACACACACACACACACACACACAAATAAACCGATTATTATTATTATTTATTATTATTACACACACACACACACACACACACACACACACACACACACACACACACACACCATTACCTTAGTAGCAAAAGTCCAGTGCAGTTTTTAGTTAAGGTTAGAATGAAAGGGTGGAGACTCATATTTCCAGAATATGAACTTTCTTTATTTAAAACATTGTGCAACCAGGCCCAAGTTCCTATCACTAGTAAATATAATTAATATTAAGGGGATGCAGACCGTTTTTTTTTTTTATATTGATTACCATTAGCGGATTATCTTATATTGATTACCATTAGCGGATTATCTTATAATGATTACCATTAGCGGATTATCTTATATTGATTACCATTAGCGGATTATCTTATATTGATTACCGTTAGCGGATTATCTTATATTGATTACCGTTAGCGGATTATCTTATATTGATTACCATTAGCGGATTATCTTATAATGATTACCATTAGCGGATTATCTTATATTGATTACCATTAGTGGATTATCTTATATTGATTACCATTAGCGGATTATCTTATATTGATTACCATTAGCGGATTATCTTATATTGATTACCATTAGCGGATTATCTTGTATTATTACCATTAGCGGATTATCTTATATTGATTACCATTAGCGGATTATCTTATATTGATTACCATTAGCGGATTATCTTATATTGATTACCATTAGACGATCATCTTATATTGATTACCATTAGCGGATTATCTTATATTGATTACCATTAGCGGATTATCTTATATTGATTACCATTAGCGGATTATCTTATATTGATTACCATTAGACGATCATCTTATATTGATTACCATTAGCGGATTATCTTATATTGATATTGATTACCATTAGCGGATTATCTTATATTGATTACCATTAGCGGATTATCTTATATTGATTACCATTAGACGATCATCTTATATTGATTACCATTAGCGGATTATCTTATATTGATATTGATTACCATTAGCGGATTATCTTATATTGATTACCATTAGCGGATTATCTTATATTGATTACCATTAGCGGATTATCTTATATTGATTACCATTAGCGGATTATCTTATATTGATATTGATTACCATTAGCGGATTATCTTATATTGATTACCATTAGCGGATTATCTTATATTGATTACCATTAGACGATCATCTTATATTGATTACCATTAGCGGATTATCTTATACTGATTACCATTAGCGGAATATTTTATATTGATTACCATTAGAGGATTATCTTATATTGATTACCATTAGCGGATTATCCTATATTGATTACCATTAGCGGATTATCTTATATTGATTACCATTAGACGATCATCTTATATTGATTACCATTAGCGGATTATCTTATATTGATTACCATTAGCGGATTATCTTATATTGATTACCATTAGACGATCATCTTATATTGATTACCATTAGCGGATTATCTTATACTGATTACCATTAGCGGAATATTTTATATTGATTACCATTAGAGGATTATCTTATATTGATTACCATTAGCGGATTATCTTATATTGATTACCATTAACGGATTATCTTATATTGATTACCATTAGCGGATTATCTTATCTTGATTACCATTTGCGGATCATCTTATATTGATTACCATTAGCGGATTATCATATATTGATTACCATTAGCGGATTATCTTATATTGATTACCATTAGCGGATTATCTTATATTGATTACCATTAGCGGATTATCTTATATTGATTACCATTAGCGGATTATCTTTAGCTTATAATCTACCTCGAGGCTTTAGAGGGGTCAATAGGATCTCAAGAAACCATTTGTACAACATAGGTTCTTCTTAAACTGAATAAACTCGTCTAATTTTACCCATAATCAGAGGTAAAAAGGTGTCATCGTTCTGAAGGGGTTAATTAAAAGGTGTCATCGTTCTGAAGGGGTTAATTAAAAGGTGTCATTGTTCTGAAGGGGTTAATTAAAAGGTGTCATCGTTCTGAAGGGGTTAATTAAAAGGTGTCATCGTTCTGAAGGGGTTAATTAAAAGGTGTCATCGTTCTGAAGGGGTTAATTAAAAGGTGTCATCGTTCTGAAGGGGTTAATTAAAAGGTGTCATCGTTCTGAAGGGGTTAATTAAAAGGTGTCATCGTTCTGAAGGGGTTAAGTATCTGTAGACTTCTGTCCATAATAAGACAGCCGTAGAGATCCTTTCTAAAAGAGGAACTGGCCTTCGGCCGGGAAATTTTTCTACAGAAAAATGCAAAAATTTATCTTGAAAGGGGGTCCCTAGACCTTCATCAAGCTTTAAATTACACCCTTAGACCCCCTATCAAGATAAATTACACCCCTAGACCCCCTTTCAAGATAAATTACACCCCTAGACCCCCTTTCAAGATAAATTACACCCTTAGACCCCCTTTCAAGATAAATTACACCCTTAGACCCCCTTTCAAGATAAATTACACCCCTAGACCCCCTTTCAAGATAAATTACACCCCTAGACCCCCTTTCAAGATAAATTACACCCCTAGACCCCCTTTCAAGATAAATTACACCCCTAGACCCCCTTTCAAGATAAATTACACCCCTAGACCCCCTTTCATGATAAATTACACCCTTAGACCCCCTTTCAAGATAAATTACACCCCTAGACCCCCTTTCAAGATAAATTACACCCCTAGACCCCCTTTCAAGATAAATTACACCCCTAGACCACCTTTCAAGATAAATTACACCCTTAGACCCCCTTTCAAGATAAATTACACCCTTAGACCCCCTTTCAAGATAAATTACACCCTAGACCCCCTTTCAAGATAAATTACACCCCTAGACCCCCTTTCAAGATAAATTACACCCCTAGACCCCCTTTCAAGATAAATTACACCCCTAGACCACCTTTCAAGATAAATTACACCCTTTAGACTCCCTTTCAAGCTAAATTAGACCCTTTCGACTCCCTTTCAAGATAAATTACACCCTTAGACCCCCTTTCAAGTTAAATTACACCCCTAGACCCCCTTTCAAGATAAATTACACCCTTAGACCCCCTTTCAAGATAAATTACACCCTTAGACCCCCTTTCAAGATAAATTACACCCTTAGACCCCCTTTCAAGTTAAATTACACCCCTAGACCCCCTTTCAAGATAAATTACACCCCTAGACCCCCTTTCAAGATAAATTACAGGCTCGCTATCGGTCGCCAGGAAAAAATCGACACCGAAAAGTCTTAATATTGACAAAGGAAAGGGGTGAAAGGAAAGGGGTGAAAGATCTGAAAATCGCCAAACAAATGGGCCGAACGTCATAAAGTCATGAACACTAATGGGGCTAAACATGAGGAAGAAGGTGGGACCAGAAAAACGACCCCCCATCTCCCCTTAAGGTGAGGATATATGACAATTGACCACTTGCGAGTTTCAGGCTATAAGGAAGTTGGAGCCGTGAACATCGATCTTATACAGAAATGCAATAATAATGTAGGTTTCTGATGGATAAATGGCACGTTGAATTGGGTTTTATGTATTTATATATGTACTATGACTGTATTTATATATGTACTAAGACTGTATGTATATATGTACTACGACTGTATTTATATATGTACTATGACTGTATTTATATATGTACTAAGACTGTATGTATATATGTACTATGACTGTATTTATATATGTACTACGACTGTATGTATATATGTACTATGACTGTATTTATATATGTACTACGACTGTATGTATATATGTACTATGACTGTATTTATATATGTACTACGACTGTATTTATATATGTACTACGACTGTATGTATATATGTACTATGACTGTATTTATATATGTACTACGACTGTATGTATATATGTACTATGACTGTATTTATATATGTACTACGACTGTATTTATATATGTACTACGACTGTATGTATATATGTACTATGACTGTATTTATATATGTACTACGACTGTATGTATATATGTACTATGACTGTATTTATATATGTACTACGACTGTATTTATATATGTACTATGACTGTATTTATATATGTACTATGACTGTATTTATATATGTACTACGACTGTATTTATATATGTACTACGACCGTATTTTAGCTGTACATTCTGTTAAATATCGTATTGTCTACAGCTCCAACTTCCTTATAGAACGAAACTCGCAAGTCGGCAATTATACAGACCATAGATAATTATACAAGCGACTGACACAAACAATGATTTTAAAGGGAAGGGGGGTCGTTTGTCTGGTCCCACTTCTTCCTCATGTTTAGCCCCATTAGTTTTCATGATTTTAAGACGTTTGCTCCATTAGTTTGTTGATTTTAAAACCTTTCGTCCCATTTCTATATCAACATCAAGACCTTTCGTGCCATTTAGGTGTTTTATTATTCCTGGCGAGCGATAGCGAGGCTGTAATTTTAAGAGAAACCGGCCTTCGTCCGGAACATTTTTCTATCGAAAAATGTACAAATTAATCTTGAAGGGTGGTCTAAGGAGCGTTTTTTTAAGCTTGATGAAGGTTTAGCGAGGAAACTAAAATATAAATGAATATGTAAATAAATAGACCCCCCAAAATAGACCCCCTAAAATAGACCCCCTAAAATAGACCCCCCCCAAAAAAAAAAGTAACCACTGTCCCTTTAACATCGTTCTTAAGGGGGGTCACCGGATTTGTTTTATCTTTCTCTCCTTTTCTCTCTTTCCCTGGCTTGTATCCATTCGACCCCATTCAGCCAACTGTTTTAAGTCGTTTATCCCCATCCAGGTGTCGATTTCTTCCTGGCGAGCGAAAGCGAGCCAGCATTGTATGGGGGAATCCGGCTTCGCCGGAGACATTTTTCTATCGAAAAATGTACAAATTTAGCTTGCTGTCAAAACACAAATATATATATGCTGGCTCGCTACCGCTCGCCAGGAAAATATTGACACCTGGATGGGGGTAAGTGTCTTAAAACAGTAGGCTGAATGAGGCAGAATGGATACTAGCCAGAGAAAGAGAGAAAAGGAGAGAAAGATAAGACAAATCCGGTGTCGCCCCTTATTAACACCAATAACACCACTAATTAAATGAATGAAAGCCTGTGCTTCTCCCAGGATTCGAACCCAGGACATCATACATACAGACACTATTTTTAATATCGTTCCTAACACCCAAAACACCCCAAATAAAATTAACCCGTTCTGTACAAGCGATGTCGGACATATTTTATTATAGCTATACTTAGATGCTTATATGCAGCTTAGGAAGTATCTGTGGTAGTATACAAAGGGTCAAGTGAGATAGTTCGAGGCCTGTTAATTGCTGGAGGCCCCTTTTAAACTGAAGAAAATCGTGTAACCGTAGCCAATTTAAAGTGAAAAAGACATCGTCGGTACAGAAGGGGTTAATGGAAGCGGGTGATGCTCCCAGGATATCACATAGAGAGCTTAAGGGGAGGCTAACCGTTTTTCTGGACCCCCCTTCTCCCTCATGTTTAACCCCACTAGTTTTGAGATTATAAGACGTTCGGCCCATTAGTTTGGCGATTTCAACACCTTTCGCCCTATTTCGTTGTCAATTTTAAGACCTTTCGTGCCATTTAGGTGTCGATTATTTCCTGACGAGCGATAGCGAGCCTGCACTTTTAAAAGGAACCGGCCTTCGGCCGGGACATTTTTCTACCGAAAAATGTACAAATTTATCTTGAAGGGGGGTCTAAGGGGTGTTTTTCTAAGCTTTATGGAGGTCTAGGGAGGAAACTAAAACAAAAATTATGAATAAATAAATTAATAGACCAAACAAACGGCCAGTCTCCCCTTAATAAATAACTAGACCCACAAATATAACCACTGTCTCCTTAACACCAATAACACCCCAAATGAAATGAATGAAAACATGTGGTTCTCCCAGGATTCGACCCCAGGATAACTTAAACGCTCTAACCATTACACCAGCAGATCAGATGAAGGTATTGAGGGATAGACCTTTACAACGGCACCTCGTAGCTACTTTCTACTTTTCCTATATTTTCTGAAGAGTGTAGAGAGGGGAGAAGGCGTGTTGGAGAGAGAGGAAGCTGTTGGAGTGGCATTGTTATGTGTGTTAAGTCTGTTAGACAGTTATAAAAGACTCTGCCGGAGAAGGATCTTGGTGAAGCTCCAGCCGAGTATGGAGTAGAAGATGGCTTGCTGGAAGGGCTCGGTGCTCCTCCAGGCGGCGCTGGTTACAGGAGTTATAAAAGACTCTTCCGGAGAAGGATCTTAGTGAAGCTCCAGCCGAGTATGGAGTAGGAAATGAGTTGCTGGAAGGGCTTGACGCTCCTCCAGGCAGCGCTGACGGGGTACATGTGGTTGCAAGCGTCCTCCTGACAGCACTTAGCACACGCCTCGAAGCTGATACCGAAGCCCCGGGGTCGACAGCCGAAGTGACAGGAACTGGTGCACTCCCGCGTCAGCTGCGTCAGGATACCGTTCACCTCCACCCTCTCAGCCTGTAGGAGTTTGTTATATGGTAATTATAGGAAAAAGGCTCGCACCCATATTTATATATTTTTTCCATCCAGACTTTGAGAAATGAGCGTGTTCATTGCTTTAGTTATGATTCCAGCGTGGGATACAAAATGGGTTGAGGGGGGAGAGGGCTATGGCCCCCCCCCCCCCCCCATAACTTATTGAAATAATCATATATGCTGCCAGTAGGAGGTCAATGTCGATTATGGTCCTTAATGAAGACACTTGTAAACAGTGAGGATGTCGAGGGAGCTCTGAGAGTGATGAGACTGCGTTTTTTTTCCAGTAATATCGGGATTTATAAATGTGATTAAAATTATCCTCCCACAGTGAATTATACATGCGTACAGTATAAGGATTCCATTGACGTGCATTGCCCCTAATAAGTTATTTATAATAAGGCGGCGAACCTTTTCCCTATAATTATCCCACTATAAACTAAAACAGGATGTACGACTAACCCTACAGTAGATATCATTGGGGCCACGTAAGACCTACCACCACCACTACTACTACTACCACTACTACTACCACTACAACTACTACTGCTATCACTATAAACAAAAACAGGCTGTATGACTAACCCTACAGTAGACATCGTTGGGGCCACAGACGACCAAGTTATTATCACTAACGTTGAGACCATTGTGCCGGCCGAGACAGGTGTGGTTCCACTGATAGTCGCCCTTCCGGAAATCCAGCTTGCAGGAGTAGCAGGTGAGGTTGCCGGGCTGTACGTTGAGGCCGCTGTTTTTGGTCCCGCGGTCTACGGAACATCCTCCAGGGGGACCGAAGAATCCCGGAGGAGGTGGACCGAAGGGACGGAAGGGGGGTCTTGGGAAGCCATTGGGACGGAAGCCAGGAGGTGGGCGGTTGTTAATATTTGGGTTGTTAATGCCTGGGTTGTTTATGATCGGGTTGTTTATGTTGGGTTTGTTGAGGTTTGGGTTGACGAATCCGGGGTTCTGGAGGTTCGGGCTGGGAAAATCTCGATTGGGGATGTTGGCCGTGGGTATGGGGCGGATGTTGTTGGGTAAGGGCGGGGGTCTCTGGGGGCTCTGCTGCTCGAACACCGTCTGCTGGGGGTCCCGCTGCCTGCCTATGCCGAGGTCGAAGGTGTTCTGCGTCTGGCTGCCTTGCTTGGTGCGCGGGATGCTCTGCGCAACTGTGGGCAAATACTGTAGTTAGTTAACTAGTTAAAATAGGACTTCAGAGGCTATCAACCATTCTGGATTATTTAGCCAGCACACTGTAAGTCAAGACAGACATTAATACAGCACAGAACAAGCCAAACGTAATGACAGCTGGGATATGATTTATTAGGCCGACTGTACTAATGGTCAGAACCGGGTATCACAGACTATACTCGCGACTGTTGACCAGGATAAAAATTATGCATCAAATCAAAACAGGTATCAGAACACCTGTCAGGCTTTTGATCTCGACTGTACAGTCGCGCTAATAAGTCATGTCCCAGCTGTCATTACGTTTGGCTTGGTCTGTGCTGTATTAATGTCTGTCAGATGTTGAATAGGGTGGATAAGTGTAGGAACATGTTTGTATATTTCACTCGATATGTAGGAATGAAGGTTAGATATTGCTGATACCAATTATTGATCAAAATATACTTGGTGCCGAGACATCACTTATTAGGCCGACTGTACAGTCAAAGTATATATACTTTGTCTATATACTTTGTGTACAGTCGCGCTAATAAGTGATGTCTCGGCACCAAGTATGTTTTGATCAATAATTGGTATCAGCAATATTTAAGCTTCATTTCTTCATCTTAAGTGAAATATACAAACATGACTCTACACTTACCCACCCTATTCAACATCTGACAGACAATAATACAGCACAGAGCAAGACAAACGTAATGACAGCTGGGACATGACTTATTAGCGCGACTGTACGATCGCGCTAATAAGTCCTGTCCCAGCTGTCATTATGTTTGGCTTGCTAAGTTGCTCTGTGCTGTATTAACCCTTTCACGCATTTATGACGCAGAGGTTGCCAGATTAGCAATAAGAAATAAAGTTATCTCACTCTTATAATTACCTATCCAGAATTAGTTTTCTGCCCACAGCTAACTCAAAGACAACTGCAGTGGTTGAAGTAACTAAACTAAAGGTTTCTAAATACCCCTGATGGTAACAAAGGCTTTAAAGTATCCCCAATAGGCTCAAAATCGCGTCATATGTCGGAGAGGGTTAATGTCTGTCAGATGTTGAATGGGGGTGATAAGTGTAGGAACATATTTGTATATGTTCGATATGAAGAAATGAAACTAAGATATTGCTGTTACCAATTATTGATCAAAATATACCTGGTGCCGAGACATGATTTATTAGCGCGACCGTACGTAGATGAAGCCAAGGAGGACGTGACGGACTAACAAACACCACGCACGCACGCACGCACGCACGGACACTTACTAAATTACGACCTCTAATTGGTGCCGGAATGAAGGGGGCCGGATCTGAGGGACGGGGCTCTAGGGGGGGCGCCGCTTGAAGAGCTAAAAATTAAGGGGGGTCACCTCACTTTT
Organism: Paralithodes platypus; assembly: GCA_032716605.1. Lineage (NCBI taxonomy): Eukaryota > Metazoa > Arthropoda > Malacostraca > Decapoda > Lithodidae > Paralithodes > Paralithodes platypus. The sequence continues at coordinate 3,230,826 of CM064546.1, read as the reverse complement.
TTTTTTATCTTTCTCTCCCTCTCTCTTTGGCTTGTATCCATTCGGCCCCATTAAGCCAACTGTTTGAAGACGTTTATCCCTATTCAGGTGTCGATTTCTTCCTGGCGAGTGATATCGAGCCAGCATTGTATGGAGAAATCCGGCTTCGCCGGAGACATTTTGCTATCGAAAAATGTACACATTTAGCTTGCAGTCAAAACAAAAATATATATACGTTGGCTCGTTGACGCTCGCCAGGAAAATATTGACACCTGAATGCGGGTAAACGTCTTAAAACAGTAGGCTGAATGGGGCCGAATGGATACAAGCCAAATAGAGAGGGAGAGAAAGAGAAAAAAAAGCGAGGTGGGCTCCCTTAAGGTAAGTCACACCACATTTTTATTCCGGCAATATTGGCCTGGAAGCTTCTCAGTTGACCACTTGCGAGTTTCAGGCTATGAGGAAGTTGGAACCGTAAACATTAATATTAAACAGACACGCAATAATAATGTACGTGTCTGATGGATAAATGGTAAGGTGAATTGGGTTTTATGTGTTTCTAATTGTACTACGAGCGTATTTTACCTGTAAATTCTGTTCAATATTGATGTCTACAGCTCCAACTTCCTTATAGAACGAAACTCGCAAGTCGGCAATTCAAGATATAATATACTGTACAGTCGGCCTAATAAGTGATGTCTCGGCACCAAGTATATTTTGATCAATAATTGGTATCATCACTATTTACACATGATTTCTTCTTTATGAGTGAGATATACAACCACGTTCCAACACTTACCCACCCTATTCAACATCTGACAGACATTAATACAGCACAGAGCGAGCCAAATGTAATGACAGCTGAGCCATGACTTATTAGCGCCACTGTACAGTATTTATTTGGCTCACTGTAACAACCTAGATTAAAAATATAGTCCGTTTCTATTCAACTGACGGTAAATTGCAAAGTTCTCATCAAGATTTCTCAGTTATTTTGGAAGATTTTGTAGTGAAATATGGTGCTAGGAATCCTCCTCCACTTGTAAAATTATCCTACTCAACGAGACAGAGAAAGAGGTGAGGGAACGCGAAAGTGGTCCCGGACCCTTAGAATTGGAACTTTAAAGGTTTCTGTTCGGGCTCTGTCTCGAGTCGGCCACCTCCAGCAATGGGGTATGTGCCTGAGTATATACTGTACATACATACATACATACATACATACATACATACAATTATATAAACTTGGTCTTATTATGATGCAGAGACATAGTAGTTTCATATTTTGCCATTAAGTATCGATAAATCAGTTGCTAAGGGATTCAGTTTACCGTCATCTGAAAAGAAACAGAGTATAGTTGCTGACGTCAATGAAAAATGGAATCTCGAATTGATGCCAATACAAAAATAGAGATCAGCCCAAAGAAAACGCAAGTCACACGAGCGATTGTTTTCCCTTCGCCTTTATATCTATATATTTTTGTTTTCTGGTAGGATTTGGAGCATATTTTGGTTAAATATGGGTAAATATATAGGTAAATTTACTGGAGTTACAATGTTAGAATTGGCGGCAATTTTACACCAAAGTAACACCCCGTTCTTAACATTAATCATCAATTACAAACCCCAATGTACTTGAATAAACTAATGAAAGCATATGGTCCTCCCGGGATTCGAACTCGGGACACCACACCCAGAACACAAGCATCAAAACCATTACATCACCAACACAGTTTAGGGGTGGGGGTGGGGCGGGGGTAGTTGGCCTTGTTTATCCCCCCCTGGTGACGCGGCTACTTAAAACAATTATTTCTCAGGAGAGGCGGCCAAAGAAGGAGACGCAAGAGGGGATGAAAGGAAGGGTAGGAATGGAGAAAAGCGAAGAGAGATGAGAGTAAGGGTCATAATTTAATTAACCCTTTGAAGATTATGATGCATTGTGGCAAATTATTCTGGCTATCATTAGACGATTCTATACAGTTTAGGAAAGATCTGTGGGAATTAGAAGGGTACAGACTATCTCAATTAAGGAGAGATGGGCCATTTTTCTGGTCCATTTTCTCCCTTGTGTTAAGCCCCATTTGTTTTGAGATTATGAAACGTTCGGCCCATTAGTTTGGCGATTTTAACACCTTTCGCCCCATTTCGTTGTCAGTTTTAAGACCTTTCGTGCCATTTAGGTGTCGATTTTTTCCTGGCGAGTGATATCGAGCCTGTAATTTTTCTACCGAAAAATGTACACAATTATTTTGAAGGGGGGTCTAGGGGGTGTTTTTTTTAAAGCTTGGTGGAGGTCTAGCGAGGAAATTAAACAATATATGAATAACTGAATAAATAGACCCCAAAAACAGCCACTATCCCCTTAAGGCATGAAGGAAAATAAATAAACGTGGAAGTGAGATAATACACGACGAAGAAGGAGGTGAAGGAGGGAAGTATTGATGAGAGCTAGGGAGACCCAGTGTCACACCCAGCCCTTTTGTTGGCAATTTTTGATGAGCAAATGTTTTTTCTCGTAATATTTGGAGGCTACATCGCATTGGCATCGCAGACTAAGCCGAAGGTAGATTATATAAGATGGGTGCATTTTGACATATCGGAGATTTTAATGTTGCCAAACTACTATTGCTCGCAAATTTTGACGGAAAAAGCGCTTGTATGATACCGATTTAATGAAGGATGACAAATAGGAAAGACGCGGTGGTTGTAGGCTATAAAGGGGGACGGCGGGTGTGGGGGGGGGGGACGGGGGGGGGTAATACTAGAGCATATGAGTCTCTGTGATGTGGTGTATGTTATGTGGCGTATGCTGGAAATTGGAAGGTATTATAGGACAACAAAGCCACTCCTACAGCTTCCTCTCTCTCTCTCTCCAACACCCCCTTTTCTCCCCTCAACACCTTTCGAAAAGTAGATACAAGGTGCCGTTGGAAAGGCTTATCCCTCAAAACCTTCACCTGACCTGACCTGAGAACTGTTACACGATAGGCGACGATTAGTGGCTGGAGAAGGGTGTAGACAAATAATGAACTGAACTGATGATAAAAGAGACGGAAAAGACAAAGAACATTAGGATTAGAAGGATAGCAGATAGGTGGGGTATAGCGACTGTATATTATGGTGTAAGCAACTGTAAGGGGTTCTAGGCTAGCTATAAGACGGGTGAGGTATAGTTGCTGTAGAGTCTATGGTAGGAGTTATTCTAAGCAGCTACAAGGTAATACGAGTTGAGATATCTGTACGACAATGTAGGTAATTAAGTTAAACATGTATGGACTTTAGATGAAATATATGGGTCTTAGTAATATATATATATATATATACAGTATATATATATATACAGTATAATATATATATATATATATATATATATATATATATATATATATATATATATATATATATATATATATATATATATATATACATATACTGTATATATATATATATATTTTATATATATATATACATATATATATATATATATATTTATATATATATATATATATATATATATATATATATATATATATATGTATAGTGTATACATATCTCTCATAGGGATACATTTTTCAGTAGAGATTCTTGCGAATGGCATTGCATGTGATGATGATGGTAGCTTGGCCATTTTGGGAATACATGTATTGGTATGTACTCTTCAAGTAGAGGACAATAATATTACTTGTATGCGGCAAGGCTAAAATTGACTGCATTTTTAGACAATCATTAGAATATGAGCTACAAGATAATTTAATAGGCCTGTCAACTATTTGGCTAGTTTAAACTTGTTCGTATCACAATACTATTATCTGAATCATTTCTTGATCCTCTAATACACATGCATATTTTTTTATTTTGATGATACGAAAAATACCAAATGAAAGTGTTGCAGTTCCTTCCAATATCTCGATGACAGGGTTCACTTGATCACGAATTATTGCACTGACGGACGAAAATAAAAATACAAAAGACAAATATGGTCCAATTATAATGATTACACATACACATATATGCCACTCCAATGTTTCGCTCTCATAAAACAAGGACAGAAAATATATATCACCATCTATAATATTTCCGTCCTTTGTCATTACTATAGTCTATTCGCTGTAAGTAGGCGTGAAATCATGACCTCTATCCTCTGTAACTCAAAAAGGGCTAGAGCAAATTGACTGTATATTTGCACATCCATTCCTTGACTGACTCTTCCCAAATGGTAGAAATATTTGCTCGATTACTCTAGTCGTTTTTTAGTTACATAGGTTAGAGGTCATAATTTCTCGCCTTTCTAGTTCACGAGTCAATCCTTGGGTAATAAAGATACTCAGATAAAGTTTTTTCGGGTTATTTAAGAGAACCAATTTACACAGAGCCGATAATTTAAAAGGCAAAATTATAAGTGATAATAACACCATATGAGGAGGAACATTGGCTTGTGTGTGTGTATGTGGATGTGTACGTGTGTGTGTGTGTGTGTGTGTGTACCAGTCTGTACCTGAACTAAGATGGTCTACTTTACCTGGTTACGTGACTTGAGGTAATGATCTACACACTTGCAACCTCCCCCCCCTTACACACCTGATACCTCCCTTTATATACCTGCTATACACACCTTACCTACCTTACACACCTGCTACCCCTCCCTTACACACCTGCTACCCCCCTTTACATACCTGCTAGCCCCTACCTTACACACCTGCTACCCCCTCCCTTACACACCTGCTACCCCCTCCCTTACACACCTGCTACCCCCCTTTACATACCTGCTACCCCCTACCTTACACACCTGCTACCCCCTTTATATACCTGCTACCCCCTCCCTTACACACCTGCTACCCCCTATCTTACACACCTGCTACCCCCCTTTACATACCTGCTACCCGCTACCTTACACACCTGCTACCCCCTCCCAATACACACCTGCTACCTCCTTCATGTTCTGTACTCCTGAACAACCAAATGCCTTTACCCCCCTCCCCTCCATCCTATCCTTGCCCTGGTATAATCAAATTATTTTATATTCTATTTTCTTAATTTTCTTTCTCTGCGACCACCATTTTTTTGTTATTATATCTCGCCTTGCTCCTTTTACTTGCTTTGGCACAACCCTATTCTTCTACGTCATCCATCCTGTCTTCTCCTCTTACTCGGGCAAAACCCCATTTTTGGAGTATTTACCCTTCTCTCATTTTCCTGTTCTGACACAGCAATTCTCGTTTATTAAATTTCAGCAACGACGACGAACATGACGACGAGGAAAAACATGACAATGACGAAGAAGCCCCCGCTGAAAAAAACGACAATGAAAAACTCGATGACGATGAAGACGACGACGATGAAAAAGATGATGACGAAGACGAAGAAGACGACAACGAAAAAGACGATGCCGATGAAGAAGACGATGACGATGAAGATGACGAAGAAGACGACGATGAAAAAGACTAAGACGACGATGACAGAGAAGACAACATCGAAAAAGACGATGAAGGAGACGACGACGAAGAAGACGACGACGAAAAAGACTATGACGACGACGACAGAGAAGACGGTGACAAAAAAAGACGATAATGACAACGACGAAGAAGACGGTGACAATCTGGACATGAAGGTATTGATGTAAGGGGACAAGTGTGTGTAACTCTACTAATACAGGATTATCAGGGGTACTGAAGTGAATTGGTTTGTGAAGGTGAATAAGCTACAGTGAGTGTCCAGTGAAGTTTTATTTATTATTTTTCGTTAATGGATTATATCAAAGTAGAATCAAATAAACGAGAGCTAATGTTTGGCAAGCGTTCTCAATTCCTTAACCTAAATGTGTTCCGCAGGATCATTACATTTTCTGAGAAATAAGGTTCCTAAAATAGAACTTGTTAAATAACTCTCACATTCACTGCTTAACCTCTCTCTCTCTCTCTCTGTCCCCAGCACACCAATTTATATTTCCAGGATGGTAATAATATACAGCATTACGTGACTCCACCGGCACCATGGTGGGGGGGGGGGGGGGGCCCGGTAGTGGTGCTTTGCTGTGTATACTGTAGGTGGTGAAGGCTGTGGATTTGTGGATTTCTCTGTGTGAGTGGGTGAGCGTTTTTGCTTATGTGTGTGTGTGAGAGAGAGAGAGAGAGAGAGTGAATAGTTAATTATATATCGGCACATCCCCCTGCTCCCGTACTGTCCCCAACACACCAATTTATTGTTCCAGGAGGGTTATAATAATATACAGCATTACGTGACTCCACCGACACCAGGGGGTTAGGTGGGGGGGGGGGGGGGGGGGAGTGGTGCATTCGTAGGATGTGCATTCGTTAGATTGTGTGTATTTGAGCGTTAGAGTGTGTGTGTGTGTGTGTGTGTGTGTACTGAATGATCTTACCACTTGTTTTTCTTTTCTTACTCAGGAACTTGAATTAGGAACATGTTTGGAGGTTCACATGCTAAGAAACGGAATCTTGGGCTTCCTATGTAAATCACTTCCAGTAACAAAATACTGAGTATTGAGTATATTATGCACTGAGAGAGCTCTGAAGAACACTGATTGTTGTAATAGCGATAGAAGAGTGAAAGAAATGCAATATTGCAGCGTGTAGAAAGAGATTGTAGGGAACTAGTCAGAGAAAGTAAGTTGATGAGGCGAAATGCTTTTGATTCTACTCGTTCGAGAAGTGCGGTATAGGTGGACCCTCCCCACATATGCGAATACTACTCAATACAGCTGTTTTAGCAAGAGTGGTAATATGCTCTTTTCAAGAAAGGTCGCTATCACTGGCCGGGATAAACTAGCGACACCAAAATTGCACGAAAGGTCTTAATGTTGAAACAAAAAATGAGGCAAAATATCTTAAAATCGCCAAACAAATGGTCGAACGTCTTAAAATATCAAAACGAACGGGGCTAAACACGAGGAAGAAGGGGTCCAGAAGAAGCCACTATATACCTCCCCTTAGCCCTTTGAAGCCTATGACGCATTTTGACAGTATTTGCTGGCTACCATTAGAAGATTATACATAGTTTAAGGGGAGGTTTCCACTTGAGGGATTTTTTTCTTGACCCCTTTCTCCCTCATGCTTAGCCCCATTGTTTTTGAGATTTTAAGACGTTTGCCCCATTAGTTTGGTGATTTTAAGAATTTCCGCGCCATTCTGTCAATTTTAAGACCTTTTGTGCAATTTAGGTGTCGATTTTATCCTGGCGAGCGATAGCGAGCCTGTAATATAAGAGTAACCGGCCTTCGGCCGGGACATTTTTCTACCGAAAAATGTACAAATTTATCTTGAAAGGGGGTCAAGGGGGTGACATGTTAAGATTGCTGGAGGAGTAGGAAACAAACTAGAAACCTCCCCTTAAGGAAGGATCTGTGGGAATAATAAGGTCGAAACTATCTCAATTAAGGGGAGGTTTCCACTTGAGGGATTTTTTTCTTGACTCCTTTCTCCCTCATGTATAGCCCCATTGTGTTTCTAATTTTAAGACGTTCGCCCCATTATTTTGACGGTTTTAAGAACTTTCGACCCATTTCTGTCAATTTTAAGACCTTTCGTGCCATTTAGGTGTCGATGTTATCCTGGCGAGCGATAGCGAGCCTGTAATTTAAGAGGAACCGGCCTTTGGCCTGGTAGTTTTTCTATCGACAAATGTACAAATTTATCTTGAAGGAGGGTCTAGATAAAACAATAAGCCAATAAATACACCCATCTCCCCTTAAGGGGGGTCACCTGCTCCCTGTTATTTCTGGCCTTTTCTCTCTGTCTCTGGCTTGTATCCATTCGGCCCCATTCACCCAACTATTTTAAGACGTTTATCCCCATCTAGGTGTTGATTTCTTCCTGGCGAGCGATAGCGAGCCAGCATTATATGAAAAAATCCGGCTTCACCGGAGACATTTTTCTATCGAAAAATATACAAATTTAGCCTGCTGTCAAAACAAAATCAAGAATATGCTGGCTCGCTACCGCTCACCAGTAAAAAATTTACACGTGGATGGGGATAAAAGACTTAAAACAGTAGGCTGAATGGGGCCAAATGGATACAAGGCAGAGAAAGATAGAAAAGGACAGAACAACAACAACAGGTCACCCCCCCCCCCCCTAAAGTCGCTGTATGAAGACCACGCCCCTAGCTAGCCCTGCTGTCAATCAAGTGAGAGTGCACGGGACTATAATACCTATACATTATATAGCTAATGTTATGCCGACTACCTGGTGCATTACGGGGAGGTTTCCACTTGAGGGATTGTTTTCTTGACTCCTTTCTCCCTCATGTTTAGCCCCATTGCTTTTTAAATTTTAAGACGTTCGCCCCATTATTTTGACAATTTTAAGAACTTTCGCCCCATTCTGTCAATTTTAAGATCTTTCGTGCCATTTAGGTGTCGATTTTATCCTGGCGAGCGATAGCGAGCCTGTAATTTAAGAGGAACCGGCTTTCAGCCGGAACATTTTTCTACCGAAAAATGTACAAATTTATCTTGAAAGGTGCTCAAGGAGGTGTAATCTTAAGCTTGGTGGATATCTAGAGACCAAATTAAAAAAAAGGGGAGATTTTAACTTGAGGGATATTTTTCTGGACCCCCTTAGCCCCATTAGTTTTTGAGATAATATAAATATTATAAATTAATTAATATAATAAGGTCCCCTTAAACCCGCGGTATGAGCAGTCGTGGTTGACCTTCCGAGGTTGACCCGACGTTGTTTGAACTGATATGGTTGACCTGACGTATTAAACCTGCTATGGTTGACCTGGCTGTGTTGAACTGTTAAGGTTGACCTACAGTTACTAGATGTTTGAACTGATATGGTTGACCTGACGTATTAAACCTGCTATGGTTGACCTGTCTTAGGTTGACCTGGCTGGGTTGAACTGTTAAGGTTGACCTACAGTTACTAGAAGAGTGGGGGTATTATGGGCACTTTATCCCTTTCGTACTTTTTTTTTTTTTTTTTTTTTTTTTTTTTTTTTTTAGCTATCACCCTCTCTACTGAACCTTCCTGCTGGGTATGGTATATTTATGTTATAGTTATTGTGCTATGTGTTATTGTGCTGTTATTATGTTATGTGTTATTGTGCTATGTGTTATTGTGTTATGTGTTATTGTGCTGCTATTATGTTATATTAAACCCTTTCTATTGTTATTGTGTTATGTGTTATTGTGCTATGTTATTATGTTATATTAAACCCTTTCTATTGTTATTGTGCTATGTTATTATGTTATATTAAACCCTTTCTATTGTTATTGTGTTATGTGTTATTGTGCTATGTTATTATATATTAAATCCAAGATCCAATACGCATTTCGTGTCTGTTTTCCGGTTATTATTTCACGATATTATTCAGATTAGGAAGGGTGTTTGGAAGTCAGAGGGTTTATTGAGATAGTCTTTGCCCTTATTATTCCCACACATCCTTCCTAAACTGTATATAATCGTCTCATGATAGCCAGAATAAACTATCAAAATGCATCTCAATTTTCAAATGGTTAATATTTTACAGAACATAAGATAATGGGGGTCTGCAGAAGCCAATTGACCCACACGAGGCAGATCCCTCTCACACCCAATCCTAATTATAAGACATAATTATAGGCCCAACTCACTAACACCATGAGGACTGACCTCATCAAAACGGCCAGAGGTCAACATAAGAAAATAAAACGGGGGTCTGCAGAGCGTCGAATGGCCCGCACCAGGCATATCCCCCTCACACCCAACCCATCTCATCCCAGGACTTATTGAAATCCTCATATATTTCAACAGTAGGGGGCAAAAACCTAATTTTCCCCAACGCGAGTCGCCGACGCTACACTCGCGGCGGATGTAAACCAACCCACCCGGCTCTTGCAAGGTAGGCGATATAGAGGATTTTTTTTTTTTCAAGATCAGTAATAAAATGTTACGCGCATTTAGGCACATATAGGAATGAAATACATGGTATAAGAAACCTATAGGCCACGATAAAATCGATGTCTGAAATTAATTACATAAACTTGTATACAGTATTGTCCCCTTTTACTACCACAGATCCTTCTTGAGCTGCACAATATAGCTATATAGCTATAGATAGATAGATAGATATATATACAGTAGATAGATAGATAGATAGATAGATAGATATAGATGTAAATATAGCTAGAACAAAATTTAGATGGCGTCGCCGGTACAGATGGGGTTAAAAGGATGACAAAGTTTTAATATCATTCTGGATTTCATTAGAGGACTGCATACAGCTTACAATGGACCTCTAGTTATTACATGGATTAAAACGGTCTCCATTGATATTTTAACTCGCACAGATCCATTTTAAGTTGAATAAAATCGTATATTGATAGTTGCATTACATTTAAGGGGGTGAATGCAGATGAATATAAACCATTATACATTTTGAAAAACAGTCTCGCTCCGAGGATTTATGATTTGCATACCCAAGCAGTTACTTTGTCACCCAAGAAAGGTTAATATTTGTGCGAGGATTTATTGAGGGTTTTGTAAGAATGTGTAGTGCCACATTATGCAACATTAATAACACCCTTTAATCGCAATAGCCAAGGTATATAGGTATAGTTAAGGGGAGGTTTTTAGTTGATTCCCTAGACTTCCATCAAGCTTGAAATTACACCCCCATGACCCCTTTTCAAGATAAATTTGTAAATTTTTCGGTAGAAAAATTTCCCGGCTGAAGGCCGGTTCCTATTAAATTACAGGCTCGCTATCGCTCGCCAGGAAAAAATCGACACCTAAATGGCACGAATGGTCTTAAAATTGACAGAAATGGGGCGAGGGTTCTTAAAATCGCCAAACTAATGGGGCGAACGTCTTAAAATCTCAAAAGCAATGGGGCTAAACTTGAGGGAGAAAGGGGTCCAGAAAAAATCCTCCAGGTAGAAATCTTCCCTTAATGAATGCGACTTGGCAAGGCACTCGCGGACGTAAACAAACCCACCCATCTGCCAGGGTCATCACTGCCCACTTCCGATAATTGTACTTTTTAATAATCATCACTTATACTGCTCATTTTGGTAAACATTGAAGAGACCCCCGGACAGCCTTTTTACTAGTTATTTGTTGTTGTTGTTGTTTTGTTAGGTTAGGTTAGGTTAGGTTAGGTTAGGTTAGGTTAGGTAAAAAGGCTGTCCGGGGTCTCTTCAATGTTTACCCTACTTATCTCTACTCACACTGGGCTTGGATGGACTGAAGACAAAGCACGATGAAGGCAATGTTGAGTCCTACAATCCTCGTTAAAGAACACATGGTTGCACCCAAACAGACACTGGCAGTCTATCCTTTGTTAGTCAGTTCTTGTTATTCCTTTCTTGTTGAGGGGCAACTCACAATATTCACTTCAGTACCCTAAAAACAAATGAGAAAAAATCCTATTAGCTTACCATCAAGTTTACGTATTGCAATTCCATAGTGAATGAAACGAAACGCGTAGAAATAGTTATCTATATTTAGCAAAACAAATACCTATCAAAATCCTATGACTTTTACGTGTACGTTGTGGGACCCGCAGAGGGCCGCTCTCGGGTGGCATGATATGTGGGGGTTGTGCATGGGGACTAGTGGTTGGGGACAGGATCAGGAGAAGGATTAGGAATGTAATAATTGGTGATCCTAGTTCTAAAAGAATCAAGAGTGGGGCTATTAACTACATGAAATGGGAGGTGATTCCACTCTTGGATGCTGCGGGGAAAACAAATATTGTCCGTGCTTGCCTGATACGTGTGGTATTTTAGGTTGTGGCTGCGTCTCGTAAGTTGTATACTTGTAGGGTGTAAATATATATCTTTGTCTGTGTCTACTAAGTTGTTAGTGATTATATATAACATCTGTTGTCTGTGTATTTGTCTTCTTGTTGCAAGTGGGTCTAGTATAATATCTTGTTTGAGCAAAGTGACAGATGTAGTGTGTCTGTAATCACGTCTGATCCATCTTGCAGCTTTGTTCTGTATGGCCTCTAGTTTATTTATGTTATTGTGAGTGTGTGGATCCCAGACGGTGTCACAGTATTCTAAGTGTGGCCGAACAAGTGTTTTAAATGCTAGAATGTTGATGTTTGCGTTACACTTAGTGAGATTTCTGCACAGGAAGCCAAGGGCCTTATTAGCCTTTGCTCTGATGCTGCTAACATAAGTGGTCCACCTCACGTCCGCTGAGATATGGACCCCCAAATATTTGTGGGAGGGAACAGTATCTATAATGGTGCTATGGAGTTTGTAGGAAAATGGGATGGTTTTGTTCGAACGGGTGAAACGGATATGGTGACATTTGTCAGACATAAATATCATCTGCGAAAAGCCTAGTATTAGAAGTAAGCGATAGTGGGAGGTAATTTATGTTCTGGCTATCAGTAGACGACTGTTTTAACTTGGGAACGAATTTTGAGAGTCATAGGGTTAAGTTATATAAACTGTATCTCTTATAAAGTTGTGTAGAAGCGTTAATGGTACAAAGATATAACGAAGCTGACGTAATTATGCTAACATCAAAAACATTACAAACATCTTTGAACAAGCGTTAACAATTATTCAAACCCCAAACTTTCAAAATGTTAAGGGGAGATTTCCACTTGAGGGATTTTTTTCTTTACCCCTTTCTCCCTCATGTTTAGCCCCATTGATTTTGAGATTTTAAGACGTTCACCCCATTACTTTTGCGATTTTAATAATGTTCACCCTATTTATGTCACTTTTAAGACCTTTCGTCCCATTTAGGTGTCGATTTTTTCCTGGCGAGCGATAGCGAGCCTGTAATTTAAGAGGAACCGGCCTTCGGCCGGGAAATTTTTCTACCGAAAAATTAACAAATTTATCTTGAAAGGGGGTCAAAGGGGTGTAATTTCAAGCTTGATGGAAGTCTAGGAAACACACTAAAAACCTCCCCTTAAGCCAATTTGTTGCAGTAGAATCCCCATGTGCTCCCATCTGAAATTATATGGTTCGAATATGACTGATAGGTGGACAATCTTATGAAGCTATTGACAACTGGATGGTCCCCAGAGCACCCTATGTGTTTTGATGTGTGCATTCTTTATAAAGTATATTACTGATTCAAAATAGCAATAATGAAATCTATTTGACTAATGACACATAGAAGAGGCGGAGTGGTTATGCTACTGTTGTAACCCTAATGTTTAGTCACCATTTGTTCTAATACGTTAAAGCCGGTTGCAATAATAGTCATCTAACTCGTCAGTTGAAGAATGATTGGCAAAGTAAATATAAAGTCAAAACTATACAAAAAGCTCGAATAAAAATACACGAAAAAGGAGTTACTAAAGGTATGTCTATCACAAATAGGATAATTGTTGTCAAAGGTTTTATGAGAGGCCTTGAAAGCATATAGACATAAATTAATGATACTACTACTGATAATAATAGTAACTATAAAAACAACAACAATAATAATAATAATAATAATAATAATAATAATAATAATAATAATAATAATAATAATAATAATAATAATAATAATAATAATAATAATAATAATAATAATAATAATAATAATAATAATAATATATATAATACTAATAATGAAGACAGTGAAGCCTCTGGTAATGTAGTATATTGTAGACGGGAGCCCTCCAACACCCACCACTGTTCCTTTATAACTGAGCCGCTCTCTCTCTCTAACACGGCACACACACACACACGGGACACCTCTGCTCTTTAGTATCTTTCACACCATTACTCCTGCCACTCACACACACACACACACACACTCTCTCTCTCTCTAACTTTTTACTTATGGTAGTCCTCTCTAACACGGCACATACACACACACACACACACACGGGACACCTCTACTCTTTAGTATCCTTCACACCATTACTCCTACCACTCACACACACACACACACACACTCTCTCTCTCTCTAACACGGCACATATACACATACACTCACGGGGACACCTCTACTCTAGGCTCTACTCTATATTATCCTTCACACCATTATTTCTGCTTTACCTACCTCCTACCTACCTCTCTCCATCTCTCTCTAACACACACACACACACACACACACACACACACACAGGGGCACCTCTACTCCAAGCTCTATTCTATATTAGCCTTCACACCATTAGTCCTGCCTTACCTGTCTCCCCCCCCCCCTCTCTCTCTCTCTCTCTCTCTGGAGGAAGTCGATAGCAATTCAACTGATATGTTTAAGAAGAGATCGTCTGATGGAGATTGGATTAACATGAATGAATCAGTAGGTAAGTGTAAATTACCTTTCACACTAATTTCTTTTTATACTCTATAAAATCTTGCCTTGTAGTCATTTCCTGGCCCATAAGGTTACACTTTATCCGATTTTCCGGTGGGTCTTTTTTTAGCCGGAAGGAGCGGAGGGTGGGAGGAGAGCCTTCTACTTTGCTGTCCCATTCTTCTACTATAAACTGTCCCTGTCTAGTAGTATTAAGGCCGGACCACCGAGTAGGGACTGAAAGGTCTGTGTTAGTTGCTTATTACTTAAATAGCATATTTATCAAAGTTAATATATATATGGTAATAGTTAAAGTCAAAGGTCAAAGGTCAAAACAAGAGTGTTCGTCATATGTACAGTATATATATATATATAAAGGTCAAGGTCATAGATGAAGGTCAAATGTTAAGGTCAATATATAACTCATATATGGTTCATTCAAATTTCACCAAATTCGCTCAAATGGTTGACCTTGGTATATATATATATATATATATACTTTTTTAGATCATTCTGGCACCACGATGTCCTCCAATGAAAACAAAATAGTGGGCGATCTCTGTAACTCCAGGGTCTCTCTATAGTCCCCCCCCCCCAAGTGGCCCCCGTAAATCAGTGGGTGCCAGATATATGACCACCCAACACGAGCCTGGCACCCCCCCCCCCAGTGCCAGTACCATGGAGGGGAAGGAAGGCGGATCAGGATACTTAAGGGGGGATGGTTCAGGTTTTTATCATTTATTAATTTTGTCTGGTTTCCTCCCTAGAACTCCATCAAACTAAAAAAAAAAAAAACATTCATTAGATCCCCCTTCTAGATTAATATGTACATTTTTTGGTAGAAAAATTTACCGGCCGAAGGCCGGGTCTTCCAAATTTACAGGCTCACAATCGTTCGGCAGGAAACAAAATCGACACCTAAATAGCAGGAAAGGTCTTAATATTGACTAATATATGGGGAGAAAGGTCTTAAAATCGACAAACTAATGGGGCAAACATCTTAAAATCTGAACACTAATGGGGCTGAACATAAGGGACAAGGAGGTCTAGAAAAATAACCCATCTCCCCTTAAGTGTATTCAAGCAACTACTCTGTTTCTGTTCAACGGGCGAGAAATTGAATCCCTTAGCAGCTGATTTCTCCATATTTGGTGGACAAATATGAAACTACTATATCTCTGCATAATATAAAGACCATGTTTATATAATTTAGTTAACTATATTTATACAGTTATATAATTTATATACCATATTTCACTTCAAAATCTTCAAAATAACTGATAAATTTTGAGAGGAACTTTGCAATTTACCGTCAATTGAAAATACACAAAGTATAGTAAAGCTGCCTTTCTTATCTATAGTCCGTTCATTCTAGGTTGGGGCAGAAATCCTAACCTCTAACCTCTGTAACTCAAAAAGGGCTAGAGCAAATGAGCCGTCAATTTATACACACATATACCCTAGCCAAGTCTTCCTGTTTGGTAGAAATATAAGCTCGGTTACTCTCGCTCTTTTTGAGTTATGAGAGGTTAGGGGTTAGGATTTCTGCCCAACCTAGCCTGAACGGACTATAATCGTCTACTGTGATGCCGCCTTGATTTAACCCCTTCAGCACGATGACGTAATCTTCATCTTATTCTGGTTACCATTACACGATTAACTTAAGGGGAGATATTTAGTTTGGTCCCTGCGTTTTCATCAAGCTTAAAGTTACACCCCCTAGACCCCCTTTCAAGATAAATTTGTACATTTTTCGGTAGAAAAATGTCCCGGCCGGAGGCCGGTTGCTCTTAAAATACAGGCTCGCTATCGCTCGCCAGGAAAAAATCGACACCTTAATGGCACGAAAGGTCTTAAAATTTACAGAAATGGGGCAACATGTCTTAAAATGTCAAAACTACTAGGGCGAACGTCTTAAAATCTCAAAAGCAATGGGGCTAAACATGAGGGAGAAAGGGGTCCAGAAAAAAATCCCTCAAGTAGAAACCTCACCTTAAGCTTACAATCAACCTCTAGGACTCAAAGGGGTAAATAGGATCTCCATAAACCCTCTGAATAACATACAGTAGGTCCTTCTTAGGGGCGGGTCACCTGCTTTGTTTATCATTCTCTCATTTTCTCTCTTTCTCTGGCTTGTATCCATTCGGCCCCATTCAGCCAACTGTGTTTAGACGTTTATCCCCATCCAGGTGTCGATTTCTTCCTGGCGAGCGATAGCGAGCCAGCATTGTATGGAGAAATCCGGCTTCGCCGGAGACATTTTTCTATCGAAAAATGTACAAATTTAGCCTGCTGTCAAAAACATTTAAAAAAGATACTGGCGAGCGGTACCTAGATGGGTATAAACGTCTTAAGATAGCAGGCTGAATGGGGACGAATGGATACAACCCAGAGAGAGAGGGAGAGAGAGAAAACACAAATAAACGAGGTGGGCCCCCTTAAATGAAAGGAAATGTATGAATAATCGAAGGACGGTTTGAAAAATTGAATAACCCGATTGAATGTGAGTGTGATCCAGGTCAGTATTATTTGAAGCTTTATTAGTTAGATAAGGAGTTGCTGGGACTCCTGTTTTATTTATCTGGCTTACCCCACTGTTTTTTTTTTTTTTTTTTTTTTTTTCCTTACTTATACATAGTAATCCAGCTAACTCTCACAGCACCAAGTCCTCCTATTCATTTCACTCCACTTAATAAGCACACCTCACTTCTTTCCAATACACCTAAGCCATTTAAGGGGGAATGGGCCGGTTTTCTGCACCACTTTCTCCCTCATGTTTAGCATCATTAGTTTTCAGATGTCAAGATGTTTGCCCCATTAGTTAGTCGATTTTAAGACCTTTCGCCCCATTTCTTCGTCAATATTTAGACCTTTCGTGCTATTTAGGTGTCGATTTTTTTCCCTGGTGAACGATAGTGAGCCTGTAATGTTGGAAGAATCGGCCTTAGGCCGGGAAATTTTTCTACCGAAAAATGTACAAATTAATCTAGAAGGGGGATCTAATAGATGTTTTTTTGTTTCTAATTTGATGGAGGTCTAGGCAGGAAACTAGAAAGATAATGAATACATGCAATAATCGCCCAAAAAGTGAACCATCCCACCTTAATGTACCTTGAATTTAAATACCTTGCCGTCTTTCAACTTTGGGGGGTACACTTGTTATAAGCAGCTTTGACTTTTGTCTCCCTTATACACATAACAAAAAATGCGTTGGCTTACAATTGCACACATGGCAAGAACCACACAAATATTGAATCAAAATATAACACAAACAAAATATAACACAAACAAAATATAACACAAACAAAATATAACACAAACAAAATATAACACAAACAAAATATAACACAATCAAAATATAACACAATCAAAATATAACACAAACAAAATATAACACAAACAAAATATAACACAAACAAAATATAACACAAACAAAATATAACACAAACAAAATATAACACAATCAAAATATAACACAATCAAAATATAACACAAACAAAATATAACACAAACAAAATATAACACAAAAAAAATATAACACAAACAAAATATAACACAAACAAAATATAACACAATCAAAATATAACACAATCAAAATATAACACAAACATACTATCATAATTTACAACAAGTGGTTTATGGAGGTCATCATGCAAGTATATTAAACCACCTCACGAGTATTACCGATGTTCTTATAGTGGTATAGGTGCTGGAGTGCTGCACTACTGGCCTGGGTTCGAACCTTGGCTGGGGCATGACACACACACATATTAATTATGTGGTTACTGATGCCCTGGTGATGTCAGTATGGCGTGGTGCCCTATATACACACACCTATATACACACACCTATATACACACACCTTCACCTCTCCGGGAATGTCAAGGACTAGGAAAAACACTCACGACTAATAATGTTCTCGTGTGTTTAAGAGGAGGTTTTTAGTTGATTCCCTAGACTTCCATCAAGCTTAAAATTACTCCCCCTTGACCCCCTTTCACGATAAATTTGTACATTTTTCGGTAGAAAAATTTCCCGGCCAAAGGCCGGTGCCCCTTAAATTACAGGCTCGCTATCGCTCGCCAGGAAACAATCGACACCTAAATGGCACGAATGGTCTTAAAATTGACAGAAATGGGGCGAGGGTTCTTAAAATCGCCAAACTAATGGGGCAAGCGTCTTTAAATCTCACAAGCAATGGGGCTAAACATGAGGGAGAAAGAGGTTCAGAGAAAAAAATCCTCCAGGTGGAAATCTCCCCTTAAGGAGGTCATTATAATTTATTAAATCACCTCAGGAGTGACTGATGTTCATTATATTATGTGGTACTGTTGTGTCCTTGGTGATGTTCAGTATGGCCTGGTACCCTATATACACCAAGACCCTGCACAGACCCTCACTTCTCTTGGAACGTCAAGGACTCGTATAAACACCCAGATTAATAACGTTCTCGTTTGTTTAACCCCCTTGAGGATTGGACTCGTAAAAACACTCAGACTAATAATGTTCTCGCGTTCTTAGCCCCTTGAGAATCATCACGAATGTTGACAGTTTCCTCTGGCTGTTATTAAGCGATTTTATACAGCTTAGGAAGGATCTGTGTGAATAACAAGGGTCAAGACAATCTCAATCAACCCTCTGAATTACATATTAACCCTCTCCGACATATGACGCGATTTTGAGCCTATTGGGGATACTTTAGAAACTTTGTTACCATCAGGGGTATTTAAAAACCCATAGTTTAGTTACTTCAACCTCTGCAGTTGTCTTTGAGTTAGCTGTGGGCCGAAAACTAATTTTGGAGAGGTAATTATAAGAGTGAGAGAACTCTATTTCTTTTTGCTAATCTGGCAACCTCTGAGTCATATGAGTCTGAAGGGGTTAAGGAACACCCCGTTCTTATTAATCCTCCATTATTACAAACCCCAATGCACTTGAATAAATTAATGAAAGCATATGATCCTCCCGGGATTCGAACTCGGGACACCACACCTAGAACATGAGCATCTATATAGCCAGAATATAATGGGTAATATGCGTCCCAAGCCCTGCAGTTGTTGTTGGTCCACTGATGTATCATGTCCCACACGTGAGGAACCCTTCATGTCAAGGGAGGGGGGTGGGGGGGGGGGGAGGAATTCCTAGCTTAAGTACAGTGATTTGGAGCGGTCGGGGCCGGACCTCTGCGGCGTCGTCATGGTAACCCGGCACCAACTATATATATATGTGGATATGTTCAACAGGGACGGGCTGCGATGATATGTCCAAGTACCAGCAATCATAAGCACTCATAAGGTTTAAGGAGAGGTATCTAGTTTGTACCCTAAACCTCCATCAAGCTTAAAAATTACACTCCCTTGACCCCCTTCAAGACAAATTTGTACATTTTTCGGTAGAAAAATGTCCCGGCCGAAGGCCGTTTCCTCTTACATTACAGGCTCGCTATCGCTCGCCAGGAAAACATCGACGCCTAAATGGTACGAAATGTCTAAAAGTTGACAGAAATGGGGCGAAAGTTCTTAAAATCGCCAAACTAATGGGGCGAACGTCTTAACATCTCAATAGCAGTGGAGTTAAACATGAGGGAGCAAGGGGTTAAGAAAATAATCCCTCAAGTGGAAACCTCCCCTTAAGGTGAGGCTGATGGACTGTTGAGGTTAAGGGGAGATGGGTCGTTTTTCTGGTCCCCTTTCTGCCTCGTGTTAAGTCCCAATTGTTTTGAGTGTATAAGACGTTCGGCCCATTAGTTTGGCGATTTTAACACCTTTCGCCCCATTTCTTCGTCAATGTGATAAGGACCCTTTGACGACGGGAGACCTATCTTATCCATAACCCTTTGAGTACCAGCGACGTGTGTTACATTTTATTCTAGCTATTTTTATACGATTATGTGCAGTTTGAGAAGGATCTGTGGTGGCTAAACTTGTTGGTTGAGATAGTTTGAAGCTTTATCATTGCTAGAGGTCGTTCCTAAGCTGCATATCATCGTATAATACTTGCCAGAATATAGTGAACATTATGATATCGCTATTTGTTAACCCCTTTTGTACCGGTGACGTCTTTCTAATTTTATTCTAGCTATATTTAGACGATTATTTGCAGTTTCAGAAGGATCTGTGGTAGTACAAAGGATTAAATGAGATAGTTTGGAGCCTGTTAGTTGCTGTAGGACCTTTTTAAACTCAATAAAATCGTCAAATAGTTGCCAAAATATAATGTAAAATACGTCGTCGGTACTGAAGGGGTTAACCAGAAAACGTGAACTCAAGGTATAATCGATATGAAGGAATTACTCGAGGTTTAATGTCTCTTGTTATAAAAAGTTTTCCCTACTCTGAACAAAATCATAAACAACATTTATAAACAAAGAGTTCAATCTCAACTGAGCTGGTCAATTAGCCACTTGCGAGTTTCAGGCTATAAGGAAGATGGAGCCGTGAACATCGATGTAAATTGGGTTTATGTAACCACAATTTATATAAGCACTACAACCACAGTTTTTATAAGCACTACAACCAATTTTTTTATAAGCACTACAACCACAATTTATATAAGCACTACAACCACAATTTATATAAGCACTACAACCACAATTTATATAAGCACTACAACCACAATTTTTATAAGCACTACAACCACAATTTTTATAAGCACTACAACCACAATTTAGTTGATAATTCTGTTAATTATCGATATCTACAGCTCCAACTTCCTTATAGACCGAAACTCGCAAGTGGTTAATTGGTTAGTAAAGACATTTCCTCGAAAGTGATTGATTTAAGGGGAGGTTTTTAGTTTGGTCTCTAGATATCAGAACATTTAAGGGGAGGTTTTTAGTTTGGTCTCTAGATATCCATCAAGCTTAAGATTACACCCCCTTGAGCCCCTTTCAAGATAAATTTGTACATTTTTCGGTAGAAAAATTTCCCGGCTGAAAGCCGGTTCCTCTTAAATTACAGGCTCGCTATCGCTCGCCAGGATAACATCGACACCTAAATGGCACGACAGGTTTTAAAATTGACAGAAATGGGTCGAAAGTTCTTAAAATCGTCAAAATAATGGGGCAAACGTCTTAAAATTAGAAAACCAATGGGGCTAAACATTTGGGAGAAAGGAGTCAAGAAAAAAATCAAGTGGAAATCTCCCCTTAAACAGCCCCATCTGAACGATGATACCATTGGTAGCATGTTGTTGGCTAGCAGTAGACGATTTTATTCAGCTTAGGAAATACGTCAAGGGGTCTCAATCTGCTTCAATAACTCCTTCAACAGATTAAGAATGCTTAATTGTAGTATGCCATTCATAACTATTCAAAAACCCTCAGTCCACCACTTTAAGAGGGCCCACCTCGTTCTCTCTCTCTCTCTCTGGCTTGTTTCCATTCGGCCCCATTCAGCCTATTGTTTTAGCACTTTTATCCCCATCCAGGTGTTGATTTTTTCCAGCATATTTAAAAAAAAAAAAATTGACAGCAGGCTAAATTTGTAAATTTGCCGATAGAAAAATTTCTCCGGCGAAGCCGGATTTCTTCATAAAATGCTGGCTCGCTATCGTTAGCCAGAAAGAAATCGACACCTGGATGGGGATAAACGTCTTAAAACAGTAGGCTGAATGGGGACGAATGGATACAAGCCAGAAAAAGATAGAAAAGGAGAGAAAAACAAGCACTACCCCCTTAATGCTTTAAACTCTTGGATATAAAATGGAAACACGCGAACAATAATTATGGTCATCAAAATAAATGACTGTATGATAAGGTTCAATGTTGCCTAAACATTATAATGCCTGTAATTATGATAAGAGGGTACTTGTCTTTAATTAGTTAAGATTAGAATCATTACAACTTAAAATACACATAGGCATTATATTAGTGTTCTATATTATAATGTGGTAATTAAACACTTGTTAAGGGTTTCAGAGGAACGTTAGTCTCTCTCTCTCTCTCTCATTTATATATATATATATATTAGATGTTCTCTCCATTAATTTGGCGATTTTAAGACCTTTTCTGCCATTTAGGTGTTTATCTTTTCCTGGCGAGCGATAGCGAGCATATAATCTACGAAGAAGGCTGGAACATTTGTCTACCGAAAAATGTAGCAATATATCTCGATGAGGGGTCACGGGGGTATTTTGTAAACTTGATGGAGGTCTTGGGAGGAAACTAAAGAAAATAATAAATATTTAAAGAAAAAACAAATAACTGAAAAAAAAAAAAAATCCCTAAGATGATTCAGAGAATAACAAAAGTAATTACGACAAGTATGCATGACATCCTTAGGACAATACTCATACTACAAGAGGTAAATAGATAATGAACCCAAATTAGATAATATTCACAAGTCTGCTGCCCCTGTAGTCTTTCTTGTACGACGAAGGTTAGGAGTGATTGATGATCTACACACACACACACACACACACACACACACACACACACACACACACACACACACACACACACACACATGGTTGTAGAGATTAATGTGGACAACCTTAATTACTGATGATCTACACACGCACATACACACACACACACGGGTGTATGGACACACAGGAATGTTGTTATATACCAAGAGTGACTGAATATTTATACGTACCCCCACCACCCACCCTCACACACACATACATACACATCAACACCCACACACGCACATATACCCACCCACATACATATATACATCCACACACACACACCCAACCACCCACACCCTCACACACACATACATACATACACATCAACACCCACACACGCACATATACCCACCCACATACATATATACACCCACACACACACCCAACCACCCACACCCTCACACACACATACATACACATCAACACCCACACACGCACATACTGTATACCCACCCACATACATATATACATCCACACACACACCCAACCACCCACACCCTCACACATACATACATACACATCAACACGCACATACTGTATACCCACCCACATACATATATACACCCACACACACACCCAACCACCCACACACACACATACATACACATCAACACCCACACACGCACATATACCCACCCACATGCATATATACACCCACACACACACCCAACCACCTACACCCACACACACACACATACATACACATCAACACCCACATACGCACATATACCCACCCACATACATATATACACCCACAAACACACCCAACCACCCACCACCCTCACACACACATACATACACATCAACACCCACACACACACATATACCCACCCACATACATATATACACCCACACACACACCCAACCACCCACACCCTCACACACACATACATACACATCAACACCCACAAACGCACATATACCCACCCACATACATATATACACCCACACACACACCCAGCCACCCACACCGACACACACACACCCACACCCACACCCGACAATATGGACGACTCCGGAATAATATGGAAGGGCAGGAATGACTGATTATCTACACGTCCCCCCCCTCCCCCCCACACACACCCAACCACACCCACACACACCCACACACACACACACACAACAATATGGATGACTCTGGAAAAATATGGAAGTGCAGGAATGACTGATGATCTACACACACACACACACACACCCACACCCACACCTACACCTACACCCACACACACACACACCCACACTCAGACAAATATGGTCGACTCCGGAATAATAAGGAAGGTCAGGAATGACTGATGATCTACATGTACACCCCCTTTTCCACTCCCCCCCCCCCCCCACACACACCCACACCCACACCCATCAATATGGACGACCCCGGAATAATATGGAAGGGCAGGAATGACTGATGATCCACACACACCCACACCCACACCCACACCCAGGGCAGGAATGACTGATGATCTACCGGCAGAAAGGAAGGAAGGAAAGAGAAGGAGGAACAGTAGTATAGGAGGGATGATAGGGTACAGTTGACTCAAAAAGTTCCCTTACTTCAACCCATGTTTACACTGATTTTCTGGCTGCAAGGGTTCGATGTCTGTGGGTATAAGAACATCCTTAAGGGGAGATTTCCACTTGAGGGATTTTTTTCTTGACTCCTTTCTCCCTCATGTTTAGCCCCATTGCTTTTCGAATTTTAAGACGGGCGCCCAATTATTTTGACGATTTTAAGAACTTTCGACACATTTCTGTCAATTTTAAGACCTTTCGTGCCATTTAGGTGTCGATTTTATCCTGGATAGCGAGCCTGTAATTTAAGAGGAATCGGCTTTCAGCCGGGACATTTTTCTACCGAAAAATGTACAAATATATCTTGAAAGGGGCTCAAGGGGGTGTAATATTAAGCTTGGTGAATATCTGGAGACCAAACTAAAAACCTCCCCTTGAACTGTAGGAAAACTGGTAGACATTATAAGCATGGTATTTTATATATAATTTACAGTTTGTATGTATCTTAGAAAGCTTCAGGAATGTGGTATTCATTAGTATACAAAACACGGTTATAACTAGACTCATAAAGTGTTCGAAATACCGAAATATTATTCAAAATTTTCGAGAAAACCCCCCACACATATTACACAAACCAGCTGC
This sequence comes from Paralithodes platypus, assembly GCA_032716605.1. Taxonomy (NCBI): domain Eukaryota; kingdom Metazoa; phylum Arthropoda; class Malacostraca; order Decapoda; family Lithodidae; genus Paralithodes; species Paralithodes platypus. The sequence goes on along the minus strand of CM064546.1, from coordinate 3,206,083 downwards.
GTTACAATGAATGCATTTTATGATGCACATACGCATTTAACCCCTTGAAGCTCTGATGCGTTTTAGCAGTTTATTTTGGCTATCATTAGACGATTGTATGCAGCTTAGGAAGGATCTGTGGGTATTAAAAGGGTAAATACTATCTCAATCAACCCTCTGACTTCCATATACCGTTACTAATCTGAATAAAATCATCTAATAGTAGCCAGAAACCAGAACAGAAACGCGTATTGGAGCTTGAAAGGGTTAACAAAGTGTGTATTTGCGTGTTTCTTTGGATATTGTTTAGCATATTATCATACAGAAATATAGAAGCAAATAGGAAAATGTTCTAACCCTTACTATATATATATATCTATCTACGGTAAACAGAAGTTGTCTCACGATCAGCTTGTATTTTGAGCCAACTGTACACTGGTCATTAGTGGATCCCCCCCCCCCCCTCTGGTACATCATTGGGGGAGGGGGGTTATTGATCCTCATACCTCCAGGGGGGGTTTTTCTAAGCTTGTTGGAGGTCTAGCTGGGAAACTAAGAAATCCATGCATATATGAATGAATAGACTAAACAACCAGCCACTAGCCCCTTAAATAGAAGTTGTCTCCCGATCAGCTTATATATCTTGAGCCAACTATACTGTACATTGGTCATTAATGGATGCCCACCCGCCTCTTAAAATTACAGGCTCGCTATCGCTCGCCAGGATAAAATCGACACCTAAATTGCACGAAGTCTTAAAATTGACATCAAAATGGGGTGAAAGGTGTTAAAATCGACAAACTAATAGGGCAAACATCTTAAAATCTGAAAACTAAAGGGGCTAAACATGAGGGAGAAGGGGGTCTAGCAAAACCACCCATCTCCCCTTAACTACTACACCTATCACAGTAATCAATAAAGGACATGATTCACGCCCATGGTATATCCAACTGACCACCCACAACAAAATACCATTCACGAGATCATCAACACATTAACCCTTTGAGTACCAGCGTATTTGAGTATTTTGTTCTAGCTTCATTTAGACGATATTGTGCAGCTTAGGAAGGAGCTGTGGTAGTTAAAGCGGTTGGTAGAGATATATGGAAGCCTTATTAATGATAGGGGTCCTTCCCATGCTGAATACAATCGCATAATAGTTGCCAGAATCTGATACAAATTATGTCCCTGGTACTGAACGGGTTAATATCCTACCAGCACCGATCTTTAGGTAGATATAACCCTAGGGAAAATGTAACCCCTTCTGTTCCGGCGACGTCTTTTTAATTTTATTCTAGCTTTATATTTAGAGGATGTTTTGCAGTTTTAGAAGGATCTGTGGTAGTGAAAAGGGTTAAAGGAGGCTGACCTTTACACCCCCAATTCACCCTGTAGGCTATAAGAGATTTTGTTTCTGGCATTATACCATTTTAATACCAACGGAAATGATAAGACTCGCTGAAAAATATATCACTGCCCGCGCGCGAATTTCATCGCATTGTATGTAAAAATATTCAAAACATTGAAAAATCATTAAAATTTCCCGCAATTTTTTCATAGCGTATCCTACAATCATCACCTACAACTTGGCGTGCTAGCTTTCCCAAATTGAATAATTGAAGGTGCTGAAAAAAATATATAATATATATATATATATACGTTTGTGGTGCAATATTCGACATAAAATAGGTCATAAAATAGGTCGATTCAGGGAACATATCAGAGGAGCGGCCAGTTTGCACACCAAACAGGTGCCATATAGTCCATATATACTGTAGTGTGTAGAAGGGGAAGGAAGCAGAGCAATATACATTTCAGTAGTCTCAATTTGAAGTTACCAATATATGATTTCTGGAATTAGCAGACGAAAGAAAAAAGGTATATTGTCTCAATTTGTTCGCTAGAAATGGTGTAGATACTCCTAAAAGTGCGTTTTCTACAATGTAGTTGTAAGAGAAAACGATAATAGGCCAGAGATTTTTATGGTATACTATAATATTATAGGCCTAGGCCTAGGGCCTATGGGTGAATTATTATATATATATATATATATGTATTATATTGTGGGGGGGAGGGGGGTGTTTATGCCCTCATATGATATTCTCTATTGTTGAAAGAAGTATTTTAGACGAACATAAAACAAACATAAAAATGGGGGGGCTGGGGGGGTCAAATTTGGTTGGGGGGGGGGGGGGGGGGATGCGATATGGGTGTTTTTACCCTCCTATGTTATTCTCCTATGATAAAAGAAGCATTTTAGACAAAACAAAACAAAAATCATGGAACTTTGGCTTCAGGGTCAAATGAATGGTCAGCCTCCCCTTGTGAGATATTTCGAAGACTGTTAATTGTTGTCAATAGTAGCCAGAATAAAGCTAAACGGATGTCGCAGGTACAGAAACTCATGAACATTAACCTCTATAACTCACAAAAGACTAAAGTAATCGAGCTAATATTCCTTCCATCTGGGAAGGGTCAGCCAGGGAATAGGTGCGAAAATGTACAGCCCATTTGCTCTAGCCCTACTTGAGTTACAGAGGTTTGGGTTCACAATTTCTGAACTACCTATTTGGAACAGGGTATAGTAGTTTGTAGATAAGGGTGGTAGGAGTAGAGAAGGATGTTACAGTCTGTTTCATTTCAACTGACGGTAAATTGCAACGTTCCCATTAAGATTTCTCAGTTATTTTGAAGATTTTGTAGTGAAATATGGTGCTAATTATATATTCTTAGCCTTGGTATGATGCAGAGGTTTCATATTTTTCCATGAAGAATCGAGAAATCAGAAGCTAAGGGATTCAATTTATCGTCAGCTGAACACAAAAAAAAGAAAACAAGAAAGAGAGTATAGTTACCAGTAGATAGGAATGCAGGAGGGGGGGGGGGGGGGGGTTAACCCTTAATGTACCGGCGACGTTTTTTTTTTCATTTTATTCTGGCTATATTTAGACGGTTTTGTGCAGTTTTAGAAGGATTTATGGTGGTAAAAAGGGTTAAGTGAGATATTCGAAGCCTTTAGATTACAGGAGGCCCTTTATAAACTGAATAAAATCGTCTAATAGTAGCCAGAATATAGTCCAAAAGACGTAGCCGGTACAGAAAGGGTAAAGTAAAAAAAAAAAAAAGTGCAGTTAGCCCTCTGAGGATTATGACGCATTTTGGGAAGCAAGGAAGGAAGGAAGAAGTAGGAATGGTGTGACGTCTGGACATAATAAGGTGTGTGTGAGTGAGGGCATTATGTCACGGAGTAGCGGTGAAGGTGAAGGAACAGAGGGACGTGGGGTAGTAGGGGATAGGGAGAAGTGTGTAGAGATAGGTGACAGGACAAAGGGGCAAGAGCGAGAGGGACGTGGGGTAGGTGATAGGGAGAAGTGTGTAGAGATAGGTGATAGGACAAAGGGGCAAGAGAGAGAGGGACGTGGGGTAGGGGATAGGGAGAAGTGTGTAGAGATAGGTGATAGGACAAAGGGGCAAGAGAGAGAGGGACGTGGGGTAGGGGATAGGGAGAAGTGTGTAGAGGTAAGGGATAGGACAAAGGGTCAAGAGAGAGAGGGACGTAGGGTAGGGGATAGGGAGAAGTGTGTAGAGATAGGGGATAGGACAAAGGGGCAAGAGAGAGAGGGACGTGGGGTAGGGGATAGGGAGAAGTGTGTAGAGATAGGGGATAGGACAAAGGGGCAAGAGGGAGAGGGACGTGGGGTAGGGGACGAGTGGCAGAGAGAAGGGGGGGGGGGGAGGGGCAGAGTGTAAAGATATGGGATAGGACAAGGGGCAAGGGAGAGAGAACTGAGAATTAGGGATAGGGAACAGGTGTCAGAGGGTTAGAGGAAGGGGTCGGGAGAAAGGAGAGTGTGTGTAGGTATGGGTGACAGAGCGGTTTATGGGGGATGGTTCACATTTTGGTCGTTTTTTCATGTACTTTATTCATTGTTTTTCTTGTTTCGTCCCTAAACCTCCATCAAACTTTAAAAAAAAAAAACATCCATTAGATCCCCCTTGTAGAATAATTTGTAAATTTTTCGGTAGAAAAATGTCCCAACCAAAAGCCGGTTCTTCCAAAATTACAGGCTTACTATCGTTCGCCAGGAAAAAAATCGACACCTAAATAGCACGAAAGGTCTTAATATTGACAAGGAAATGGGGCGGATCCGGGTCTTAAACACGACAAACTAATGGGGCAGAAGGTCTTAAACTCGACCAACTAATGGGGCTAAACACGAGGGAGAAAGGGGTCCAGAAAAGCAGCCCATCTCCCCTTAATATGTTCTGGGTAAGGTTAGACAATTGTATTCAACTGTGGAATAACCTCTAGAAATTAATGGAGTATAAACTATCCCAACTAGCTTCTTGATACGCACAGAACCTTCCTAAGCTGGGTAAAATCGTCCATAACCATGACTCAAACAAAATAAAAGAGACATCACCGGTACTGAAAGGGTTAAGTGGAGATGGGCCGGTTTTTCTAGATCCCCTTCTCCCTCGGGTTTATCCCAATTAGTTTTCAGATTTTAAGATGTTTGTCGATTTTAAGACCTTTTCGCCCCATTTCTTTGTCAATATTAAGACCTTTCGCGTTATTTAAGTGTCGATTTTTTCCTGGCGAACGATAGTGAGCCTGTTATTTTGGAAGAACCAGCCTTCGGCCGGTAAATGTCTCTACCGAAAAATGAACAAATTAATCAAGAAGGGGTATCTAATGGATGTTTTTATTTGATGTTTGATGGAGGTCTAGGGAGGAAACTAAAAATATATATGAATAAATGAAATAATAAATGAATTAATAGGCCAAAAATGTAGCCTCTGTCCCCTTAATGTAGCCTCTGCCCCCTTAAGGGTTGAGCAGAGAAGGGGGCAGGGGGGCAAGTGGCATAAGAACAGGGGGCAGGGGGGTTAGGGGGGGGGGGGGCTAGCAGGGGGTAAGGAACAAGTAGCTGGAACAGTAATCACAGTCAGCACGCACACGTAATATCCACCACGCTATACGTACACGATTACGTACACTCACACATACACGTACACGCTTACGTACACTCACACATACACGTACACGCTAACGTACACACACACACACACGTACTACATGGACACACAAGGGTACACACACATTCATTGTTACAAACTATCAAATTTAAGGGGCTAGTGGCTTTTTTGGTCTATTCATTAATGTATTCATATAGTTGTTTAGTTTCCTCGCTAGACCTCCATCAAGCTTAGAAAAACATCACCTAGACCCCCTTTCAAGATAAATGTGTACATTTTTCGGTAGAAAAATGTCCCGGCCGAAGGCCGATTCTTCTGAAAATTACAGGCTTGCTATCGCTCGCCAGGAAAAAATCGACACCTAAATGGCACGCAAGGTCTTAAAATTTACAACGAATGGGACAAAAGGTGTTAAAATCGCCAAACTAATGGGCCGAACGTCTTAAAATCTCAAAACTAATGGGGCTAAGCATGAGGGAGAAGGGGTCCCCAAAAAACAACTACCTGCCCCTTAACCCTTAGAAGATACAATGACGCTTTTCTTTGCTGTTTTCTGGCTATTATTAGACGATTTTATTCAGATTAGGAAGGGTATGTGGAAGTCAGAGGGTTGATTGAGATAGCCTTTACCCTTTTAATACCCACAAATCCTTCCTAAGCTGCATAAAATCGTCTAATGATAGCCAAAATAAACTGTCAACACGCGTCAGAGCTTCAAGGGGTTAATAAAATATAGATATACATACGATGAGACAGTGGTGTAATATAAGGTACACTTTCTGGCATTACACGTTGTTACATCCACATATTGAAGACTACATACCATTACTACATACATACTGCATATTCAAGTAAGAGTAACGTTGATTTACACACAGTTACATATATACATTGAAACATACATAGAATACATACCATTACTACATACATACTGCATATTGAAGTAAGAGTAACGTTGATTTACACACAGTTACATATATACATTGAAACATACATAGAATACATACCATTACTACATACATACTGCATATTGAAGTAAGAGTAACGTTGATTTACACACAGTTACATAATAATACACATTGAAACATACATAGAACACATACCATGACTACATACATACTGCATATGAAGTAAGAGTAACGTTGATTTACACACAGTTACATAATAATACACATTGAAACATACATAGAACACATACCATGACTACATACATACTGCATATTGAAGTAAGAGTAACGTTGATTTACACACAGTTACATAATAATACACATTGAAACATACATAGAATACATACCATGACTACATACATACTGCATAATGAAGTAAGAGTAACGTTGATTTACACACAGTTACATATATACATTGAAACATACATAGAACACATACCATTACTACATACATACTGCATATTGAAGTAAGAGTAACGTTGATTTACACACAGTTACATATATATATTGAAACATACATAGAATACATACCATTACTACATACATACTGCATATTGAAGTAAGAGTAACGTTGATTTACACACAGTTACATAATAATACACATTGAAACATACATATACCGTTACACACATGTATATTTCAACATACACATAATATTGTCACACACATATCTGCATATACAATTCGTTACACGAATATTAAGTAACACCCCGTTCTTAACATTAATCATCAATTACAAACCCTAATGTACTTGAATAAATTAATGAAAGCATATGCGATCCACCGGGATTCGAACTCGGGGCACCACACCCAGAACATAAGCATTTAAACCATTACACCACCAACACAGAATATATAACAAAGTGGGTGTACAAAGTATCCTGAAATGTCTTGCAATATTTCATTGGCTTCAATCTATCCTGAGTTTTAAAGTTATGCGATAAATGTAAGAAACTTTGTTCAACCTCAGCAATTCCAAGAAGCTAAAGATTACGACTTCCTATAGTAGTATGAGAGAGAGAGAGAGAGTGTGTGAAAGTGAGAGTGAGAGAGAGAGAGTTACACATGCTCAGACCACACAGACCTTGCGGTCCCAACTAGGTGGTCCGGCCTTAATACTACTAGACAGGGATAGTTTAGACTTTAGAGAGACAGAGAGAGAGAGAGAGAGGGGGGGGGGGGAGTGTATGAAAATAAGCACATTATTTTCTATTGTTGTTTCAGCCCTTATTATATATATATATATATATATATATATATATATATGATATATAAGTAAATACTGCAATATAGGGTAATTTACGGGGACATGGGTCGTTTTTCTGGTCCCTCATCTCCCTCATGTTTAGCCCCATTAGTTTTTTTAAATGTTTGCCCCATTAGTTTGTCGATTTTAAGACCTTTCGCCCCATTTTGTTGTCAATATTAAGACCTTTCGTGCTATTTAGGTGTCGATCTTTTTCCAGGCGAACGATAGTGAGCCTGTAATTTTGGAAGAACCGACCTGCGGCCAGGATATTTTTCTACCGAAAAATTAACAAATTAATTTAACAAGGGGAATCTAATGGATGTGTGTGTGTGTGTGTGTGTGTGTGTGTGTGTGTGTGTGTGTGTGTTTTTTTTTTTTTTTTTTTTTTTTTTTTTTTTTTTTTTAAAGTTTGATGGAGGTCTAGGGAGGGAACTAGACAAATAATGAATAAATAAAAACAAAATCGTCCAAAAAAAGTGAACCATCCCCCCCTTAAAAATAATACTAGTCACTGGGCCACCCACTATACTATGTTCCAAGTAGGTAGGTCAGAAAGCGTGAACTCTAACCTCTGTAGCTCCAAAAGGGCTGGGGAAAATGGGCTGTTAAGTGTCATACCTATTCCTAAGCTGACCCTTCCCCAATGGTAGTAAGATGAGCTCAGTTACTCCAGTCGTTGGCGAGTTACAGGGGTTAAGGGGAGATGGGTCGTTTTTCTGGTCCCCCCTCCTCTTCCTCATGTTTAGTCCCATTCGTTTTCTAATTTTAAGGAGTTTGATTCATTAGTTTAGCGATTTTAAGACCTTTCACCCCATTTATTTGTCAATATTAGGAATTTTCGTGCCATTTACAGTAGATGTCGATTTTTGTTTCCTATTGACGGCAGTGAAGCTCTTAGGCACCTTCCTGGGAAAATAGATGCTGATTTCAATAAGTCATGGGGGGGGTGCAACAAATTGATATTTACTCTGAAAATTACCTACATCTGAGTGTTTTAAGATTGTTGGATAATGGCAAAAAAAAAAAAAAAAAAAAAAAATATATATATATATTCCGGGTATTGTAACTAATTTCAACTACTTTATAATGATGAAAACTACCTAAAACCAACAAGAAAAACTATGGGAAAATTAGTGGTAGTTTCGGTAATGTGTTCCAAATATATACGCAATAGACTATTACCGAACAATGTAAATTCTGGTACTGTGACTTCGAGGATAATTATCTGCCGCCGGAAGTGTTCGTATAAATCGGGATAAAACCATCTGTGCCTTCACTCTGATCATGGTAATAAACAAACTTATGTAAAACAAAATTACAATATTAGTATCTCATGAATCAATGAACACACACACACACGCACGCGCACACCCAGACTTACACACACACACACACACACACACACACACACACACACACACACACCGATTATTAGCATTATTATTACACACACATGCACCGATTAGTATTATTGTTTATTATTATTATTATTATTATTATTATTATTATTATTATTATTATTATTATTATTATTATTATTATTATTATTATTATTATTATTATTATTATTATTATTATTATTATTATTATTACTACACACACACTGTAGCCGAGGTTGGTATTCATAAACAATTCTTTCCCTTGGCAGCGACGTTCATGGACGAAATAACCTGAACAAATACGTTATCTTTAGAAATGGACATGCTAACCCTTCTAATCTCTGTAAACAACACTCTCTCCCACAGTATTCGTTCGGTATCAGGCGCTGCGAAGAGAGAGACATTTTTACGAATACCACCCGGGGAGATTTCCACTTGAAGGATAATTTTCTTAATCGCTTTCTCCCTCATGTTTAGCCCCATTGCTTTTGAAATATTATGACTTTCGCCCCATTAGTTTGACGATTTTATGAACTTTCGCCCCATTTCTGTCAATTTTAAGACCTTTTGTGCCATTTAGGTGTCGATTTTTTCCTGGCGAGCGATAGTGAGCCTGAAATTTAAGATAAATCGGCCTTCGGCCGAGAAATTTTTCTTCCGAAAAAATGTACACATTTATCTTGAAAGGGGGTCTAGGTGGTGTAATTTTAAGTTTGATGAAGGTCTCGGGAACAAACTAAAATTTCCCCTTAACCCGTTCAGTACCAGTGTCATCCTTTTAATTATATTCTGGCAATGTTTAGACGACGTAATTAAGCTTAGGAAGGACCTCTAGCAATAATAAGGCTTCAAACTATCTCAACCAACCCTTTTAACTACCACAGCTCCTTCTTAAGCTGTACACAATCCTCTAAACATAGCTAGAATACAATATAAAACACGTCGCTGGTACTGAAAGGGTTAAGACTCTGTAGTTTAGTCTCTTGGCTGAGGAAGAGAGCGTTCGATACACTGATCACCCTGTATGAGAGGTAGTTCCCGTCAAACACTTCCTATTCATGGCGATTTTAAGAGTTTTCGCCCCATTTATGTCATTTTTAAGACCTTTAGTGCCATTTAGGTGTCGATTTTTTCCTGGCGAGCGATAGCGAGCCTGTAATTTAAGAGAAATCGGCCTTCGGCCGGGACATTTTTTCTACCGAAAAATGTACAAATTTATCTTGAAAGGGGGTCTAGGGGGTGTCATTTTAAGTTTGATGGAAGTCTAGGGAACACACTAAAAACCTCCCCTTAAGCCGGCATCACACCAGCGCTTTTTCCCTCAACATTTATCCTCAACACTGGTCTGGCAGCTTATGAAGTTAACATTTAGAATATTTCGGTTACGTACACTCGGTCAAAAAAGTATCTGCACCCCTACCCTGATAATCTGGTGTGTACAGCTTGGTAGTATAGGTTGTAGGTCGTAGGTAGTAGGTCTTAGGTAGTAGGTCGTAGGTAGTAGGTCTTAGGTAGTATAGGTAGGTAGTAGTATAGATAGATATAGCTACAGGTAGATATGCAAACCCTACCGAGCTGTACACACCAGATTATCAGGGTAGGGGTGCAGATACTTTTTGGACCGAGTGTACATTCATCTACCATCAGTCTAGTTTCCGATACCATAGCAAAATAAACCAGAAATATTGCCAGAAAAACTTTGATTACCGAATGTTGACTAAAAAAACTCGTGTGATACCGGTTTTACGTAGGTCGACCAGACTCGCGGGCTAACCCACTGTACTACCACGGACGTACAGTCGCGCTAATAAGTGATGGCTCGGCACCAATTATGTTTTGATCAATAATTGGTATCAGCAAATATTTACACATGATTCCTTCATTTTGAGTGGGATATACCAACATGTTCCAACACTTACCCACCCAATTCAACATCTGACAGACATTGATACAGCACAGAGCGAGCCAAACGTAATGACAGCTGTGACATGACTTATTTGCGCCACTGTACAATAGGATAACAACATTAGTTCTCCTTGAAAGAACCAGGTGATAGTATCGTGGTGATTCCCGTGGTGGGGTTATTAGACACCGCCACCAACGACTATTTTACGCTATTTTATCCCAGACGTCAACTCGGGTAGCACTGTGGTTGCGGAATGTTTCGGTTACGGTCATGTCCCAGCTGTCATTGCGTTTGGCTTGCTCTGTGCTGTATTAATGTCTGCCAGATGTTGAATAGGGTGGGTAATTGTAGGAACATGTTTGTATAATTCACTCGATATGAAGAAATGAAGCTTAGATATTTCTGATACCAATTATTGATCGAAACATACTTGGTACCGATACATCACTTATTAGCGTGACTGTACAGGGCATTGCAATAATAGTTAAGGTTAGAGTCGCAACACTAATTTGACTTAGAAGTGTACGTAGAAGCATGAAGGCACAAGAGGTAAATAACGAGATGGGGTAATTAATGCGCTATAAATATGAGACGTACATCACTTCAATTACCTGAGTGGTGGAAATTTATGGGCGGAAGGAAGGTGAGAGGGGAGATGTGGCAAGGGCTGATTGATTGGTGCGAGAGAGAGAGAGAGAGAGAGAGAGAGTGAACTAGATAGAGTTAGAGTTAGTTAGATAGATAGACAGATAATATATATACTGCATGTATATACTGTATATATATATATATATATATATATATATATATATATATATATATATATATATATAGAGAGAGAGAGAGAGAGAGAGTTAGAGTGAGTGAATGAGCTAGATAGATAGATAGATAGATAGAGAGAGAGAGCGAGGCTGACTGACTGACAACCTAGAATGAACGGACTATAGAAATATATAGGAACACTAATAAAAAAAAACATTCGTAGTAAAGTAGGAAATCCGTGGCAACTCTCAACAAACCTCACGCCTGGTTCCAGTGGTGACGAACGGAAAGTGAAAATAGTAGAGGACGGTTGCCAGTTAGTGTTCTCCAATAGAGGGGAGAGGGGTCGTTTTCCTAGTCCCCCTTCTTCCTCATGTTTAGTCCTACTAGTTTACAGATTTTAAGACGTTCGCCCCATTAGTGTGTCGACTTTAAAACATGTCGTCCCATTTCTATATCAATACCAAGACCTTTCATGCCATTTAGGTGTTATTTTTTTCCTGGCGAGCGTTAGCGTCTTGAATCAGTAGGCTGAATGGGGCCAAATGGATACAACCCAGAGAGAGAGAGGGAGAGAGAGAGAAAGAAAAACGAGGTGGACCCCCTTAAGCTTTCTTACGGCGTAAAAGATCACAAAGAAAATTTTCCATGACACAGTGGGAAGGTTTCAGCAAAGGGGAAATCCCCTCAGTATGAGTCAGATGCATCCCCTCCTAAGCATTGCCCGGCAGTACGGTCGCGCTAGTAAGTCTTGTCTGGGCTGCCATTAGGTTTGGCTCGCTCTGTGCTGTATTAATGTCTGGCAGATGTTAAATAGGGTGGATAAGCAAAGGAACATGTTTGTATATCTCCCTGGAAACGAATACATCAAGTTTAGATATTGCAGATACCAGTTATTGATCAGAATATACGTGGTGCCGAGATATCACTTATTGGGCCGACTGTACCACCCCCGACTCACCACCGTACAAAAGAGCCCTCAGCTGTTCAGATGTGGTTAGTTTTTATTGGTCTATCGCTAGTTAAGGTGCCTCTCTCTTTGACCTGCGCTGTGCTCGGCGACATAATAATAATAATAATAATAATAATAATAATACAAATAATAATAATAATAACACACGCAACAAAGCCACTCCAACAGCTTCATATATCCCCAATACCCCTGCTTTCCGGACAAACAGGACAACATTAGGATACGGATTATGACACTGTGTAGCTTGGCTTGTTTGTGTCACGTGACTTACAGTAACGGTGGCCCCCGCCCCCCCTGCTACGAGTGTGTCCGACACCTCTGTTCTCTCTCGGGTAAGTTATCTATCTCTCATATATATTCAGATCAAATAAGCTATATATTAGTAAATACATAAACTGTATTTATATATATTATATAATATTACTGATTTGATCTGGACATCAATCTAAATGGATATACAGTATTTGCATAAAGAAAATTGCAATAGCTCACGAACATTCGTCAGTAGCTGTACGGTGGCGCTAACAAGTCATGTCCCAGCTGTCATTACGTTTGGCTTGCTCTGTACTGTATTAATATCCGTCAGATGTTGAATAGGGTGGGTAAGTGTAGGAACATGTTTGTATATTTCACTCAAAAAGAAGAAATCACGTGTAAATATTGCTGATACCAATTATTGATCAAAACATTATTGGTGCCGAGACATCGCTTATTAATCCTTTGAGTACCAGCGACGTGTGTAGTCTATAATTCAAGCTATATTTAGACATTATGCAGCTTAGGAATGATTTGTGGTAGTTAAAAGGATTGGTTGAGATAGTTTGAAGCCTTATTATTGCTAGAGGTCCCTCCTAATGTGAATATAATCATCTAATAGTTGCCACAATATGAAGAAAAAGACGTCACTGGTACTACTGTAGGGGTTAATGGGAGATTTCCACTTAAGGGATTTTTTTCTTTACCCCCTTCTCCCTCATGTTTAGCCCCATTGCTTTTGAGATTTTAAAACGTTCGTCCCCTTTAGTTTGGCGATTTTAAGAACTTTCGCCCCATTTCTGTCAATTTTAAGAACTTTCGTGCCATTTAGGTGTCGATTTTTTCCTGGCGAGCGATAGCGAGCCTGTAATTGAGAGGCACCGGCCTTCGGCCTGGACATTTTTCTACCGAAAAATGTACAAATTTATCTTGAAAGGGGGTCTATGGGGTGTAATATTAAGCTTGGTGGAGTTCTAGGGAAGAAACTGAATACCTCCCCTTAAGCCGACTGTACATATTTTCTTACCAATTACATATTGTCTCTGCAGGAACCAGTCGAACGTTCTCCTCCTCATCAGTAGTCTCTCCCGCGCCTGAACCACCAAAACCTTCAGCTCCACCGCTAGAGGTAGAGTATGATAGATGATTATGTTTAAGGGGAGGCAAACAGTTTTTCTGGACCCCCTTCTCCCTAATGTTTAGCCCCGCTAGTTTTGATATTATAAGGCGTTCGGCCCATTAGTTTGGCGATTTTAACACCTTTCGCCCCATTTCGTTGTCAATTTTAAGACCTTTCGTGCCATTTAGGTGTCGACTTTTTTCCTGGCGAGCGATAGCAAGCCTGCAATTTTAAGAGGAACCGGCCTTCGGCCGGAAATTTTTTCTACCGAAAAATGTACATATTTATCTTGAAGGGGGGTCTAGGGGGTGTTTTTCTAAGCTTGATGGAGGTCTAGGGAGGAAACTAAAAACAAATTATGAATACATGAATTAATAGACCAAACACACGGCCAGTCTCCCCTTAACCACTACCGGCGACGTCTTTTTAACTTTACTCTGGCTACTATTAGACGATTATATTTAGCTTAAACAGGGCATTCAGCAATTAACAGGCTCCGAACTATCTCACTTTACCATAATTACCACCACAGATCCTTCTTAAGCTGCACAAAATCGTCTACATATAGCTAGAATAAACTTAAAAAGATGTCGCGGTACAGAAGGGGTTAATTAATATCATTTATTTAGGTTGAAATTTAGTAGAGTAAATATCCAATTTTACTTATTTTAAAGAAATTAACTCGTATATTAACCCTCCCAGTTTTGCTTGGGGAGGCTATAACCATTAATTTGACCCCGAAGCCAAAATGTCACGATTTTGTTTTTGTTCTTTGTCTAAAATGCTTCTTTCAACAATATGACACCCATATGACATCGTAACACCCCCCTTAACACCCCAATATAATACATATATATATATATATATATGTATATACAGGTAATAATTCACCCATTTGCACAACCCATAGGCCTATATTATAGTATGCCATAAAAATCTCTGGTTACTATCGTTTTCTCTAACATCTACATTGTAGAAAACGCGATTTTTGGAGTATCTACACCATTTCTCGCGAACAAATTGAGACAATATACCTTTTTTTTCGTCTGCTATTTCCAGAAATCATATATTGGTAACTTCAAATTGAAACTACAAAAAATGTATATTGCTCTGCTTCGTTCCCCTTCTACCCACTATATATGGGACTATATGGCACTTGTTTGGTGTGCTCAAACTGGCCGCTCCTCTGATATGTTCCCTGAATCGAACTATTTTATGTCGAATATTGCGCCACAAACGTATATATATATATATATATATATATATATATATATATATATATATATATATATATATATATATTATATATTTTTTTCAGCACCTTCAATTATTCAATATGGGAAAGCGAGCACGCTAAGTTGTAGGTGATGATTGTAGGATACGCCATAAAAAAATAGCGGGAAATTTGAATAATTTTTCGAATTTTTGAATATTTTTACATATAATCCAATGAAATTCGCGTGCGTGCGCGCGCGCATATAGAGTGATGAATTTTTCAGGGTGAATTGGGGGTGTAAAGGTCAGCCTCCCCTTAAGTTATACTATGCAATTGTTCCATACTCTTGACTCCAAGCTCTTTTTCGAGAGGGCCACTAAGCCAAATTCGGTTTTCACCCACAATAATTGTCTCTACTATAATGTATTATACATCAATAGAAAATTAAAAGGCTAATCTGAAATATTACCATAGGATAACACTCAAATTATCAAGTTAAACTTGATTCCGATTAAAAATAGTTTTCATTCTTCCAACAAGATCTGATTTCAACTCGTTACAAGTTTAGAATGTCAAGAAACGACATTGAAAGTATTATGGTCATATTATTTTTCTTTTGTATATCCTTAAATATCAACAAATGTGCTGTAAAGGGAAGGAAAATAGTGTCATCATTATAATTAACAAAGTGTATTTACTTATAATTGAAAGAATTAATTGGATTTCCTCAGCTTCAAATAACAAATATCTTTCTTGAGCTGAATCATATATAATTATTCGTAAAAAATCGTCATTTAAATTAATGTTTATATATTTTTAAAACATTTATTGGGTGGTAGTTTCGAATATTGTGGAAGGGTTTACTTTACCTTTCATTTTGTTGTTAAAATAGAAAGAGAGGAGAGCAAACTACCTTCCAAACTCAAGCATATTGTGGTTTGTTTGTGAGGTGTTCTTCCTAAGCGGAACAAAATGATTAGTAAACTTGAACTTCAATACTATTAAAGTGTCAATCAAATTGAATAATGAAACGGTTTTTAATCTTAAGTATATAAAAAAGGTTTATGCCGAGCGAATAAGAAAGCAAAAAACATTATTAATGTTATTTCAATTGGTATAATGTACAGTCGGCCCAATACGTGATGTAGCAGTACCAAGTATATTTCGATCAATAATTGGCACCAGCACTATCCAAGCATTTATTCATCGTTTCGAGTGAGATATACAAACATATGTTCCTATTTGTACACACCCTATTCAACATCTGACATACATTAAGGGAGGCAGACCGTTTGTTTGGTCTATTAATTAATTTATTCATAATTTGTTTTAGTTTCCTCCCTAGACCTCCATCAAGCTTAGAAAAACACCCCCTAGACCCCCCTTCAAGATAAATTTGTAAATTTTTCGGTAGAAAAATGTCCCGGCCGAAGGCCGATTTCTCTTAAACTTGCAGGCTCGCTATCGCTCGCTAGGAAATAATCGACACCTAAATGGCACGAAAGGTCTTAAAATTGACAACGAAATGGGGCGAAAGGTGTTAAGATCGCCAAACTAATGGGCCGAACGTCTTATAATCTCAAAACTAGTGGGGCTAAACATTAGGGAGAAGGGGGTCCAGAAAAACGGTCTGCCTCCCCTTAATACAGCACACAAAACGTAATGCCAGCGGAGACACGACTTATTTGGCCACCCGTACAATGTTTTCTGGTAATCTAACTTGAAACGACAGCGGAGACACGACTTATTTGGCCACCCGTACAATGTTTGCTGGTAATCTAACTTTGGCTTAATTATTTTCAGCTGTTTGATCATCTTTTACCAGCCAGTGTCCTACCTCTTCGTCCCGGTCGAGGAAACTTGGCACGAGAGAGAAGAAAACCCGCAGAAGAACCTGTAAGTCGATTGGCACCATCTTGTCAAACCACTCCGGAGGCTGTCACTCGAGTTGTACCAGCTAGTCAAAGCACCACAGAAGAAACCAGTTATAGGATGCCATCAAGACGAAACGATCAAGAAGAAACCAGTTCTAGGATGCCATCAAGACGAAACGATCAAGAAGAAACCAGTTCTAGGATGCCATCAAGACGAAGCAATCAAGAAGAAACCAGTTCTAGGATGCCATCAAGACGAATCAATCAAGAAGAAACCAGTTATAGGATGCCATCAAGACGAATAACCTCAGCAGATTCCCGTCAAAGGATGCCATCAAGAATAATTACCCAGGAAGACTCCAATCGTAGGAAGCCGTCTAGTAGAATCATCCCAAAAGTATCCAGAAATAAATCTTTCACTTGGGAAATAGTAGATGGAAATGACAGTAAGACCATCTTGAAAATTTAATGTACCTTTATGTAGGGTTATCAATTCCAGTGTTCTATCTATCTATATATCTATCTATTTATCTATCTACCTATCTATCTACTGTATCTATCTATCTATCTATTTATTTATCTATCTATCTATTTATCTGTCTATCTATTTATCTATCTATCCATCTATCTATCTACCTACCTATCTGTCTATCTATCTACTCAGGCGCATACCCCATTTTTTTCGAATTTCGATAATATAGTCTCTAAAGAATGGTAGAAGACCTGTATAATTTTGAATAAGATCAATGCTAATGGATTAATGTTGAGTAAAGTAAAATCAGATGGAAATATGGAAGTAATTTGATTTGGAATTCTTTCAGAAAAGTTGGCACATGCTTGGTCATCCTCGGAAGAGATGATCCCAAGCAAGAGAGCCCCGAAGGACAAGAGAGTCAGCCGGAACTCATCGTAACCAATCTGTTGGGACTGTTACGACAATCAGTATTGAAAATAATATGAAAATAGAGCAGAATAAATAACTAAAACTTACCTTATCATTCGATGTTAATTTCATGGTATATTAGATCTTGGTTCCATGTCTCTCAACCAGTAGACCATTTCAACCAGTAGATCTCAACCAGTGCCAAATTAACCCAGATCAACCAAACCAGTGCCAAAATATAGTACTAACCTAACCTAACCTAACCTAACCGTATTGGTTGATTTGGTACTGGTTGAGAGCTACTGGTTAAAATGGTCTACTGGTTGAGTTGACCGGTCACCTTAGATCTTACATACATAATATGGGCCCAGTGATTATACTACATAAGAATCTTAGCTGTTAGGTAGAGGAGAGAAGCTTATAGTAGGCTGGATGGCGGTGATAATAGATGATTGATTCGATCTATTGACGGACGGACTTTATTTCCATTTGTTGACTTGTGAGAGAGTGAACGCGGGGTTATTCACATTCGGAAACTTACCTCGGTTAATAAATATTAATTTCCTATTCACAGCTTGGCATTGATATACGTTGACCAGATGTATAATAACTAACCAATTTAGAGTATATTATTTAAACATTGAATTAATTAAACATATGAATAATTTAACCTGATAAGAGCAATTGCTATATATTGCGGTGTGTAAGTACAGTACTGTATTCTAAGAGGGTTAATTGAGATAATCTTTGCCCTTAGAATGCTTGCACATTCTTCCTAAATTATATTAAACCGTTTAATGGTGGCCAGAATAAACGATCAAAACACATCGTGATCCTAAAGGGTTAATGAGAGATGGGCCGTTTTTCTGGACCGCCTTCTTCCTCATGTTTAGCCCCGTTAGTTTCAGATTTGATGACGTTTGGCCAATTAGTTTGGCAATTTTAAGACCTTTCGCCCCATTGCTTTGTCAATTTTAAGACCTTTCGTGCCCTTTAGGTGTCAATATTTTTCCTAGCGAGCTCTAGTGAACCTGTAATTGTGGACGAACCGGCCTTCGGCCGTGACATTTTTCTACAATTTGTTTTACAAATTTATCTTGAGGGTAGGTCTGGGGGGGGGGGGTTAAGTTTGAAGGATGTCTAGCGAGGACACAAGAAAACTAAATGAATCAATGAATCAATAGGCCAACAAAGCAGCAACTATCCCCTTAATAAAACTTGATTTGATTTGATTGACCTTGGAGTAGACCAATCGAGACTTGGCATTATCTAAATTATTTATTTAACTGTGATCCTCCCGGGATTTAAACCTGGGTTACCACATACACATCTAAAACACTAAGCATTACACCATCAAGACAGCTCATTATATGAAGAAATCCGGCTTTGCCGAAGAAATTTTTCTATCGAAAAATGTACAAATTTAGCCTGCTGTCAAACAAAACTAAAAAATATGCTGGCTCGCTACCGCTCACCAGTAAAAAATTGACACCTGGATGGGGATAAACGTCTTAAAACAATAGGCTGAATGGGGCCAAATGTATACAAGCCAGAGAAAGATAGAAAAGGACAGAACAAAAACAGGTCACCCCCCTTAAGGGAGCCCACCTCGCTGTTTTACTCTTTCTCTCCCTCTCTCTTTGGCTTGTATCCATTCGGCCCCATTCAGCCTACTGTTTTAGGATGTTACCCCTATCCAGGTGTCAATATTCTCCTGGCGAGCGGTAGCGAGCCAGCATACAGTATATATATTTTTGTATTGACAGCAAGCTAAATGTGTACATTTTTCGATAGAAAAATGTCTCCGGCGAAGCTGGATTTCTCCATACAATGCTGGCTCGCTGTCGCTCGCCAGGAAGAAATCGACACCTGGATGGGGATAAACGTCTTAAAACAGTTGGCTGAATGGGGCCGAATGGATACAAGCCAGAGAAAGAGAGAAAAGGAGGGAGAGATACAAAAAAAAAAAAAAACGATGACCCCCCCTTAATGAGATCCAATGCACAAATTTATCTAATATATTTTGCAAGTAACATTTGTACAACAATGGACTAAATTTGACTGATTATAAACATGGCTATTTAAACAGTTTACTTGTCAGTTTAAGGGGAGAGGGGTTGCTTTTCTGGTCCGCCTTTATCCTAGTGTTTTTCCCCATTAGTTTTCAGATTATAAGACGTTCGCCCATTAGTTTGGCGATTTTAGGTCCTTTCACCCCATTTCTTTGTCAATGTTATGACCTTTTGGGCCATGTAGGTGTCGATTTTTTCTGGCGAACGATAGCGAGCCTGTAATTTTAGGAGGAACCGGCCAAAGTCCGGGATATTTTGCTATTGAAAATTGTACAATTTTATCTTGAAGGAGGGTCTTGGGCGGGTGTTTCTTTAAGGGGCTTAAGTTTGATGGAGGTCTCGGGAGGACACACAACAATAATAATAGAAAGATGCGGTACCTAAATGAGCAAATAAATACGCCCATCACCCCACATTTTTATTTTTTTTTCTATGTGAGTGAAGGAGGTAAAAGGCAGAACTGTCTATAGCGAGTGTCTCCCCCAAAGTTGAAAGAGTGACAGGGCCAAAATCAAGGGACGTTCGAGCCAAAATGTGGATATTATTTTGAGGTTGCTAATGAAGACTGGAGACCCCTTTCGCCCCATTTCGTTTTGAATTTTAAGACCTTTCGTGCCATTTAGGTGTCTATTTGTTTTCCTGAGGAGCGATAGCGAGCCTGTAATTTTAAGAGGAACCGGCCTTCGGTCGGGACATTCTTCTACCGAAAAATTTACAAACTTATCTTGAGGGGCGGGGGGGGGGGGGTCAAGGGAGTGTTTATTTAAGCTTGATGGAGGTCTAGCGAGGAAACTATAAAATTATATGAATACCTGAATAAATAGAAAAAAAATGCCACTCTCCCCTTAAGGGGAGGTGTCCACTTGAGGGATTGTTTTCTTGACCCCTTTCTCCCTCATGTTTAGCCCCATTGCTTTTGATATTATAAAACGTTTGCCCCATTAGTTTAGCGATTTTAAGAACTTTCACCCCATATTAAGACCTTTCGTGCAATTCAGGTGTCTATTTTATCCTGGCGAGCGATAGCGAGCCTGTAATTTAAGAGGAACCGGCCTTCGGCCGGGAAATTTTTCTACCGAAAAATGTACAAATTTATCTTGAAAGGGACTCGAGGGGGTGTAATTTTAAGCTTGATGGAGGTCTAGGGAACAAACTAAATACCTCCCCTTAATGACGATCTTGTATCAAAGTCAGGGTTTCAGATGTACCTTCTTATTAGCCTTATTTTAGTTTAACTCTTTCAAGATCCGATTACGCATTTCTGTTCTGTGTTCTGCCTATTATTATTAGAGGATATTATTCAGATTAGGAAGGCTATATGGAAGTTAGAAGGATAGTTATGTTTATATTGGTATTGACTGTGTACTATCATCTCTGAACATTGTATAATTATGATGCATGGCCTTCAGCAACAACGTTCCCCAAAGTGTTGGGGCTTGTACTGAGTGCTAAATAAAGAATATGAAAACAAAATATACTATTCTGTAAATGTGTTCCTTTATGTTCATTGTAAAGTCAGTGAAAATAGGTTAGCCTCAACTGAACAAGATGCGGAACTACACTTAGACTACCAGTTTAAGGGGGGTGACCTGCTTTTTCTATCTCCTTTTCTCTCTTTCTCTGGCCTGTATCCATTCGGCCCCATTCAGCCAACTATTTTAAGACGTTTATTCCCATCTAGGTGTCGATTTCTTCCTGGCGAGCGATAGCGAGCCAGCATTATATGAAGAAATCCGACTTCGCCGGAGAAATTTTTCTATCGAAAAATGTACAAATTTAGCCTGCTGTCAAACAAAAATAAAAAATATGCTGGCTCGCTACCGCTCACCAGTAAAAAATTGACACCCGGATGGGGATAAACGTCTTAAAACAGTAGGCTGAATGGGGCCAAATGGATACAAGCTAGAGAAAGATAGAAAAGGACAGAACAAAAACAGGTCACCCCCCCCCCCCCTTAAGTGTGTTGGTAAAATTGTCAAGATGGTTGAAAGTAAGATCGGTGCTCCATAACCCTTCTTACGGTCATGGTGTAACAAACAAACTCCAACACCATTGTCAAGATGGTTGGTTGAAAGTAAGATCGGTGCTCCATAACCCTTCTTACGGTCATGGTGTAACAAACAAACTCCAACACCATTGTCAAGATGGTTGGTTGAAAGTAAGATCGGTGCTCCATAACCCTTCTTACGGTCATGGTGTAACAAACAAACTCCAACACCATTGTCAAGATGGTTGGTTGAAAGTAAGATCGGTGCTCCATAACCCTTCTTACGGTCATGGTGTAACAAACAAACTCCAACACCATTGTCAAGATGGTTGGTTGAAAGTAAGATCGGTGCTCCATAACCCTTCTTACGGTCATGGTGTAACAAACAAACTCCAACACCATTGTTTCATATCTTGGTTCGGACATAATATTCGCTGCAGTTTTCACCATATTGATTTTGTCCTCAATGTTCTTGCAATAAACCAAACTTACTTGAACAATCAATATTCCCACGGCTTCTCAACCAACCCTGAACAGCAAAAATAAAGAAACGAACAAAAACACATATCATAAAGTACAGATAAAATAATATGGTAATATATACTGTATATATATATATATATATATTATTTTTAGACATCCTGTATTTTCAACCGGTACTGAACAATTCGTGATATTCGTACCCTCTGATTAACCCTTTCACGCACAGGACGCCATTTGAGCCTATTCTGGGATACTTTAAAGCCTTTATGACCATCAGGGGTGTTTAGAAACCATTAGTTAATTTACTTCTACCTCCGCAGTTGTCTTTGAGTTAGCTGTGGGCAGAAAACTAAGTTTGGAGAGGTACAGTAATTATAAGATTGAGAGCTAGAACTCTATTTCTGATTGCTAATTGGGGAGCTTTTGTATTTTTCTGGACACCCTTCTCACTCATGCTTAGCCCCATTAGTTTTGAGATAGTTAGACCTAATCCTCATTAGTTTGGTGATTTTAAGCCCTTTTGCCCCATTCCTTTGCCAATATTTAGACGTATCATACCACTTACGTGTCGATTGTTCCTGGATTTTAGGGGGAACCGGCATTCAGCCAGGACATAATTTCAACCCAAAAAATGTACAAATTTATCTCGAAGGGAGTCTTGGGTGTGTTTTTTAAGTTTGATGTATAGTCAGAAAGAGAAACTAAAGCAGCATGGCCGGTTTGGCATTCAATCACTGGAGACATAATTACCTTATGTAATTTAATTCTACATATAGTTAGATTACTATACTCGCTGTTGGGTTCAAGGAGTAAGTTGAGCTCATTATATTCCTAGAGGTCCTTCTACCGAAAAATGTACAAATTTATCTTGAAAGTGAATCTAGGGGTTGATTTTTAAAGCTTGATGGAGACTTGGTGAGGAAACTAATAATTTGATAAATCAAACGATAAATAGACCAAAAGAACCACTACCCACTTAGTTGAGTTATTGATTCCTAAAGAACCACTACCCACTTAGTTGAGTTATTGATTCCTAAAGAACCACTACCCACTTAGTTGAGTTATTGATTCCTAAAGAACCACTACCCACTTAGTTGAGTTATTGATTCCTAAAGAACCACTACCCACTTAGTTGAGTTATTGATTCCTAAAGAAACACTACCCACTTAGTTGAGTTATTGATTCCTAAAGAACCACTACCCACTTAGTTGAGTTATTGATTCCTAAAGAACCACTACCCACTTAGTTGAGTTATTGATTCCTAAAGAACCACTACCCACTTAGTTGAGTTATTGATTCCTAAAGAACCACTACCCACTTAGTTGAGTTATTGATTCCTAAAGAAACACTACCCACTTAGTTGAGTTATTGATTCCTAAAGAACCACTACCCACTTAGTTGAGTTATTGATTCCTAAAGAACCACTACCCACTTAGTTGAGTTATTGATTCCTAAGAAACACTACCCACTTAGTTGAGTTATTGATTCCTAAAGAACCACTACCCACTTAGTTGAGTTATTGATTCCTAAACTTCCTTCCACAGCAGAATAAAATCTTCTGATGATAGCCAGGACCAGCCCAAGAGGAAGGGAGGAAGGAAGGGGGACAATGTGACCATGAGTGTTGATGATAGCCAGGACCAGCCCAAGAGGAAGGAAGGAAGGAAGGGGGACAATGTGACCATGAGTGTTGATGATAGCCAGGACCAGCCCAAGAGGAAGGGAGGAAGGAAGGGGGACAATGTGACCATGAGTGTTGATGATAGCCAGGACCCAGCCCAAGAGGAAGGGAGGAAGGAAGGGGACAATGTGACCATGAGTGTTGATGATAGCCAGGACCAGCCCAAGAGGAAGGGAGGAAGGAAGGGGGACAATGTGACCATGAGTGTTGATGATAGCCAGGACCAGCCCAAGAGGAAGGGAGGAAGGAAGGGGGACAATGTGACCATGAGTGTTGATGATAGCCAGGACCAGCCCAAGAGGAAGGGAGGAAGGAAGGGGGACAATGTGACCATGAGTGTTGATGATAGCCAGGACCAGCCCAAGAGGAAGGGAGGAAGGAAGGGGGACAATGTGACCATGAGTGTTGATGATAGCCAGGACCAGCCCAAGAGGAAGGAAGGAAGGAAGGGGGACAATGTGACCATGAGTGTTGATGATAGCCAGGACCAGCCCAAGAGGAAGGGAGGAAGGAAGGGGGACAATGTGACCATGAGTGTTGATCGGAGTGTGCACTGACTGAATTAGCTAATAGCTAATTATGCATCAGGCCTTATATCTATTTATATTTTTAGACATTGTTAGACTATTTTATCCAGTTTAGAAAGGTCCTAGCTGTTGGATTCAAGGGGTTAATTGAGTTATTGATGCCTACATAAAGTTCCTCTCAGGCTCCCACAGATGAATAAATCGTCTCATGATAGCCAGCACAAGAGGGAAGGAAAGGGCGGTGTCGATTTTTTCCTAGCGAGCGATAGCGAGCCTCTAATTTCATAGGAATCGGCCTTCGGCCGTGACATTTTTCTACCGAAAAATGTACAAATCAATCTTGAAAGGGGATCTAGGGGGTGTTTCTTTAAGCTTGGTGAAGGCCTGGCGAGGAAACTAACGCAGACATAATCGGAGAACTGGATTAACAAGAAAGAGAGAGAGAGAGAGAGAGAGAGAGAAAGAGAGAGAGAGATATGAGAGAGAGAGAGAAAAAAGAGAAAGGGAGAGAAGAGAACAGAGGAGAGAGAGAGGGAGAGAGAGAGAGAAAGAGAGAAAGAGAGAGAGAAGAGAGAGAAGAGAGAGAGAGAGAAGAGAAAGAGGAGAGAGAAGAGAAAGAGAGAGAGAGAGAGAGAGAGAGAGAGAGAGAGAAAGAGAGAGAGAGAGAGAGAAAGAGAAAGAGAGAGAGAGAGAGAGAGTACAAAAATTAGATAACCACTATCCCGTGCCAAGGTGAAGGATTAAGGAGGTTCTATGGCCCTGAGTGTTGATCGGAGTGTGCACCGACTGACTAGGTAATAAAGGCTTACCAGCGTGACTCAGGCGCCCCGGGAAAGAGGTAATGGTGACTTGGGGACTTCCCACGCTAGAGAGAGAGAGAGAGATTTTGGATTGGCAAGCACAGAAGGATATTATGGATACACACACACACACACACACACACATAAAGATATATATATATAACAATGGCTCCGAGGTAATCCGGGCCTTTCCCTGGGGTGCGTGTAATAATAGACCAGGTAGATAAGTGATCACCTAGAGGCAACCTATTGTAGGAAACTTTAGGTCTTAGTGGGCTAAGGAACTCTTTATCCAAGGCCTTAACCTTGGGAATAATTTAGAATGATTCGTATCTTTAAGGGGGGATGGTTCACTTTTTGGGTGATATTGCATGTATTCATTATTTTTTCTAGTTTCCTCCCTAGACCTCCATCAAATAAAAAAAAAAATATCCATTAGATCCCCCTTCTAGATTAATTTGTAAATTTTTCGGTAGAAAAATTTCCCGGCCGGAGGCCGGTTCTTCCCACATTACAGGCTCACTATCGTTCGCCAGGGAAAAAATCGAGACCTAAATAGCACGAAAGGTCTAAATATTGACGAAGAAATAGGGCGAAAAGTCTTAAAATCGACTAAATAATGGGGCAAACATCTTAACATCTGAAAACTAATGGGGATAAACATGAGGGAGAAAGTGGTCCAGAAAAACGGCCCATCTTCCCTTAAGTGGGGTAGTGGTAATTTTGTTGGTTTATATTATACATCCATACTTATATCATTATTTGTTTATGTTATAATATCCTTGTTAGACCTTTAAGCTTAACCCCCCCCCCCACCTCCAAGGTAAATTTTTATTTTTATTTTATTTTTTCGGAAGACAAATTTCCCGGCCAAACCCTAAAGTAGCAGGCTCGCTATCGCTCGTCAGGAAAAAAATCGACACTTAAATGGCACGGAAGGTCTTGATATTGACAAAGAAATAGGGCGAAATCTTTTAAATTCGCTAATGGAACGAAAGCCTTAAAATCTCAAAGCTAATGGGACCAAACATGAGGGAGATAAAGCAACTACCTCCCCCTTGAACATATATATAGTATCTCTCTAGTGCACAAACATCACTGCACATAATATAACACACGTAAGCTATAACCAGGAACTCTTTACATACGATTTTGTATGGCCTTCTACGCTTGGGGAAATATAATGTAAATACGCTAGTTATATATACGGTATATATATGTTGTCCTCGGTAATTTAAGGGGAGGTTTTTAGTGAGTTTCCTAGACTTCCATCAAACTTGAAATTACACCCCCTTGACCCCCTTTCAAAATAAATTTGTACATTTTCGGTAGAAAAATTTCCCGGCCGAAGGCCGGTTCCTCTTAAATTACAGGCTCGCTAGCGCTCGCCAGGAAAAAATCGACACCTAAATGACACGAAATGTCTTAAAATTGACAGAAATGAGGTGAAAGTTATTAAAATCGCCAAACTAATGGGGCGAATGTCTTGAAATGTCAAAAGCAATGGGGCCAAACATGAGGGGGAAAGGGATCAAGAAAAAACTCCCTGAAGTGGAAATCTCCCCGTAAGAGCAAATAGAAGGACATTAATGCTATTCGACATACATATTACTACTACTACTACTACTACTACTACTACTACTACTACTACTATGGGATCTATAGCCTATGGTGAGTACATTGGTATAAGGTTAAATTAATTTGGAACCATAACTTAGGCTACAGACGACTTTGAAATGTCAAAAATCGTATATTATGGGATTTTTTAGGCGCAAATCAAATTCGAAAATCCATAATAATGATCGAATCTCAATTCTGATGGTACCACTGGATTCAGGGGGTCGTAAAGTACTTGTCATACAAATTTGGTTGAAATCCATTAATTAATACCTGGTCTATGAGGGATTTTGTGTTTTCCTAAATTTTGCTTCGGAGGAACATCTACCAATTAATAGGCTACAGACTATCTCAATTAATAGGCTACAGACTATCTCAATTAATAGGCTACAGACTATCTCAATTAATAGGCTACAGACTATCTCAATTAATAGGCTACAGACTATCTCAATTAATAGGCTACAGACTATCTCAATTAATAGGCTACAGACTATCTCAATTAATAGGCTACAGACTATCTCAATTAATAGGCTACAGACTATCTCAATTAATAGGCTACAGACTATCTCAATTAATCCATTTAGCTACCATAGATACATAATATTCTCCTACTCATCGAGACAGAGAAAGGGGCGAGGGAACGTGAAAGTGGTCCCGGTCCCTGAGAGTTGGAACCCTTTAATGTGGTTTTCGTTTGAGCCCTTTCTCGAGTCGGCCACCCCCAGCAATGGGGTATGTGTCTAAGTATATACATACATACATACATACATACATATATACATACAGTACACCTACCATATATCCTTCATAAGCTTAAGGGGAGGTATTTATTTTGTTCGCTAGACCTCCATCAAGCTTAGAATTACACCCCCTTGACCTCCTTTCAAAATAAATTTGAACATTTTTCGGTAGAAAAATGTCACGGCCGAAGGCCGATTCCTCTTAAATTACAGGCTCGCTCTCGCTCGCCAGGAAAAAATCGACACCTAAATGGCACGAAAGGTCTTAAAATTGACAGAAATGGGGCGAAATGTTTTAAAATAGCCAAACTAATCGGGCAAACGTCTTAAAATCTCAAAAGCAATGGGGCTAAACATGATAGAGAAAGGGGTCAAGAAAAAAATCCCTAAAGTGGAAATCTCCCCTTAAACAAATCGTCTAAATCTAGCTAGAATACAAGAAAAGACGTCGCTGGTACAGAAGGGGTTAAGTCTAGTTTGCCCTACAATTCAAGGTGACTAGGTAAAATATGGCAGGCGGAAGAGAGTTCAGTAACATGAATACTAAAAAGTGATTGTCATTCTCCTCTAGGACTCTCTCTCTCTCTCTCTCTCTCTCTCTCTCTCTCTCTCTCTCTCTCTCTCTTCCTGTGTGTCTTTATATACTGTAATGTGTGCACGTTTAGTTATGTGTGCAGTTTTATGTGTGTACACAGTGTGTGTGTGTAGATTATGTATACAGTATACTGGATATATATATATATATATATATATATATATATATATATATATATCCTATTCTCTTTCTAATTTTTATAAATGATCTCCTCAACTGTACCTCAATTCCCATCCATTCATACGCAGACGACTCAACCTTGCACTACTCCATTAGTTTTTCAGAACGCCCCAGCCAGCAATCCCTTAACGACAAACGTAATGAAGCCATAGAACTCTTAAATTCTGATCTAAATACTATCTCCAATTGGGGCAGAGAAAACCTTGTTACCTTTACTGCTTCCAAAACCCAATTTCTCCATCTATCTACCCGTAAGGAACTCCCAGCAGACTATCCCTTATTCTTCAACAATACAAAAATCAATCCTTCATCTTCTCTCAATATTCTTGGTGTCTCTTTTTCTTCTGCTCTCAGTTGGAAGGACCATATTACCAGTCTTGCTAAGGCAGCCTCCCAGAAGCTGGGTGTGCTCAACCGCCTTAGGGGGTTCTTTTCCCCTGCACAGCTTCTTGCTCTGTACAGGGGCATAGTGCGTCCTTGTATTGAGTATTGTTCACATGTGTGGGGAGGTTCCTCTCACACCGCTCTCTTAGACAAAGTTGAAAGGAAGGCCTTTCGTATCATTAACTCCCGTCCACTCACCAACTCTCAGCAATCTCTCTCTCTCTCTCTCCGCCGCAATGTTGCATCTCTCTCACTATTCTATCGCTACTATAATAATCATTGTTCCTCAGAGCTTTCCCAGTGTATACCACCTCCTTTACGTAGGGCACGTGGTACCCGTCTTGCAACTCAATCCCACCCCTACTCTGTGCAACTCTCCAACCCGAGAGTGAAACGTTACTCTGTCTTTCTTCTACTCAACAGCTGAGCTCTGGAACTCTCTTCCAGAATCAGTCTTTCCCTCTTCCTATGACTTAAATTGCTTCAAACTCCGTGTGTCGAGGCATTTTAACTCGAATGTCCTTTGATGTTGGCCCTGTCACTCTTTCAACTATGGGGGAGGCACTCGCCATAGGCAGTTCTGCCTTTTGCCTCCCTCAATCACATAGAAAAAAAAATATATATATACTGTATATATACAGTATATACTGTATATATTAGGGTTTTCCCCAAGATGTAAGTGTTTTGTGGAGCTTCGTATATACGTACTGCTGCTTAAGCATGCATATAATTATCAGCAAGGGTACGCGAGCGTAACTTAAGGGGGGTGACCTGCTTTTTGTGATTTCTGTCCTTTTCTCTCTTTCTCTGGCTTGTATCCATTCGGCCCCATTCAGCCAACTATTTTAAGACGTTTATCCCCATCTAGGTGTCGATTTCTTCCTGGCGAGCGATAGCGAGCCAGCATTATATGAAGAAATCCGGCTTCGCCGGAGACATTTTTCTATCGAAAAATGTACAAATTAGCCTGCTGTCAAACAAAAATAAAAAATATGCTGGCTCGCTACCGCTCACCAGTAAAATATTGACACCTGGATGGGGATAAACGTCTTAAAACAGTAGGCTGAATGGGGCCAAATGGATACAAGCCAGAGAAAGATAGAAAAGGACAGAACAAAAACAGGTCACCCCCCCCCCCTTTAAAGTCATGAATAACACATGAGAAGCCATATATATATTCAATGATAATAGCTACTGCTTTTACTTCTATAGAATATCTAAAATTTTATAATATTATGTGTATAGAAAGATAATTGTGTATAGAAAGATAATTGTGTATAGAAAGATAATTGTGTATAGAAAGATAATTGTGTATAGAAAGATAATTGTGTATAGAAAGATAATTGTGTATAGAAAGATAATTGTGTATAGAAAGATAATTGTGTATAGTATCTTTATAAGGGGCTAGTACTGGCTGTTTTTTGTTTTTTGTTTTTTTCTATTAATTCATGTATTCATATATTTTTTAGTATACTCCCTAGACCTCCATCATACTTAAAATAACATCCATTAGATCCCCCTTCTAGATTAATTTGTAATTTTTTCGGTAGAAAAATGTCCCGGCCGAAGGCCTGTTCTTCCAAAATTACAGGCTCACTATCATTCGCCAGGAAAAAATATCGACACCTAAATAGCACTAAAGATATTAATATTGACCAAGAAATGGGGTGAAAGGTCTTAAAATCGCCACAAATGGGCCGAACGTCATAAATTCTGAAAAAGAATGGGGCTATACATGAGGGCCATAAAAACAACCCATCTCCCCTTAAGCGCAAGGAGGATGTGCATAATTATACATGGTACAAAAGGGATGAACAAAAAAGATATCAAAAAGTTCGATTGATTATGTGCTGGTGCTATAGTCTATTCGCTGTAAGTAGGCGAGAAATCATGACCTCTATCCTCTGTAACTCGAAAACAACTGGAGAAAGCGAGCCAATATTTCTACCATTTGGGAAGAGTCGGTCAAGGAATAGACGTGAACATTTAGAGCCCATTTGCTCCAGCCCCTTTTTGAGTAACAGAGGATAGAGGTCATGATTGCTCGCCTCCTTACAGCGAATAGACTATAGTAAGCGGGATGATGGGTGATGTTAGTGATACAAAAGCGGTGAGAGATTTGAGCGAAGGATTGGCTACTGACTGACTGTTTATTATGCTATAGCCATTATGATCACATTCAGGAAGAGTTAGTTGAATCTGAATCTTCACCAATGTAATTCTTCTTCTATGTTTTAGAAGCTATATAGAACAGTGAGGTTTATCCATGGAGCTATAATATATATTTTAGAAGCTATATAGAACAGTGAGGTTTATCCATGGAGCTATGATATATATTTTAGAAGCTATATAGAACAGTGAGGTTTATCCATGGAGCTATAATATATATTTTACCTCCATGGGTTTATCAGGCCCAATAAAAATCAATATAGGCAATACAAAATAAAAATGAAAGCCTCCAAAATTACAGGCTCACTATCGTTCGCCAGGAAAAAATCGACACCTAAATAGCACGAAAGGTCTAAATATTGACAAAGAAATGGGGAAAAAGGTCTTAAAGTCGAGAAACTAATGGGGACAAACAGCTTAAAATCTGAAAACTAATGGGGCTAAACACGAATGAGAAGGAGGTCTAGACAAGCGACCCATCTCCCCTTAAATTGAATTTCTATAGTCCATTCATTATAAATAGGCTAGAAAATATGACACCCCCCCCCCCCTCTGGCTTCTGTAACTCTGAAAGGGCTAGAGCAAATGGGCTGTAAATGTCCACCCCTATTTTCTGGCTGACCCTTCCCAAATGGTTGAAATACTATATCTCGATTATTATAGTCGTTTTTTGTATTTATAGAGGTTAGTGCTTAAGATTTTTGTATTTATAGAGGTTAGTGATCAAGATTTTTGTAGTTATAGAGGTTAGTGATCAAGATTTTTGTAATTTTAGAGGTTAGTGATCAAGATGTTTGTAGTTATAGAGGTTAGTGATCAAGATTTTTGTAGTTATAGAGGTTAGTGATCAAGATTTTTGTAGTTATAGAGGTTAGTGATCAAGATTTTTGTAGTTATAGAGGTTAGTGATCAAGATTTTTGTAATTTTAGAGGTTAGTGATCAAGATGTTTGTAGTTATAGAGGTTAGTGATCAAGATTTTTGTAGTTATAGAGGTTAGTGATCAAGATGTTTGTAGTTATAGAGGTTAGTGATCAAGATTGTTGTAGTTATAGAGGTTAGTGATCAAGATGTTTGTAGTTATAGAGGTTAGTGATCAAGATTGTTGTAGTTATAGAGGTTAGTGATCAAGATGTTTGTAGTTATAGAGGTTAGTGATCAAGATGTTTGTAGTTATAGAGGTTAGTGATCAAGATTTTTGTAGTTATAGAGGTTAGTGATCAAGATGTTTGTAGTTATAGAGGTTAGTGATCAAGATGTTTGTAGTTATAGAGGTTAGTGATCAAGATTGTTGTAGTTATAGAGGTTAGTGATCAAGATGTTTGTAGTTATAGAGGTTAGTGATCAAGATTTTTGTAGTTATAGAGGTTAGTGATCAAGATTTTTGTAATTTTAGAGGTTAGTGATCAAGATGTTTGTAGTTATAGAGGTTAGTGATCAAGATTTTTGTAGTTATAGAGGTTAGTGATCAAGATGTTTGTAGTTATAGAGATTAGTGATCAAGATTGTTGTAGTTATAGAGGTTAGTGATCAAGATTGTTGGCCTACTTAGCCCCTTCAGTACCGGCGACGTCTTTTATAATTTTATTTCAGCTAAATTTAGACAAATTTATTAAGCTTAGAAATGACCTATGGTAGCTAAAATGATTAATTGGGTTCCATGTCATCTCAACCAGTAGACCATTTCAACCAGTAGCTCTCAACCAGTGCCAAATGAACCCAGATCAACCAAACCAGTGTCAAAATATAGTACTAACCTAACCTAACCTAACCTAACCGTATTGGTTGAGAGCTACTGGTTGAAATGGTCTACTGGTTGAGTTGACCGGTCACCGATTAAATTGAGATAGTCTGTTAACCCCTTCTGTACCGGCGACGTCTTTTTAATTTTATTCTAGCTATATTTAGATGATTTTATGTAGTTTAAGAATAACCTGTGGTAGTATAAATGTTTAAGTGAGATAGTTCCAAGCCTGTTAATTGCTGGAGGCCCTTTTTAAACTGAATACAATCATCTAACAGTAGCCAGAATAAAGTTAAAAGGACGTTGCGGTACAAAAGGGGTAAAAATAAATAGACTATGCCGAGTGAATGAATCATATTGGTCGAAAATTATGGTGCAGAGGACAGAAACATCCTTTGCATGACAGAGACTCGAGTGCTTCATTCTTCAGTGCCTCCGTCGGGGAATTAAACCTCGTGACACCGCACTATAAGAGACTGTCGGGCGTGGTGCGGGGATTCAGTCACTGTCCTGGCCGCTACTGCTCAACACCGAGACAGTGAGAGAGTCTTAGGGTCTGCGGTGGGGTTTATTGGACAGCGAACTACACTGCTTTTCAAACTACAAAGAGGGTTTATTGGACATCCAGCTACACTTCCCTTCATATCAAGTCCCAACAGAAGAGGGTTAGCGTCTCCTTTGTGTGTGTGTGTGTGTGTGTGTGTGTACATACATACATACACAAATTTAAAGACCGAGTGCTCCACACAAAATGCGGTTCTGGTATCACGTCCTAATGGCGGCGTTCCAGGCAACCCTGTTAAGAGCTGCCTCACTTGTCAGGTTCTTTGATTTAAGATCAGACCGCAAAGTCCGATCCCCCGTCTTTCTTGATCTGCCCCTTTGTACATTTTTCGGTAGAAAAATATCCCGGCCAAAGGCACTAGACCACCGAGGAGCAAACGTCGTGGCTTAATTTGGAATCCCATCCCATCCACCACCACACGCTCCAACTCATGGTCACGTAGCTAGATACCATACACACATACACCTCACACACATATACCATACACACATACACCTCACACACATATACCATACACACATACACCTCACACACATATACCATACACACATACACCTCACACACATATACCATACACACATACACCTCACACACATACTGTATACCATACACACATACACCTCACACACATATACCTCACACACATACACCATACACACATGCACCTCACACACATATACCATACACACATACACCTCACACACATATACCATACACACATACACCTCACACACAAACACTAGCAACTAAGTACTAGAGAAGGATACTTGTAATTTGGGGCACATTGAAGGCCTCGCTGAATAACAAGTAGAGCTCTGATATATTAAATATTTTTGTGACATGACCCAGCCAGGGTTCGAACCCAGGCCAGTAGTGCAGCACTCCAGCACCTTAACCAATTATATTACAGCTTCCTTTATTTGTGTGTGTGTGTGTGTGTGTGACAGATGGCGGGCGTGTGTTGGATCCTTGACTTACAGTGTGTTGGATCCTTGACTTACAGTGTGCTGGCTTAATGATCCAGAAGTCTTGTTTAAACTAACTAACTGAAAGCTGACTAATTACAGCTTCCTTTATTTGTATGTGTAACAGATGGCGGGCGTGTGTGGGATCCTGACGGTGCTGGTACTGACGGTGTCGCTGACGGTGGTACTGGTGACGGGTGAAGGTAAAGGGAAGCTCTATAGACAACATGTGGTGGTTAACAACTGTCCCTCATACTGCACCAGGACCGCTCAGTCTAAGGTTTGAGTTGCCCTGGGTTTTTTAAGTGAAATAATCGATCACCAAAAATTAAGAAATTATATAAGTTAGCTAAGGGTTTGAGTTGATCTGGATTGTAAGTGAAATTATCGATCACTAAAAATATATAAATGAAATAAGTAATGTAAGGGTTTGAGTTGATTTTGGTGTTTTAGTGAAATGACTGATCAACAAAAATGTATAAATGAAATAAGTTAGGTAAAGGTTTCAGTTGATCTGGATTGTAAGTGAAATGAGCAATCACCACACATTAAGAAATGAGATAAGTTAGCTAAGGGTTTGAGTTGATTTGGGTGTTTTAGTGAAATATTCCATCACCAATTCCTCTATACAGGTGACGGTGACGAAGCAGGTGTACCAAGGAAGAGAGACGGTCACCAAGGTCCTACCTGTCACCAAATACGTGGAGGAGGATAGCGACGAGGATGACGAGACCAAGATCCTCTATAAACTCATCACCAAGACCTCTACCGTGACCCACCTAGAGCACCAGTCACCACACAGCTACACATTCACCGATCACCACACCAAGACAGTCACCTATTGCCAGTCTAGGAACGGATACACCAAGACAGTCAGCCAATACCAGTCACCACACAGTTATACGTACACCAAGACCCACTGCCACAACCAGTCACCAAACAGTTACACATTCACCAAGACCCACTACCACCAGAACACCGAGACAGTCACCAAGCTGCACCACCAGTCAGCCCACAGCTACACCTTCACCAAGACCATAGTCAACATGAAGACGGTGTGTCCTGGTGGTAATAATGGCTGGTGAACTTGAGGGCAGATGGGTCGTACTTCTACATCCCCTTCTCCCTCGTGTTTAGTCCCTTTAGTTTTTATATTTTAATATGTTTGCCCCGTTAGTTTGTCGATTGTATGCCCCATTTCTTTATCAATATTAAGACCCATCGTGCTATTAAGGTGTCACTTTTTTTCCTGGCGAACAATAGTGAACCTGTAATTTGGGAAGAACTACCGAAAAATGTACAAATTAATTTACAAGGGGGATCTCATGGATGTTTTTTAAAAGTTTGATGGAGGTCTAGGGAGGAAAATAAACTAATGAAATTATAAGAATATAAGTACAAAATACGCCCACCTCCCCTTAACCCTCTCAGGATACGATGAAGCGTGTCCTCTTTTACTTTATATTTCTCAGTAAACGGTTTTATTTAGATTAGGAAGGACCTGTGGGTATCAAAGGGTCAGAGTTGCTTGCTTGATGGTCCTGTGGAGTATAGGCCTTGTGTTTTGTTTTTTTTTTTTTTGTAACTGACAGAAGTTATTTATAATTCTTAACCCCTTCACCGCCATTACGAAATTGTCATAGTATGCTGGTTACCATTAGACGATTTTATTTAGTTTACAGTCTACCTATATGACTCAAATGGATAATACGATCTCAATGAACCCTCTGAATAACATAGGTCCTTTTGAAACTGCATAACATTGTCTAAATTTAGCCAGAATGGAAGGTAAAAAGACGTCATAGTGCTGAAGGGGTTAAATAAAAATATATATATATATACAGTATATATATATATATTTTTTTTTTTTTTTTTTTTTAAGAGACAATGAACGGAGGAAGGAAAAACACAGATAAAACAAAAAGGTCCATGTGCCTAAAGGCATCCTCCATTCATAAATTTGTTGTAACAACTGGATTTAAACATTTGTTGATTGTAAGTTTGTGGAAAGCAATTCGAGGGAAGTGAATTCCAAAGAGTAGTAGCTCTGGGGATAAATGAATTCTGATAAGCAGAAGTTCTGCATTGTGGAGGAGAAAGTGTAAATTCATTCATTCTAAATTCATTTAGAATTCCTTGGCTCTAAGTGACTATACTGTGTTTCTTTCCAGCTGACGATAAATTGAATCTCTTAGTACCTAGTTTTTCGATATGTAATGGAACAATATGGAACCACTATGTCTCTGCATCATACTAAGACCAACTTTACATAATTAGCACCATATTCCACTACAATATCTTCGAAATAACGGAGACATCTTGATGGGAACTTTGAAATTTACCGTCAGTTGAAATGAAATCGACTTTAAGCGCAAACTCGACAGATAAATCGACTATAAGCGCAAACTCGCCAGATAAATCGACTATAAGCGCAAACTCGCCAGATAAATCGACTATAAGCGCAAACTCGCCAGATAAATAGAACAAAAATGGACAATACCCAAAGAAGTAGGCCACAACTCTTGAACATTAACCTCTATAACTCACAGACGACTAGAGTAATCCAGCCAATATATCTACCATTTGGGAAGGGACTGTCAGGGAATAGGTGCGGAAACGTACAGCCCATTTGCTCTAGCCCTTTTTTAATGACAGAGGTTAGGGTTCACGATTG
The DNA here is from genome assembly GCA_032716605.1 of Paralithodes platypus. Lineage (NCBI taxonomy): Eukaryota > Metazoa > Arthropoda > Malacostraca > Decapoda > Lithodidae > Paralithodes > Paralithodes platypus. Next base: position 3,169,378 of record CM064546.1, on the reverse strand, counting down.
CTGGCCTACCTATATGGGAACAGGGTATAGTATAGGTTAAAATAGCCAATACGCATGTTGTTGACTCCATTGACATATATATTCGACATATATGTTAACCCTTTTGTACCAGCGACGTCTGTTCTAGATCATTCTAGCACTCTTTAGGCGATAATATGCAGCTTAGGAAGGATTTTTGTTAGCTAAAGGGGTTGATTGTCAGAGTTCGATGCCTGTATAATTGCTAGAGGTCCTTCCTAGGCTGATTAAAATCGATTAATAATAGCCAGAATAAAAATCAAATTAGTTAAATGATCGTACATGTGGAGACTAATTGTATTTATCTAACTCCATTAATTTGCTGTGGATAATACAGGCTGGCGCAAATTTCGGTTACCCAGTTGACTCATCTTTTTTATTTAATTAATATTATTTTGTTATATTATTATTATTATTATTATTATATACGGTATATATATACAGTATATATATATTTTTTTTTTTTTTTTTTTTTTTTGGCTTCCTAGACCTCTATTAAGTTTTAAAAATACTCCTAGGGCCCACTTCGAGATAAATGTGTAAATGTTTTCGGTAGAAACAAAAATTCCAGCCGAAGGCCGGTACCTCCTATATTACAGGCTCTATCGCTCACCACGAAAATTTCGACACCTAAATGGCACAAGATGCTCGAATATTGGCAAAGAAATGCGGTTAAGGGTCTTAAAATCGCCAAGCTAATAGGGCGAACGTCTTAAAATATAAAAGAAATACTGAGGCTAAACATGAGGGGGCAGGAAAAAATAGTACAAGAACCTCCCTTTAGTGGAGGCCTAGACTGGGTAACCGATTTATGCACCACCCTGTTTAACCCTTTGAGTACCAGCGACGTGTGTTATATATCATATACAGTAGCTCTCCAAATTTGGCAAGGTGATAGGAAGATAAATCGTTATAAGGTAAGAGACAAGTAAGTTTCTGTACAGTCACTTAGATAAGCTTGGAGATCTCCAATGTTGTCGTTATACGAGTATTCATTTATGAAGAAATAAATAAAGTTCTAGTACCTTCAAGTACCTTTTTTCTTCTTCTTCATGTTTAGCCCCATCAGTTTTCAGATTATAAGAAGTTTGGCTCATTAGTTTGACGATGTTAAGACTTTTCGCCCCATTTAATTTAAGAGAAACCGGTCTTCGGCCGATACATATTTCTATGGAAAATGTACCTGTATCTACTGTAGTACTTTTGTGTTCATGTTTAGCCTCATCAGCTTTCAGATTACAACACATTTGGCCCATTAGTTTGGCGATTTTAAGACCTTTGGCCCCATTTAATTTAAGAGAAACTGGTCTTCGACCGATACATATTTATATGGAAAATGTACAAATTCATCTTGAGAGAGGGTCTTGGGTGGGTGGTTTTTAAGATTGATGGAGGTCTAGGGAGGAAACTAATACAATAATAAAAAGATACATACATGAACAAATAAATAAGCCCATCTCCCATTAATGACTACAACAGTTGTTTTTGTTATACTATGATATACTTACTATTTAATGCACTGCAAGCATAATGCAATCATTCGTCTAGTTATTGTATTTGCACAATCGTAAACATAAGAATTCCACAACATTTGATAAGTAACTGTAACCAAGAATACGACTTTATAGCACAGGTTCACATTTAAGGGGAGATGGGTCGTTTTTCTGGATCGCTTTCTCCTTCGTGTTTAGCCCCATTAGTTTTGGAATGTTAAGACATTTGGCCCCTTAGTTTGGCAATTTTAACACCTTTAGCGCCATTTCGTGGTTAATTTTAAGACCTTTCGTGCCATATAGGCGTTGATTATTTCCTGGCGAGCGGTAGCGTGCCTGCAATTATATGAGAAACCGGCCTTCGGCCGGGACATTTTCTACCGAAAAATTTACAAATTTATCTTGAGCAGGGGTCTAGGGGGTGTTTTTTCTAAGCTTGAGGGAGGTCTAGCGAGGAAACTAACAAATAAAACAATAATAAATTACTTAATGTATATATTATGTATATATTATGTATATATTATGTATATATTATGTATATATTATGTATATATTTATGTATATATTCGGGCACCTTCCCCAGTGTTTTTTTTTTTCTTTTTTTCTTTTTTTTTATGGGGGTGGCTGAATCGAGACAGACCAAAAAAACAGCCACTATCCCCTTAACCTAGAATAGTCCTTTATATAATGCGACTTTACATCCCAGGTTCCCCTTTACTTTAATATATCCTGCCGTCAGTATAATACATGCTGTGTGTTGAAGGACAGTCACGCACCTCTTGGTTTTATGAGGCGTTAAGGAAGGAAGCATAAAGTTGGTGCCTCAAGTAACCACCTGTGGGTACCAACGTGAGCATGACCAGTGAAGGGGGACACCATGGCGTGAAAGGATACTTAACGTGTTCCTATACATATTAAGGATCCTTCAACTTCCCCAAGTAGGATTTCCCTTCTCTTTAACCCACTGGACCCCAGCGACGCACGTTATGTGTCGCCTATGTATGTAATGCACAGCCCCAGCAACGCAACGGTTGCGTCGGTATTAATTACTCTGTCCTATGGCACTTAGAGGGTTCAGATGCGTATGGGACCTACTTTAAGATCCCACGGAACAATCCCGATGGTTGGAAACCCTCCAAGTTCAGCCGCGTGCATGTGGGCACGCGTGGGAGTGATTTTCCAATATTTTGCCTACCCATCACCCCATGTTAATTGTGACTTTCCGCTGCCTTCCAGGACCCCTAAATGACCTAGGTGAGCGGGGTTTTTTTTTTTTTTTCCTTCGTTACTAACCCATCCCGTGTGTTTTCAGGAAAAGAAAATGACAAGTAGCCAGTCCTAGAGTGAACATTTATATCAAATTGCTTGGGGTCCAGTGGGTTAATATATATAGGAAAAGGTTAAGTATCCTTTCACGCCGTGGTGTAGTGGAATTAAAGCATGGACACTCGTCTTGAATCGCCTAAGATTATTAAAAGCATTTAGTAGCTCACGTGTATTTGTAAGATATATTTTAAGTATATATATATATATATATATATATATATATATATATATATATATATATATATCAACAAATAGATATATATTTAATGATACAAAATACAAGAGGATTCGTGGTACTCCAGGCTGTCTAGGACATATAGGGGATACGCCACTATACCTCTGGTAAGGCGATGGTGGCTGGTTTGTTTTTGTTTTTTGTCTATTAATTCATTTATTTACATACATTTTAGTTTCCTCGCTAGACCTCCATCAAGCTTAGACAAATACCCCCTAAGATCCCCTTTCAAGATAAATTTGTACATTTTTCGGTAGAAAAATGTCCCGCTGGCTCGCTATGCTCGCCAAGAAAAAATCGACACCTAAATGGGACGAAGGGTCTTCAAATTGACAAGGAAATTGGGCAAAAGGTGTTAGAATCGCCAAACTAATGGGCTGAACATCTTAAAATATCAAAACTAATGTGGTTAAACATGAGGAAGAAGGGAGTCTAGAAAAACCGGCCCATCCCCCCTTAAAACCAGGAAGTGAATACAAAGAAACTGGGCAAAAATTTCCTAGAATCGGATAATCGCTTGAGGGGAGACTTTCACATATGGAGTTTTTCTGGTCCCCCTTCCCCCTCATGGTTAGCTCCACTCGTTATAAGATTTTAGGATGTTTGCCCTATTAGTTTGGTGATTTTAAGACCGTTCGCCCCATTTCTGTCAATTTTAAGACCATTCGTGCCATTAAGGTGTCCATTTTTTCCTGGCGAGCGATAGCAAGCCTGTAATTTAGTAGGAACCTGCCTTCAGCCGGGATACTTTTCTACCGAAAAATGTGTCGAAATTAAAATCGCCAAACTAATGGGGCGAACGTCTTAAAATCTCTTAACTATATGGGGCGTACGTCTTAAAATCTCTTAACTAATGGGGCTAAACATAAGGGAGATAAATAAATAAATAAAAACATATACCATTAAAAACAAGCACTGCCCCCTTAAGGGGAGGTATTTAGGTTGTTCCCTAGACCTCTATCAAGCTAAAAACTACACCCCCTAGACCCCCTTTCAGGATAAATTTGTACATTTTTCGGTAGAAAAATTTCCCGGCCGAAGGCCGGTTCCTCTTAAATTATAGGCTCGCTATCGTTCGCCAGGAAAAATCGACACCTAAATTGCACGAATGGTCTTAAAATTGACAGAAATTGGGCGAAAGTTCTTAAGATCGTCAAACTTATCTCCAAATCTTAAAAACATTGGGGCTAAACATGAGGGAGAAAGGGGTCCAGAAAAAAATCCCTCCAGTGGAAATCTCCCCTTCTTAAGCACTGGCAACAAACCTGACCAAGGGAAAACCAAGCGAATGTGAGCTGAAGACACATAAGTAACACCCCGTTCTTAACCTTAATCATCAATTACAAACCCCAATGTACTTGAATATACTAATGAAAGCATAATGGTCCTCCCGGGATTCGAACTCGGGACACCACACCCAGAACATAAGCATCTAAGCCATTACACCACCAACACATAAAACATCATCACAAAATTAGCCTAAACTGCGGAAAGATAACAGCCAATTATTGAATATATAAATAATATGACCTGTTGTCAAGATGATACCGATATAGGCAAGGTCCATTTTCATACTGGTTTATCGATACTTAAGGGGGTGACCTGCTTTTTGTTATTTCTGTCCTTTTCTCTCTTCCTCTGGCTTGTATCCATTCGGCCCCATTCAGCCAACTATTTTAAGACGTTTATCCCCATCTAGGTGTCGATTTCTTCCTGGCGAGCGAAAGCGAGCCAGCATTATATGAAGAAATCAGGCTTCGCCGGAGACATTTCTCTATCGAAAAATGTACAAATTTAGCCTGCTGTCAAACAAAAATAAAAAATATGATGTCTCGCTACCGCTCACCAGTAACAAATTGACACCTGGATGGGGATAAACATCTTAAAACAGTAGGCTGAATGGGGCCAAATGGATACAAGCCAGAGAAAGATAGAAAAGGACAGAACAAAAACAGGTCAACCCCCTTAACGGAAATATATGAAACTACTATGGCTGTGTGTCGTATTAAGGCCAAGTTTTCATAATTATCATCATATTTCGCTACAAAATCTACTTTATAGCTGAGTAACCAAGATAGTGACATGACAATTTACCCTCAGCTGGACAAAAGTAGACTATAGGCTATACTGCCTATAAGTTAACCCCTTCTTTACCGGAGACGTATTTTGTATTTTATTCGAGCTCTATTTAGACGATTTTATTAACCCCTTCAGACTCATATAACGCAGAGGTTGCAAGATTAGCAATAAGAAATAGAGTTCTCTCACTCTTATAAGTACCTCTCCAAAATTAGTTGTCTGCCCACAGCTAACTCAAAGACAACTGCAGAGGTTGAAGTAACTAAACTAAAGGTTTCTAAATACCCCTGATGGTAACAAAGGCTTTAAAGTATCCCTAATCGGCTCAAAATCGCGTCATATATCGGAGAGGGTTAAGTTGAAGAAGGCCCTCCAGCAATAAAGGGCTTCGAACTATATTAATTAACCCTTTTTACTGCCACAGATCCTTCTTAAACTGCACAAAATCCTCTAAATATAGCTAGAATAAAATACAAAAGACATCGCCGGTATAGAAGGGGTTAAGGGACTATAGTCTATTCGCTGTAAGTAGGCGAGAAATCATGACCTCTATCCTCTGTAACTCAAAAAGGGCTAGAGCAAATTGGCTGTAAATTTCCACATCTATTCCTTGACTGACTCTTCCCAAACGGTAGAAATATTAGCTCGATTACTCTAGTTTTGTTTACAGTTACAGAGGTTAGAGGTCATGATTTTTCTCGCCTACTTACAGCGATTAGACTATAGTGGCCGGGTTTTTGGAGTTATTAATTCATGTATTCATATATTGTTTAGTTTCCTCGCTAGACCTCCATCAAGCTTAGAAATACATCCCCTCGACCCCCCTTCAATATAAATGTCCCAGCCGAAGGCCGGTTTCTCTTAAAATTACAGGCTCGCTATCGCTCGCCAGGAGAGAATCGACACCTAAATGGCACGAAAGGTCTTAATATTGACAAAGAAATGGGACGAAATTTCCTAAAATCTACAAACTAATGGAAGGAACGTCTTAAAACCTAAAAACTAATATGGTAAACACGAGGGAGAAGAGGTCCAGAAAAAGCGAGTAGTGCCCCCTTAAGCCGGTATCACACGAGCGCTATTTCCCTCAACATTTATCCTCAACACTGGTCTGGCAGCTTATGAGGCCAACATTTAAAATGGTCCGTCACCTAAATTCATCTATCACCAGTCTAGTACTCTAGTTTCCGATACCAGTGTAAAGAATTCCAGAAATGTTTTGATTATCGAATTTTGACTATAAAATCTTAATTTCGCTGGACAAGTTACTATGTGGTCAGGTCAGGTCAGGTCAGGTGAAGGTATTGAGGGATAAGCCTTTACAACGGCACCTCGTAGCTACTTTCCGAAGAGTGTTGAGAGGGGAGAAGGGGTGTTGGAGACAAAGAGAGGAAGCTGTTGAAGTGGCTTTGTTGCGTGTGTTACAAAACGTCAACAGAAAACGAATAGGAAGAAGGCTTAGCTCAAAGAAAACTGCAATATTCGAACACATACTCTAACAAATTTCAGCAAAGCCTCCCTAAATAAAAAAATACCATACGAACAAGCATTTCACATACACGCACACATTTACACTAATAAGAAAATACACACACTTTCATCAACAATCTTCCCTAGAGAATTGGGGCTTGTACTGAAGTTTGTAAATAAAGATCAGTAAGCATATAGTACATTTCTTAAGGGAGCCCACCTCGCTTTTTCTCTCTTTCTCTCCCTCTCTCTTTGGCTTGTATCCATTCGGCCCCATTCAGCCTACTGTTTTAAGACGTTTACCCGCATCCATGTGTCAATATTACCGTGAGCCAGCATTTATATTTTGTTTTGTTTTGACAGCAAGCTAAATTTGTAAATTTTTCGGTAGAAAAATTTCTAAGCCGGATTTTTCCATACAATGCTGGCTCGCTATCGCTCGCCAGGAAGAAATGGACACCTGAATGGAGATAAACGTCCAATAACAGTTGACTAAATGAGCCCGAATGGATACAAGCCAGAAAAAGAGAGAAAAGGAGAGAAAGATAAAAAAAAAAACAGTGACCCCCCTTAACGTTTTTCAGATACTATTACGCATTTTCTGGCTGTTATTAGACGATTTTTATTCGGATTAAGAAGGGTATATGGAAGTCAGAGGGGTAAGTGAGATAGTCTTTACCTTTATAATTCCCACCGATCCTTCTTAAGCTCTATAGAATCGTCTAAGGATAGCCAGAATAAACTGTCAAAATGCGCCATAATCTTCAAAGGGTTATATTAAAGGTATCGAGAGGTAAATAAATAGTAATATATATATAATAAATAAATAAATCATAAATAATAATAAATATATAATAAATAAATAAATAAATAATAATAAATATTGAAAAAACAGAAAAACAGCTTGCCCAACATCCACTGAAAGGACGAGTCAGGGATATACTGAAGTTACCCCTCTATTCTGGCATAAGAGAAAACGTACTGCCACCACAGAAAACGACTCAAGGACAGACAATTATATACCCCGCAAGCTAGAATGCGTGTGACCATTTTCCTCGTCGATTACACATCTCCTGCAATATCATAGGCCTACAAACTTGCAACCACTGTTCGATCCATCTACCTCCAGCCTACAAATCACACAAGCAGTCCCAGAACAAACCCGAAGGCCACATATAAAGGACACAAGCCCTGAAAGTTCTGCAACAAAACTCTTATAAAGACCAGAGTAGTCAGTGAGCTCTCTCCTGCTTTAACTCGATTCTATCTTACTGATGCCATACCACATAGTAGATAGTAGTCAAGGTCTTACTCCAAGAGTTCGAGTACAACTACTCGTCATCCCCGCCACGTCAGGATAACTCCACAGCCAACGCCTCTATCGAAGACTAAAGCCGCTGTCGCACGAGCGCTTTTTCTGTCAATTTTCCATCAGCAAGTTTTTTCTCGTAATATTTCGGGACATTTTCGCACTGGTATCGGTAACTAGACTGAAGGTAGCTTATGATAGAAGGCTGAATTATGAGTCTAATTTTTTAAGCTTCCAGACCATAATTGCCCGTAAAAATTGCTCGAAAAAAGGCTCGTGTAACTCCGGCTTAAGTTATCTACTCTACGAAAATAAAGTGAAATTATCATACTGTTATCAATACACAGGAGTGACACCTGTGAGCAGTGCTATCTATATCTTGATAATAAATACAGGACAAGTGTAATACTTCGATTAGAAGACAGTCCCTAATAATCACCTAGATTACAGTAGAAGTAACAGTCTTACGAGTAAGAAGTAGTGGAGCCTCGTTCGTGCGTCTTAAGCCGGAGTCACATGAGCCATTTTTCGAGCAATTTTTACGGGCAATTCTGGTCTGGAAGCTTAAAAAAATTACACTTTATCAGAATTCAGCCGCCTAACATAATCTACCTTCAGTCTAGTTACCGATATTAGTGTCCCGGCCGAAGGCCGATTCCTTCTAAATTACAGGTACGCTATTGCTCGCCAGGACAAAAAATAGAAACATAAATGACACGAAAAGTCTTAATATTGACAATAAAAAGGGGCGAAAAGTATTAAACTCGCCAAACTAATGGGGTGAACGTCATGAATCTGAAACCTAAATGGGCTAAGCATGAGGGAGAAATTAAGGTGTCCGGAAAACAAAATAGAGGTCGTTTCGTCCTTGAGAGCCTGGCACGACACCGATCCATTATTAATTATGGATCTCTCTTAGTTATGACAGTCCACACCTTGTCTGGCTTAAGATGGGCCGTTGTTTTCTCCCTCATGTTTAGCCCCATTAGTTTTCAGATGTTAAGATGTTTGCCCCATTAGTTTGGCAATTTTAACACCTTTCGCCCCATTTCGTTGTAAATTTAAAGACCTTTCGTGCCATTTATAGGTGTCGATTTTTTCCTGGCGAGCGATAGCGAGCCTGCAATTTGAAGAGGAACCGGCCTTCGGCCGAGACATTTTTTTACCGAAAAATTTACAAATTCATCTTGAAGGGGGGTCTAGGGGTTGTTTTTCTAAGGTTGATGGTGGTCTAGGGAGGAAACTAAACAAAATATATGAATAAATTAATTAATAAACCAAACAAACGGCCAGTCTCCCCTTAAGTCCACACTGAGCAATGTTCTGTAACTTTGTGCTACCAAATACTTCTTTTCATACGCCAAACAAAAGGCTAAAATAACATCAAACATCGGCCCACTGAGCAAAGGGGACGGCTCTTTCACAGGGGACAAAAAGGAAATGAGCGAACTCTTAAGCAGGCAGTATGAAATGGCATTCAGTGAGCCTGATGAAACAAAAGTCATCAGAGACCAAAATATATTTTTCATGGAAACCTCCCCCACGGAAACCCCTCAGATGCTGGATATTGATTTCGGTCCAAAAGACATAGAAGAGGCCATTTCCAACATGCCATCCCACTCGGCACCAGGCCCGGACTCATGGAATTCGATCCTAATAAAGAAATGTAAGGAAAACCTCTCAATACCCCTGGCTATAATGTGGAGAAGGAGTCTAGACACTGGTGACATACCAGATAGCTTGAAAAACGCAATAATTGCCCCACTGCATAAAGGAGGGAGTAAAGCACTACCAAAAAACTACCGCCCGGTAGCTCTAACCTCTCACATCATTAAAGTTTTCGAGCGAGTCCTGCGAAGCAAAATTTCAACATTCATGGAGACAAATGAACTACACAACACTGGTCAACATGGGTTCAGAGCGGGAAGATCATGTCTCTCACAACTTTTGGAACACTATGACAAAATTCTTAAAGTGCTAGAAGAAAAGAAAAACGTGGATGTCATTTACACCGATTTTGCTAAGGCATTTGATAAATGTGACCATGGTATAATAGCCCACAAACTGAAAGCAAAAGGTATAACTGGAAAAATCGGACGGTGGATATACAATTTCCTCGTAAACCGAAAACAATCAGTAGCAGTAAACCAAGTCACATCTGAGCCTTCGGATGTCAAAAGCTCAGTGCCCCAAGGAACAGTGCTAGCGCCCCTTCTGTTCCTCATACTAATTTGCGACATAGATACCAACACCAGACACAGTACGGTGTCGTCTTTTGCTGATGACACAAAATTAAGCAAGATAGTAAACACACAAGAGGACACGGGCCGACTGCAGGAAGACATGAATGTAGTGTTCCAGTGGACCAGGGAAAACAACATGCAATTCAATGAGGAAAAGTTCCAATTAATACGGTACGGAGATAATAATGGTGTTAAAGAAATTACAAATTACTTAACAGAATCTAACCACATAATAGAACGGAAAGACAGTGTGAAAGACCTTGGGGTATTAATGTCTGAAAATATGGGTTTCAAAGTACATAACCAGGTCAAAGTGGCGGCTGCGAAACGTCTAACGGGTTGGATTCTGCGTACTTTTAAAACATGCGGTGAATTGCCTATGGTAACGCTCTTCAAATCTCTAGTGCTACCGCGGCTTGAATACTGTAGCGTATTAACATCCCCATACAAAGCAGGTGAAATAAATGACGTAGAGAGTGTACAAAGAAATTTCACTTCGCATATAAGTTCGATAAAACATCTACACTATTGGGAGCGTTTAAGAGCACTGAATCTGTACTCACTGGAACGTAGAAGAGAACGATACACGTGGAAAATCGCAGAGGGTTTAGTATCAAACCTACATACTCCGATAGTCATGAAATTCAGTGATAGGAGAGGCTGGGAATGCGAAATCCACCGGATGAATAACAGGGGTGCTATGGGCTCTCTGCGAGAGGGCTGGTTATCACACAGAGGCCCACGTCTCTTCAACAAACTCCCACGGCGAGTAAGAGACATGAGGGACATCTCGTTAGACAACTTCAAGAGAGCCCTAGATGTCGAACTGCAAAAAGTGCCAGACGAGCCCATCCTCGCAAGGGAGCGAGCTGTCACTTCAAACAGTCTACTGCACCAAATCACTACCCATAACGAGGGGCGTCGCGCTCCTTGGTGCCGCTAGAAGAGTGGCGAACACATCAAAAGGTATCAAAAGGTATCAAGAACAAGGTTACGGACGAGTCGCACCACAGCTGGGATCTCATTTCTAATGGTAGTTTTGGGTTCCTATCATTCTATGCTTCATTGCTATATACTTTTTATCCACGGGATTCTTTTTTTTTTTCTTGGCTTAATTTTTTGTTTTAGCATTAACCTAACCAAAAAACCTAACCTAACCTAAGCTAACCTAACCTAACCTAACCTAACCTAACCTAACCTAACCTAACCTAATAGCCCCCAAATACATTTAGGTTAGGTTAGGTTAGGTTTTTTGGTTAGGTTAATGCAAAAACAAAAACAAAAAAAACAAAATATATATACAGGTATATAGGTATATATATATATATATATATATATATATACCGGTATATATATATATATTTTTTTTTTCCCGTGGATAAAAAGTATATAGCAATGAAGCATAGAATGATAGGAACCCAAAACTACCATTAGAAATGAGATCCCAGCTGTGGTGCGACTCGTAAATATTGACCATGATATGTTCCAAAACAGTTTCTGAACATACATGGGGTTCTGTAACTAGGGCACAGCTATCACTGGGTGATCGATAACATGTAACATGTTTCATAACCAGGCCTCACATCTCAACTCACAAGTTTTTGATTGGCTGGATTCCTACCCGTGTGATGCATGCATAATGGTTAAATGGTAATTATAGGGAATAGGCTCGCACCCTTATTTTTCATGTTTTTTCCTCCAGAATTTGAGAAATGAGTGTTTTCATGGTCTTAGTTATAATTCCAATGTGGGATACACGATGGGTTGAGGGGGGCTTTGCCCTCCCTCACCTCCCCCCATGAATTATTGAAATCGTCATCTATGTTGCCAGCAGGGGGTAAATATTGATTCTACTGCATAAAGAAGGCGTTTGTAAACAGTGAGGATGTCCGAAAGAGCTCTGAGATTGATTAGAATGGGCTTTTTTTCTATTAATTATTATGTTCCTTCCAACAACCAACTATACTCCTAAAATCGATTAATGAAATGTTATCGGGTTTTATAAATGTGATCAAAATTATTCTCCCACAGTGGATTATACATGAGTACAGTATAAGGATTCCATAGACCTACATTGTCCCTAATAAATTATGTATAATAATCCTATTCCCTATAATTATCGTCAATTGTTGTCTGGCAGCTTGAAAATATAAGTTCCATTTGCATTAAGCTAAAAATGCTCCCTATATAAATGTGGCTTTCAATCATACCTCATGTGGCCTTGCTGGATGGGGGGTGGAAGTCCCTTTGCCTGGCAGTCAGTCGGAGTCACCTGAACAAGCGTATGATTCTCTCTGCTGTTATCTTTTTCCACTCGAAATAACTCACTTAAATAACGAGTTATTCTAGCAATTAATGTATTTGTTAGACATTATGAGGTACGTTCTGCAACAAGAAATGTATCTCACATTGTACACTCACCCGTACTAAAAGTTGCTCAGGGGTGGATCCTTCCTTCCCCTACTCCACCCTGGGCAGGTGGAAGGGGGGAGTCGGGTCCAAGTCTACCCCAACCTTCCAACCCCAAACTATCCCCAACTCCCCCACCCTCCTTCTCTAGCTGGCAGTTAGTGATTGGAGGCGATTGTTCTCATGATGTAAATTATTGTTATACCATCTTTGCACATGCTTACAATGGCCAACATTTATTAATACAATATACTGTATAATTGTATTCTCAAAATGAGTTTCTATACACACATGGGTTGCAAGAATCTCGGCTGTATTGGTCTTCTACCTTTCTCTCTCTCTCTCTCTCTCGCTTTCGCTCTCCCTCTCTCTCGCTCTCGCTCTCTCTCTCTCTCTCTCTCTCTCTCTCTCTCTCTCTCTTTGCATTACAATCCACGACCAAGACGTGATGTGCTTTTAATATAGGCTAGTGATACCGTAATTAATTCCAATATCATACATTATTCAGGATGTTATGTTCACCATTATTGCAATACACATCAACATTTCCTCTACGATCTACTCCTAGGTTTTCAAATTACTTACACAGGCGGGCTTTTTTTAATATTAAAGGAAAGGTCTAAAGGCAAATATTGGCTGTAATAGTGTTGCGACTATTGTTGATTGTTTCGTTTACCATTTCAATCAGTTTCTCCCATTTATTCAATACCATACGTAGTATAAACGGTCTGCATTTAATTATATGTGGCCTATACACTTCGTTTTCAATCAATTACATGTAGAACTCGATACAACTTACGATCAAAGTCGGTGTTAATTTTTAGTAAGGTTTGAGTATCGAGCCCTTGAGTAGCAGGGCTCGCCTTCTCACTTCCCCCTTCTCTGTCTCTATCTGTGATCCCAGCCTCTCGCCTCTACAAACCCCGAAAAAATGCATAGGTTTAATAGACAATTTTACCATCAACTCTTCTCTATGTGTATCGAATGCAGGCAACACTCATCACACACTCTAATGAAGGGAAATATACCCCATTCACACCCGTAAAATCTTGGTTGTAGAAAGTGTGTGCTATGAAAGATTTACAAGGAATAGTTAGTATATCAAAGACCTTGCCGTCCATTTCGGGGAAATTTTCGAAGTCGAATGTGAGATATTGTTCAGTGCACTACACTCCTTACAGAGTGTGCAAAATACTATCCACTCTTCTTGAACTGCTCTACCGAGGAAATGTTTACAACTTCTGAGGAAAGTTTGTTCCATGTAGATCAGATCTTAAATGAGAAACAATTTCCACAAATACTAGTGTTGAACCTTTTCAATGCTAACTGTCAGCCATGGTTGCGTATTGTATTCATATTTAGGCTAAAATGTTTGCTATGATCCACATTGTCAAACACATTACCTATTTAAAAAAAATTGAATGAGATGACCTCGTAGTCTCAGTGTTGAGAGAGAGAGAGAGAGAGAAAGAGAGAGAGGTAGAAGACCAATACAGCCGAGATTCTTGCAACCCATGTGTGTATAGAGACTCATTTTGAGAATACAATTATACAGTATATTGTATTAATAAATGTTGGCCATTGTAAGCATGTGCAAAGATGGTATAACAATAATTTACAATTCATGACAACAATCGCCTCCAATCACTAACTGCCAGCTAGAGAAGGAGGGTGGTGGAGTTGGGGATAGTTTGGGGGTGGAAGGTGGGGGTAGACTTGGACCCAACTCCCCCCTTCCACCAGCCCAGGGTGGAGTAGGGGATGGAAGGACCCACCCCTGAGCAACTTTTAGTACGGGTGAGTGTACCTGGTATATAACCGTCACAAATAAATGTAGAAGTAGCCTTTTTTTTATGTATTTCAACTTCTAAACACTTCTTTTTTAGACACACACCTTTGTTCAACCAATGCATGGAGCAGACTGATGCACAGTATGTATGGGTGGTAAGCTTAGAAGCAGAGAGAGTCTATGTTGTTGTTGTTGATGTGTTGGAGGGAAGGTAACAACTGAGCGTCACTAATAAACCCTAGCGAGGACGGTTTTGTCAGGACTGCCTTAAAAGTCGTGGAATTCTCCCCGACTTTTTAAGGAAATTAATTGTGCATTGTATCACTCCAGAGAGAGTCTATAAGAGAGGGAAGTCTTCTTATGTATTCTATTTAAAAACAAGTGCCTTTAAAAGTTGCCAATTATCCTTTTTCGACATTTTTTGTCAGCCCCATCTATTGCAGGCTACCATAACTTCTCAAAGTTATTAAATCTACGGATGTATCCTCCATTCTTCGTTTTTTTTTTTTCGTTTTTTTTTTTTTTTTTTTTTTTTTAGATTACGTACCCTACTCTCTCTCTCTCTCTCTCTCTCTCTCTATATATATATATATATATATATATATATATATATATATATATATACAGTATATAATATATATATATATATATATATATATATATATATGACGTTGTGTGTGACGTTGTGTGTGTGTAAGTGTGAGAGTCCGAGTGTAGGGGTTGAGACAGTGAAGCACGGGAACGAGGTGGCTTCAGAGATGGGGTCGTTTCGGGCCATGAGTGAGCACCGTGCCTCATGTGAAGGCAAGATGGCAGGTGCTCGTTGTACTCTACGTGCTTCACATGTCTCACTCCCTAGACTGGAACAAGACCTCACGGGCTTCACTGTTCATTGTAAAGCGGTGAATGTTAAGGCTCTCAGCCTATGCCCGAGAGGAAGTAAGTTGGAATATAGAAGAAAAAAAATATATATATATATATTGAGTATATATCACAAATACACGTGAGCCACTAAATGTTTCTAATCTCTCAGTGGGGTTCGAACCGCCGACCGTCAACCGTGGTGTAGTTGATTAAAGCGTCGGCTATCGTCCTGACGGTCGGCGGTTCGAACCCCACTGAGAGATTAGAAACACACATATATATATATATATATATATATATATATATATACTGTATATATATATATTATTTAAGTTTGACCAAAGTTTGAGTGTGGCTATGTGTACTTCCAAGTTACTAACTGTTACATTACAATGTAAATACTTTTCTTCAATTGATTACTCACACTAATGTAGGATTATTGTTATTCTTATACATTCATTGTTCAAAAATGTACATATCAATAATAATCATAAACAGCCTTCGTGATCCATTGCAAACCATCTCCTTATCCTCAAGGGTAACAATAGCCTTCTTATCTCATCACGGAGGCACCCAAAAGAACGTTACTGAATGATGCATCCAAAGAACGTTACTGAATGATGCACCCAAAAGAACGTTACTGAATGATGCACCCAAAAGAACGTTACTGAATGATGCACCCAAAAGAACGTTACTGAATGATGCATCCAAAAGAACGTTACTAAATGATGCATACAAAAGAACGTTACTGAATGATGCACCCCAAAGAACGTTACTGAATGATGCACCCCAAAGAACGTTACTGAATGATGCATCCAAAAGAACATTACTGAATGATGCATCCAAAAGAACGTTACTAAATGATGCACCCAAAAGAACGTTACTGAATGATGCACCCAAAAGAACGTTACTGAATGATGCACCCAAAAGAACGTTACTGAATGATGCATCCAAAAGAACGTTACTAAATGATGCACCCAAAAGAACGTTACTGAATGATGCACCCAAAAGAACGTTACTGAATGATGCACCCAAAAGAACGTTACTGAATGATGCATCCAAAAGAACGTTACTGAACGATGCACCCAAAAGAACGTTACTGAATGATGCACCCAAAAGAACGTTACTGAATGATGCACCCAAAAGAACGTTACTGAATGATGCATCCAAAAGAACGTTACTGAATGATGCACCCAAAAGAACGTTACTGAATGATGCATCCAAAAGAACGTTACTGAATGATGCATCCAAAAGAACGTTACTAAATGATGCACCCAAAAGAACATTACTGAATGATGCACCCAAAAGAACGTTACTGAATGATGCACCCAAAAGAACGTTACTGAATGATGCACCCAAAAGAACATTACTGAATGATGCATCCAAAAGAACGTTACTAAATGATGCACCCAAAAGAACGTTACTGAATGATGCACCCAAAAGAACGTTACTGAATGATGCACCCAAAAGAACATTACTGAATGATGCACCCAAAAGAACGTTACTGAATGATGCACCCAAAAGAACATTACTGAATGATGCATCCAAAAGAACGTTACTAAATGATGCACCCAAAAGAACGTTACTGAATGATGCACCCAAAAGAACGTTACTGAATGATGCACCCAAAAGAACGTTACTGAATGATGCATCCAAAAGAACGTTACTGAATGATGCACCCAAAAGAACGTTACTGAATGATGCACCCAAAAGAACGTTACTGAATGATGCACCCAAAAGAACGTTACTGAATGATGCATCCAAAAGAACGTTACTAAATGATGCACCCAAAAGAACGTTACTGAATGATGCACCCAAAAGAACGTTACTGAATGATGCACCCAAAAGAACGTTACTGAATGATGCACCCAAAAGAACGTTACTGAATGATGCATCCAAAAGAACGTTACTAAATGATGCACCCAAAAGAATGTTACTGAATGATGCACCCAAAAGAACGTTACTGAATGATGCACCCAAAAGAACGTTACTGAATGATGCATCCAAAAGAACGTTACTGAATGATGCACCCAAAAGAACGTTACTGAATGATGCATCCAAAAGAACGTTACTGAATGATGCACCCAAAAGAACGTTACTAAATGATGTATCCAAAAGAACGTTACTGAATGATGCATCCAAAAGAACGTTACTGAATGATGCACCCAAAAGAACGTTACTGAATGATGCACCCAAAAGAACGTTACTGAATGATGCATCCAAAAGAACGTTACTGAATGATGCATCCAAAAGAATGTTACTGAATGATGCACCCAAAAGAACGTTACTGAATGATGCACCCAAAAGAACGTTACTGAATGATGCATCCAAAAGAACGTTACTGAATGATGCACCCAAAAGAACGTTACTGAATGATGCACCCAAAAGAACGTTACTGAATGATGCACCCAAAAGAATGTTACTGAATGATGCACCCAAAAGAACGTTACTGAATGATGCACCCAAAAGAACGTTACTGAATGATGCACCCAAAAGAACGTTACTGAATGATGCACCCAAAAGAACGTTACTGAATGATGCACCCAAAAGAACGTTACTGAATGATGCACCCAAAAGAACGTTACTGAATGATGCACCCACAAGAACGTTACTAAATAATGCACCCAAAAGAACGTTACTGAATGATGCACCCAAAAGAACGTTACTGAATGATGCACCCAAAAGAACGTTACTAAATGATGCATCCAAAAGAACGTTACTGAATGATGCACCCAAAAGAACGTTACTGAATGATGCATCCCAAAGAACGTTACTGAATGATGCATCCAAAAGAACGTTACTGAATGATGCATCCAAAAGAACGTTACGGAATGGAGGTATAGGAAGGAAACTAATATATATATATATATATAATATATATACTGTATATCCCTTGAGTTTGGCCCCGTCCCTCTTTCAAATGTGAGGGAGGCACTCGCTGCAGGCAGTTATGCCTTTTGTCTCCCTCATTCACATAGAAAACGAAAAATATGACAAAATCGACAAAATGATATACCCTCTCTCCTTAAAAAGTAATAAGGAGACGTGATGGTGGTGGTGGTGGTGGTTGGGGAGTACAAAGGAGTACAAAGGAAATCAAGCAACAACAGGTCTAGTGACCTTTCTAGGCTGCTTGTCCTCCAAAACACTGAGGATCAAGTGTCCAAACAGTGGTTTAGAGTGGGTAAGGGAACATTGGAAAGGGAACTACTGCCCTAGAACTAATGTCCGTGGCAGGACTAGGAAGTTAGTAGGGGACATATGGGTTAGTAACTGAGGGGAGGATAAAATAAAGTTATTCATTTACAAACGCAGTCAGTCGCAGGTTTGATGCGAGATATTTGTCTAGGCGGAGTTTAAATGAATCAACGGTGCTGCAGTCTATAACGTCTCGGGGAAGCCCAATCCACAAGTTGACAACTCGATTGAAGAAGAAATTCTTAGATTCGTGTGAGTTAAAAGATTTACCAATAATTTTGCAACCGTTTCCCCGCGGTAATTAGATTGGTCGATAGTGAAGTACTTACTACAGTTCATATTGTCGATGCCTTTGATGATTTTGAACACTTGAATTAAGTCACCTCTTAATCTGCGCTGGGTTAAAGGAAATAGATTTAATTCTCTAAGACGCTCTTCGTATGGTTTGTTCTTTAGGCTAGGTATCATTTTGGTAACTCTACGTTGAACTCTTTCTAGCTTGTTTATGTCTTTTTGGTAATAAGGGCACCAGCATTGAATGCAGTATTCCAGAAGAGGGCGGACTAAGGAATTGTAAAGGGTTAGGATAACGTCTTTGGATTTATGCTCAAATGACCTGCCTATAAAGCCAATTATTTTGTTTGCCTTCTTAACAACTTCTGAACATTGTTGACTCGGTTTTAGGTTACTCGATACTGTTACTCCCAGATCGGTTTCTCTGTTTACATTCTTAAGCTGAGTGCCATTCATCGAATAGTTTGCTTTCTCATTTAGGTATCCGATATGTAGTACTTTACATATTTTATCCGCATTGAAACTCATTTGCCAAATTTGGGCCCAATGTGACAATTTATCTAGATTGTGTTGCATATCGTCAACTTGATCTTTTGAGAGTACGCTATTTGCAATTTTTGTATCGTCAGCAAATTTTGAGATTGCACAGGTGAGACCCTCATCTATGTCGTTGATGTAAATTAGAAAGAGAATTGGTCCTAGGGAGGGAGATGTAAGAATTATGCATGACCTGGCGTACTGTAAGCATGGGGAACATATGGTCAGATCTATTGTACTGCTTGTCGGGGTCTTTGTTCGTCTGATTATTCGTCCTTTTGTGTGTGTTTGTGTGTATCTCTCTGTGTCTTTGGCTGTGTGTGTGTGTGTGTGTGTTTATGTGTGTGTGTTTCTGTATGTCTGTCTGTCTGTCAGCCTCTGTGTGTGGGTGGGTGTCTGTCAGCCTGGGTGTGTGTGTGTGTGTCTGTCTGCCTCTGTGTGTATGTGTGTGTCTGTCTGCCTCTCTGTGTATGTGTGTGTGTCTGTCTGTTTGTGTGTGTCTGTCTGTGTGTGGGTGGGTGTCTGTCTGCCTCTGTGTGTGTGTGTCTGTCTGTCTGTCTGTCTGCCTCTGTGTGTATGTGTGTGTCTGTCTGCCTCTGTGTGTGTGTCTGTCTGTGTGTGGGTGTGTGTCTGTCTGCCTCTGTGTATGTGTGTGTCTGTCTGCCTCTGTGTCTGTGTGTGGGTGTGTGTCTGTCTGCCTCTGTGTGTCGGTGTGTGTCTGTCTGCCTCTGTGTGTGGGTGTGTGTCTGTCTGCCTCTGTGTGTGGGTGTGTGTCTGTCTGCCTCTGTGTGTGGGTGTGTGTCTGTCTGCCTCTGTGTGTGGGTGTGTGTCTGTCTGCCTCTGTGGGTGTGTGTCTGTCTGCCTCTGTGTGTGGGTGTGTGTCTGTCTGCCTCTGTGTCTGTGTGTGGGTGTGTGTGTGTCTGCCTCTGTGTGTGGGTGTGTGTCTGTCTGCCTGTGTGTGTGGGTGTGTGTCTGTCTGCCTCTGTGTGTGGGTGTGTATCTGTCTGCCTCTGCGTGTATGTGTGTGTCTGTCTGCCTCTGTGTGTATGTGTGTGTCTGCCTGTGTGTGTGTGTGTGTGTGTCTGTCTGCCGCTGTGTGTGGGTGTGTGTCTGTCTGCCTCTGTGTGTATGTGTGTGTCTGTCTGCCTCTGTGTGTATGTGTACTTACTCTAGTTGTACTTACTCTAGTTGTATTGCGGGAGTGAGCATGCTCGTTATTTCCCGCCTCCTATATGTGTAGGTGTTATATGTATCGTTGGAATGGCTGTGGATGTGTGTGTAGTCTGTATTTTAGCCAATTGGCGACATCGGAAACGAAGGCTTAGGGTGGATCTGTATGGTACCATTCTCACTATAGACGGTACCGTCTCGCCCGAAGGCTTAGGTAGCCATCAGCTTAGGTGAACCATATGATACCCATCTCGCCTTGTACCATTTTTGCCAACCCCAGATGGGACGTCACAACGTCGTCCACTTATTCCAGGTACCTATTTACAGCTAGGTGAACTGAGGCTAACACATGAAAGGAGACAAGCCCAATTTGTCTCCGCCCGGCCGGGGATTGAACCCCCGACCCCTCGTGTGTGAGACGAGAGCTCTACCTACTAGGCTACGGGCTGTGTGTCTGCCTGTGTGTGTGTATGTGTGTGTCTGCCTGTGTGTGTGTGTGTGTGTGTGTGTGTCTGTCTGCCGCTGTGTGTGGGTGTGTGTCTGTCTGCCTCTGTGTGTGGGTTTGGGTGTCCTTGGCTGTGTGTGGGTGTGTGTGTCTGTCTGCCTCTGTGTGTGGGTGTGTATCTGTCTGCCTCTGTGTGTGTGTGTCTGATAATACTAACACATATAATAATAGTAACAATAGTTAGGGTATGTGCATGTCAGAGGCCACACTATTTAAAAAGTACACACACACACACACACACACACACACACACACACACACACACACACAACTTATATACCATGCAATAAGCAATCATTCCAAGACCTTGAGAGTAAATCACGTGCGTTTCTGGCCTTATATGCCTCGCCTACTAAGTCTGCAATCAGTCAATCATCATTATATAATAATTTTATGATTGATGTGCAGTGTTGTGTGGGAAGCACTAGTAATCTCGTGATCCAGTTACCATATAGATCATAAATACGCGAATACATGGATATCACTCGAGAGCATTTATGTTACATAGGACTTTTATGAGTAGTCAAATGTATTCATAGGGTTAACTCTGACTCTATATAAGGCTGACTGAAGGTGTCGATGGCCTTAAGAGATGTAGATATATGTTTTAGTTAAAGATTGATTGAAGATAGGTTGATCTCAGCTTTCCGTTCTCTCTGCTCGATGATCATAGATTAATTAGGTAGATATGTAGTAATAGTAATGCTGCCACCGGTTACGTCCTTTTAAACCTAATAAATATAATATTCATTCAAGCAACAAATTAAACATATATCTTTCTATTTTGTTTACACTAATGTTAAGGCAGGGAATATCTCCTGATGGAATGCTTACAGGTACAATGGTTCCTATCCCTAAGGGACGATGGACTAATTTGTGTGTGTCAGAGAATTTTAGAGCAATAACACTTGGTAGTATTTTAAGTAAACTTCTTGAGAACATTATTATGACACGAGAAGAAAACCAGTTACTGTCGCATAATTTACAGTTTAGTTATAAGGGAGGATCTTCTACTAGCTTATGCACTAGTTTAGTTCAAGAAACCATCGCTTATTTTAATTACCACAAAACTAATGTTTATACTTTATTATTAGATGTTAGCAAAGATTTTGACAGAGTTAATTACTGTATGTTGTTTCGAAAATGACTTAATCGACAGGTATGTCCAAATATTTGTAGACTTCTGTTGAATATGTATGTAAATCAGAAATTAAGAGTGCGATGGGGACAAGCACGATCTGACTATTTTGCAATAAGTAATGGGGTTAAGCAGGGAGGGGTAATATCACCTATTTTATGTTGTGTATATATTGATGGTTTACTGTCAGAGTTAGTAGACAGTAATATTGGTTGTCACATGGGAGGGACATATGCTGGAGCTTTTGCCTATGCTGACGATTTAACTCTGTTATCACCAAGTGTTGAAGCTTTAAATTAAATGGTAGACATTTGTATTAAGTATGCTGATAAACACGATGTTATTTTTAATGCGAGAAAGAGCAAGCTGGTAATACACAGTTATAATAACACTGATATACAAATACCAAATATTAATATTAATGGTGATATTATCGAGGTGGTCAATTCGGTGAGTCATCTCGGCCATACATTAAATAGCAATATTAGGAAGGTTGATGTCAGCAAATGAGTCATCTCGGCCATACATTAAATAGCAATATTAGGAAGGTTGATGTCAGCAAATGAGTCATCTCGGCCATACATTAAATAGCAATATTAGGAAGGTTGATGTCAGCAAATGAGTCATCTCGGCCATACATTAAGTAGCAATATTAGGAAGGTTGATGTCAGCAAATGAGTCATCTCGGCCATACATTAAATAGCAATATTAGGAAGGTTGATGTCAGCAAATGAGTCATCTCGGCCATACATTAAATAGCAATATTAGGAAGGTTGATGTCAGCAAATGAGTCATCTCGGCCATACATTAAATAGCAATATTAGGCAGGTTGATGTCAGCAAATGCATAAATGATTTTAATCGTCAGTGTAATTTTTTCTTTGCAAATTTTAAATATGACAGCTCGGAAATGAGAAACTTTTTATTTCATAAATATTGCACGAGTTTTTACGGCAGCCAAATTTTGCCTCCATATGATGGGCATATGAATGGTGTGTTCAGGGCCTGGGTAGTAGCAGTCCGTAGAGTTTGGAAGGTTCCCTGAACTACACACTGTAATTTACTCCCACACCTAGCAAATGTTATGTCATCTGAATTGTGGTTTGCTAAAACAATAATGCAATATCTAACAAATGCTCAAAATTCACCTAATCCTGTTATCCATACCATATATAATATGGCTAAACTATTGGCCCTTATTCAGTTATAGGCGGTAACGTAAGGCACTTAACTGCAATATATAATGTCTGAGAAGAATGTTATTAGGAAATGGGAATCTATGTGCACTAGACAAGAGAACGACATACGATTAGGTGAACAAATTAAAGAATTGTGTTGCATGAGGGAGTACAACGTAGAATGACAAAAATGATCCATAATATTAGAAATCTTCCGTATAAAGAAAGGTTGAAGAAATTAGGCTTACATTCGTTAGAGAGACGCAGAGTTAGAGGGGATATGATAGAGGTGTTCAAGTGGTTTAGTGGGATTAACAAAGGGGACATGACAAATGTACTAAAGCTCAGTGATAGCGAAAGACCTCGTACCAATGGTTTCAAATTAGATAAATTTTGTTTCAGAAAAGATATAGGCAAATATTGGTTTGGTAACAGAGTTGTAGATGGGTGGAATGGACTACCAAGTGCTATAGTGGGATTAAAAACGATAGGGAGCTTTAAGATAAAATTGGATAAGCATATGGACGAGAAGGGTTGGGTGTGAAGGGGAATCAGCAGGGTTGGGCCAATCAGCGCTCTGCAGACCCCCGTAATCCTGCGTTAATCTCTAACCGTTTTGGTAAGATGATCCTCAGGGTATTAGAGTGTTGAGCCTATAATTGGGCTTTGTAATTGGGGTTGTGTGGGACAGGGATCTGCCTTGCTTAGGCCAATCGGCTTTCTGCAGACTCCCATTTTCTTATGTTCTTATGTTCTTATGTTCGTGGCTAATGTCTATCTAACCTCTCAATACCTCTCCACACCTCTCACCTGCTTTGGCAACCTCGACACACCTCACCACGTGACCGTAATTGGTCATACGATCAGATGCTTGGGCGACATCAAGGTGCTATAGTAGGCTTAATAGTGTGGGAAAGGAACCCGAGTCATTGGTTTTAGTAGGGGGAAGTTACAAAGAGTTACAATGATTACCCCTCTCATGTATAGTTGCTTACATAATATCATTCAGAGTAAGTAGATTATCTTAAAATTATATGAAAGATGGTTATAATGATTTTATAGTAAATAGTATAATCTTGAGATGTAATATTTATAGTCAATTTCAATGAGCAATTTTTGTTCTGTATTATTATTATTATTATTATTATTATTATTATTAATATTATTATTAGTATTATTTTTTACCTTTTATTATATCTTATTTTATTTGTTTTGATCCTGGGACCATTTGCTTTGGCATTGGAAACTAAGCTGCAGGTAAACTAAATTGGATAATTGAGTTATTTTTAAAAAGTTGAACTATATATATATATATATATACAGTATAAATATATATATATATATATATATATATATATATATATATATATTTATATATATATATATATATATATATATATATATATATATATATATATATATATATATATATATATATATTTATTTATTTATTTATTATTTATTTTATTTTATTGTTTTTATTGTTTTTTTTTATTTGGCCAGACGTCGTAATTCCCGAGATGAGGTTGCCATGAACATTGGTAAATCCGATTTCCTTACCTGACCAGCTACCACACCATGCAGACACACTCACCTTCACAATCACACACACACCTGCAGTCACAAACACACACACTCACAAACACACACACACACACACACACACACACACACACACAATACAATAATTATACAATACAGTACACATAGTCTATTTGTCTAGGGTTTGAAGCTTTCTCTTCATGCCTACATTCTTATTAGCTCTGGTAGCTGCTGGGATGTTATTTTCTTTAGCACAGTAATTATTTAATATTGCATTTGTAGAAGCATATACCACCATACTTTCTATTTTTTCGGTGTTATAACAATTTTCACACATATCACTAGGGAACAAGAGATCAGCATCTGTTAATTAAGGCCGTAACTGTGAGCTGTGTTGCTATATTTCTTTGGCTAGTAGCATTTCGAAAGGCAGGAAGTTGAACAAGTGTTTTAATAACAATATAGTTATACATGACCATGTTGGCTGTCACACTATCTGGGTAAATAAGAGAACCTCTGCTAATTCCAGCAATGTAACTTAGATTTTCAGGGATGTCTTAATCACTATCTGAACACGTAATAATTTCTTTATATGCATTACATTTAATTTTCTTTATCACAGAGTAACAGCAATAGCCCGCTAAATAAACTATCACTGGGATGATGTCTTTACACCTATCAATATCCTCCTTACAAACTTCAACATTCGTATGACATAAACCAAAATCAATTTCCTCATCTGTTTTTACTTTTTCATAGTTAAATTCTTCAAAATTCCTTAATATGACCTTCTTGTCGAGTATGGGTAAACTTAGTTTTAACACTGATATCATCCGTATCTTCTTTTCACATTCATATATTTGGCGTACAGAAATATTGTAATTTCCTCCTGCTAACTGCCGATAGTGACCAAATCTTGCTTCCAAATGGTCTGTTTGAAATTTTCCTGTTAGTATGTAATCCATCTTCAGTTCTGTTATGCAATAATTTGTAATTTCTCCAACAGACACACACACACACACACACACACACACACACACACACACACACACACACACACAAGGACACACGTACTCCTCACCACACACACGCACTACTCACACACATACAGTACACACACACACACACACATACACACGCACTCACTCTCACTCTGTTTTTAACTATCTATAGCATCTATATATTTAACTATATCTATCTATCAATCTATCTATTATATCCTCCTTACAAACTTCAACATTCGTATGACATAAACCAAAATAAATTTCCTCATCTGTTTTTACTTCTTCATAGTTAATTTCTTCAAAATTCCTTAAAATGACCTTCTTGTCAAGTATGAGTAAGCCTAGTTATAATATACTTATAAAGTATTTAGAAGGGGGAACTAATTTAGAAACACAGTGCGATCTTCCCCCTATCTCACTCAAATGTATACTGACCTGTGAGGGTAGTGCGAAAAAATGAGCCCTACCTTTGCCTACGTCACAGAATTTAAAGGTCCCTCACAGAATTTAAAGGTCCCATCCGTGCGGCCTGGTACTCTCGGTGGCCTCGGCTAAGTACAGTGTATTGGGAGCGCTATCTCTGGTGTCGGTGGTTCGATCCCACGCGCCGGCAGGGGAAGTTCTCTCAAAAAATTTCCCTGTCCGTGAAGGCAAGGTCTGGACGGACCACCTCGGTAGCCCATAAAGTCTCCTGCCCACGTCCTACTCCCTCGGAAGTATGTAGGTGCTCTCGTTAGCAGCCAGGATCAGTCTGTTGATCCCTTAGGATAAGATCTAGGTTAAGTCTGTGTATTTTCAGCCACATTGGCTGCCGGCTTGAAATAAACCGATTATTTATTTATTTATTTATTTACACACACACACACACACACACACACACACACCTAGGGGAGTTAACCTTATAAAAATCCGGGTGGATGGGACTCGTCAGCCTTGGTCGGCAACCTGTTTAGGGGAGTAAACCTTATACAAATCTGTACAGCTACCTTAGGGTGAAGCAGGTTAGTGGATGGATTAGCCGCACACCACTGTATAAAAATAGTGCTAAAAAATACATAAAAGGCCTCGGAGTCGGACGGACCCTAAATTGAGTGATCAATCCTGTAAGTCCTTCAGTAAACTGGCATGGGTTGTCTCTCTTACAGGGAATAGGTCCGCTTGGGGGAATTTTGTGTATGGCCACCCCCATTAAGGGGAATACGGCGTCTGGCAATAGATAGATAGATAGATAGACACACACCTTATATAAGATGCAAGCATGAGATGAAATAATGTGCGTTTCTGGCTCGCTATCTGTTATGCGAGACACACACACACACACACACACACACACACACACACAAGGACACACGTACTCCTCACCACACACACGCACTACTCACACACATACAGTACACACACACACACACATACACACGCACTCACTCTCACTCTGTTTTTAACTATCTATAGCATCTATATATTTAACTATATCTATCTATCAATCTATCTATTATATCCTCCTTACAAACTTCAACATTCGTATGACATAAACCAAAATAAATTTCCTCATCTGTTTTTACTTCTTCATAGTTAATTTCTTCAAAATTCCTTAAAATGACCTTCTTGTCAAGTATGAGTAAGCCTAGTTATAATATACTTATAAAGTATTTAGAAGGGGGAACTAATTTAGAAACACAGTGCGATCTTCCCCCTATCTCACTCAAATGTATACTGACCTGTGAGGGTAGTGCGAAAAAATGAGCCCTACCTTTGCCTACGTCACAGAATTTAAAGGTCCCTCACAGAATTTAAAGGTCCCATCCGTGCGGCCTGGTACTCTCGGTGGCCTCGGCTAAGTACAGTGTATTGGGAGCGCTATCTCTGGTGTCGGTGGTTCGATCCCACGCGCCGGCAGGGGAAGTTCTCTCAAAAAATTTCCCTGTCCGTGAAGGCAAGGTCTGGACGGACCACCTCGGTAGCCCATAAAGTCTCCTGCCCACGTCCTACTCCCTCGGAAGTATGTAGGTGCTCTCGTTAGCAGCCAGGATCAGTCTGTTGATCCCTTAGGATAAGATCTAGGTTAAGTCTGTGTATTTTCAGCCACATTGGCTGCCGGCTTGAAATAAACCGATTATTTATTTATTTATTTATTTACACACACACACACACACACACCTAGGGGAGTTAACCTTATAAAAATCCGGGTGGATGGGACTCGTCAGCCTTGGTCGGCAACCTGTTTAGGGGAGTAAACCTTATACAAATCTGTACAGCTACCTTAGGGTGAAGCAGGTTAGTGGATGGATTAGCCGCACACCACTGTATAAAAATAGTGCTAAAAAATACATAAAAGGCCTCGGAGTCGGACGGACCCTAAATTGAGTGATCAATCCTGTAAGTCCTTCAGTAAACTGGCATGGGTTGTCTCTCTTACAGGGAATAGGTCCGCTTGGGGGAATTTTGTGTATGGCCACCCCCATTAAGGGGAATACGGCGTCTGGCAATAGATAGATAGATAGATAGACACACACCTTATATAAGATGCAAGCATGAGATGAAATAATGTGCGTTTCTGGCTCGCTATCTGTTATGCGACGTTATAATTTTAAATAGCTTTATACCAGTTCTTTATTTCCACCATAGGAAAGCTCAGAACTATAACTCTCAACAGGAACACAACTGACTTTAATATATATATAATAGTTATATCAATCAATCTCCACCAATGTCCCAGAATACACATTTTCGGTACACAAGTTTTATTTCTTATTAGCTAGGGCACAGGCACAATAATTTGGTTGAGTCGTATCTATATAAAATAAACTCAATGGATCAGAAGTATAACAATAACATTAATATAATTATTCCTGCTTTATAACTCACAGGAATGAAATATAAATAGGGTAATTGTACAATAGCATCAATGAAGCAAATATGTGATAACTATGTGAATCTAGCATAAACATACAGTACACAGGGAGGTTAGTCTCAAATAACAATGACTGATATCCTGATGGAGAGCAAAAGCGAGGTGGCGAGTGAATGAGGTAGGTAAATACTGTAAGACTGCGGAGACACACACAGTGATCAGATTATATACAAAATTGGATATCAGTTGAACGGTGAATAATTTGATGTTAATTCAAGCCGTCCGGCTGGCTCAGTTGATAGCGTGCCTGATTCCCATCTTGAAGGTCTCGCGTTCAATCCCCGCTCAGATTGAAAAGTTTGTCTGGGATATAGCCGGCGGTTACCATCTCCCCATGAGCAAGGGGGATGGGTAATGGTCTCTGGTAGACTAAAGAACGCCAAGCGCTTGTGAATCCTCGAAGGAGGAGATACGGGCGCTATATAAGTAACCAGAAGATTATTATTATTATTAATCTAAATCAACTCATAGAGTTACAATAATGAATATGAATTCAGTGAACTGGTAATAAATTATATTGGCCTGTGTGTAGGGCTGAAGATCTCGCCGTGGAGAATTAACGCGACGCGCGATACTGACAGGAGTTTATATTTAACTCAAAAGAAGGCTTAAGGGGGGTGACCTGTTTTTGTTCTGTCCTTTTCTATCTTTCTCTGGCTTGTATCCATTTGGCCCCATTCAGCCTACTGTTTTAAGACGTTTATCCCCATCCAGGTGTCAATTTTTTACTGGTGAGTTGCTTGACAGCAGGCTAAATTTGTACATTTTTCGATAGAAAAATGTCTCTGGCGAAGCCAGATTTCTTCATATAATGCTGGCTCGCTATCGCTCGCCAGGAAGAAATAGACACCTAGATGGGGATAAACGTCTTAAAATAGTTGGCTGAATGGGGCCGAATGGATACAAGCCAGAGAAAGAGAGAAAAGGACAGAAATAACAAAAAGCAGGTCACCCCCCTTAAACTGAGTTTGACGTCAGGAAGCATAAACATGAAAATAGTCTTACTAAGAGACCGATGATAAACACTCTCTGTGGACACTTACACATACAATCACATACCCAGTTAATAACAACATATAGAAGAAGATCTGGTAGAGTGTTCTCTGGTATTTACGCATAGTGTGTATGTATATTTCCCGAATGAATATATCTATAACCCGTTTATGAAATATAGGAAACTATATGTCAAGGAATATAGATATATCTATCCCACGTATAGAATATGTTTTGTTCTCTCAACACGAGTGACGATTGCTAGAAGGCGAGAATTAATAACCTCTTAAATGACGTTAACTTGAACACTTAACACTTAACACTTAACACTTAAATGACGTTAACTTAACACTTAACACTTAAATGACGTTAACTTGAACACTTAACACTTAACACTTAACACTTAAATGACGTTAACTTGAACACTTAACATATCTTCTACTTATAATTATAGTGCTACATTGCTGTGGGAAGCAAGAATCTTAGTGGGGGCGTATTACATCTCAAGATTATACTATTTATTATGAATTAATTATAACCATCTATCATATAATGTTAAGGTGTTTTAGTTACAGTGTCTAGATTTATATGGGGGACTGTACATTACAGAGGTCAACAGATCATTCACCCCTATAACGTATTGTCTGGTCAGATCCTGTCACACACTTTCAGCTGAGATGACACTCCCTGTACTTTCTCTAACGCCATCTTGTAACCACGGTTAGCCATCTTGTAACCGGGAGGTGAATTATAGGTGTGGCTTAGATGTGGTGAGAAGGTGAGAGATAGGGAGAGCAGGCAGATAGAATCGAACATCCAGGGCAATAATCATCAAAACAATAGGATCAAACATGAGGCACTTAATTTGGTTCAAGTATAGAAGTAGGAGCCGTGAGAGATCTGGTCACACGTGGCGAGTGAGTATTGTCCACTGCCTGTTGACACCAGGGGGGACGCTTCCTTCACATGCACCATGGTCACTTCTAGGTCACGTACTACACTCCTTCTTAATCACTCCACACAAACACCACTTGCAGATACATTTTAAGGGGAATTATGCTAACCCCTACGGACGTATTCTCCGAGTTGACTTGTTCCAGCTATTAAGCCCGTTCGCCCTAAGGAGAGGTACCCGAAAGTGGAGTCCAATTTGCCTAACAATATCTTGTTTCGGGCAGGTAATGTTCAGTTTTTAATTTGGTATCCGGGTAGTGGGTTTCGGAATATGAGAGGCAAGTGAATTACAGGTTTTGGATTATTTTGCGGTTATTAAGGTTCTTAAAATGATAGTACATATAAGGTTACATAGGTAATGGCATTCTTTATTTATTAATATTAAAAGTATGTATTAGAAAGCTTGGATAAATGAATGATAATTAATTTACAGTTTTGGCTGTTTTTAAACATTTAGTATGTTATATGCAATGCTTTCGTTATGAGGGTGAATAATGATCTTGTCGTTGTTGGTTCTCCTAGTAGTTGTAGTGGTAGTTATTTCCGTCTGGGTAGATGTGTGAAAATTGAGGAGGTTGACGTCTTAATTGCATAAAGGTATTTTCATCGTAGGTCTGCAGAGCGCCGACTGGACAACAACCGGCAGATTCCACTCACACCCAACCTCCATTATAAATAATAAATAGGTCATTAGGATAACACCATAGAGGATTTTTTTAGACTAAATATATGGATTCATATGGTAATAGTTTGTTCTAGGACCTACATCAAGTGCTTGATTTATTACCAAGATAGTTTGATATAGTATTAGCCGTATATAGAGGCTGGCTCAGTTGGTAGCGTGCCTGATTCCCATCTTGAAGGTCTCGCGTTCAATCCCCGCTCAGATTGAAAAGTTTTTCTGGGATACAGCCGGCGGTTACCATCTCCCCATGAGCAAGGGGGATGGGTAATGGACTCTGGTAGACTAAAGAAAGCCAAGCGCTTGTGAATCCTCGAAGGAGGAGATACGGGCGCTATATAAGTAACCAGAAGATTATTATTATTATTAGTAAATAAGGTGAATATGGGCATTGCTCTAATCAAGATGGGTTGGGTGTGAAAGGGATCTGCCTTGTATGGGCCAATTGGCTTTCTGCAGACTCCCATTATCTTAGGTTGTTCTTATGTTATGTTCTCTCTCTCTCTCTCTCTCTCTCTCTCTCTCTCTCTCTCTCTCTCTCTCTCTCTCTCCTCCTTTGTACTCCTTTGTACTCCTCTTCTAAGCAACATGTGCCAAAGTACATATATAAATTCAATAATGTCCAACTCCAATATCATTACAGTTATAGTTAAGTAACTTTTAACTAATTACCTCCTCCTCTACCCATATATATATATATATATATATATATATATATATATATATATATATACCTGTACATTCATACATACAATACGTACATATTCTTAATAGCACGTTAGCATCCACTATTAAATATTCAGTTACATATAGAAATTGTATCAACTAAGAAAAGAGGTAGGGGCCTAGTGGGGAATGGGAGGAGTATAAATTGTAATTAAAGGACCAAGGCAGTCAATGGTACCAATTAAATGTGATTAGAGGATCCACCTGGTCCTCTAAGCACAGACTATACTCCTCCCACTCACCAATAATCTATTTTTGTTCTAATGCTTCACCCATTGTATATTCTAATACACACACACACACACATATAATATATATATATATATACTGTATATATATATATATATATATATATAATATAATGTGTGTGTTTGTGTGTGTGTGTTATAAACATTATAATAATTATTAGTTGTGACTGACTGACTTATTAGTTAATATTGCTATCATATTGCTAGAAAGACGAATATCTAGAGGAAATAATGATAGGTGTTTTAAGTGGATGAAAGGTATCAATAAGAGAGATATGTATATGGTGTTATAGCTTAGTAACCTGCCTTTTGTCTCCTTCATACACAGAAAAGAAAAAGAAAAAATAAGAAAATGGGAGCCCGCATAAAGCCGATTGGCCCACACAAGGCAGATCCCTCTTCTCCCAACCCATCTTGTCCATATGTCTATCTAATTTTATTTTGAAGCTCTCTATCGTTCTTGATCCCACTATGGCGCTAGGTAGCCTGTTCCACATGCATACAACTCTTACCAAACCACTATTTGCCTATATTTCTTGAAACGAAAAGTATCCCATTTGAAACCATTTGTTTGAGTTTTCTAGCTATCGCTGATCTTCAGTACATCTTTCATATCCCCTTTATTTAGCGTATCTCACTTACCCACTTGAACACCTCTATCATATCTATCATATCATATATAACTCTGCGTCTTTCTAACGAATGTAAGCCTAGCTTCTTCAACCTGTCTTCATATGGAAGATTTCTAATATTACAGATTATTGTTTTCATTCTTAGTTGTACTCTCTCCAAGGAATCTATGTTCATTCTCTAATAGGGACTCCAATTTTGAACAGCATAATTCATGTTGATTTAGATCAACACAGAACCAACCCAAATGGATGAATAATAGACTATTAGATCTTCTAGGAAAAAAGAGAGGAATATATAGAAAAATTTAAAAAGGCGAAATTCACCTACTTGCTTACTATCAGAATCTATCACGACAGGTAAAAAAGGATATTAGTAAAGAAAAAAGAAATTATGAAATTAAGGTTGCCAATGATTCAAAAAATAATCCTAAAGCTTTTTACCAACTATATAAATCCAAGGTTAGAGATGTAATTGGTCCCCTTAAAACTTCGATAGGAAAATTGACAGAAAGTGATTTAGAAATGTGCAGTACATTAAATAGTCAATTTCTTTCCGTTTTCACTAATGAAAATTTGGCACAGTTTCCAGAAGTCCGTAAGGTATACAGCGATAGTATAGAAAATAGGTTAAGTACGGTTACTATAAGTAGAAATGATGTGGTTAAGGAAATTGACAGACTGAAACCTCATAAATCGCCTGGTCCTGATGAGGTATATGCTAGAGTATTAAAAGAATGCAGAGATGAGTTAAGTTATCCATTAACATTTCTATTTAACAAGTCATTAGAAACAGGTATAGTTCCAGAAGCTTGGAAGCTTGCAAATGTAGTTCCGATCTTCAAAAAAGGTGATAAATCAATAGCATCCAATTACCGTCCCATTAGTCTCACTTCAATCATAGGAAAACTACTAGAGTCAATTATTGCTAGGAAAATGAGAAACCACTTAGAAACATTTAACTTAATCAATTCTTCTCAGCATGGATTCACTCAGGGACGGTCTTGCCTTACTAATTTGCTTAGTTTTTTCTCAGAGGTATATGAAGCAGTAGATAATGACAAGTCATATGATATTATATTTAGATTTCAGTAAAGCTTTCGACAGAGTCCCTCATGAGAGATTGATGAGAAAGGTTGAGGCACATGGAATAGGTGGGGCGTTGTTAGGATGGATTAGGTCATGGCTAATTGGTAGGAAGCAGAGAGTCAGCATAAATGGTACCAAGTCAGAATGGGGAGCAGTCAAAAGTGGTGTCCCCCAGGGATCGGTATTAGGTCCCCTGTTGTTTCTTATATACATAAATGACCTAGATTTAGGTATAACTAGTAGGATAAGTAAATTCGCAGACGATACTAAAATAGGGAGATCAATTGATTCAGATAGCGATATAGAGTGCCTCCAAAGGGATCTAGATACCTTACATGAATGGTCAGTAAATTGGCAGATGAAGTTTAACATTGACAAATGCAAGGTATTAAAGATAGGGAAGATGCAAACAAATGTTAAATATAAACTAGCTAATTTAGAATTAGAAAATTCAGACTGCGAGAAAGATCTAGGTGTGTTTGTTAGCAATGATTTGAAGCCTAGAAAACAGTGTATAAGCGTTCGTAATAAGGCAAACAGGATTCTCGGGTTCATCTCTAGGAGTGTGAGTAACAGAACTGCTGATGTTATCTTAAAACTTTACTTGTCATTAGTGAGACCCCATATGGATTATGCTGTCCAATTTTGGTGTCCTTATTACAGAATGGACATAGATTCATTGGAGAGAGTACAGCGTAGAATGACAAAAATGATCCATATATTAGAAATCTTTCGTATGAAGAAAGGTTGAAGAAATTAGGTTTACATTCGTTAGAGAGACGCAGAGTTAGAGGGGATATGATAGAGGTGTTCAAGTGGGTTAGTGGGATTAACAAAGGGGACATGGCAAATGTACTAAAGCTCAGTGATAGCGAAAGAACTCGTACCAATGGTTTCAAATTAGATAAATTTCGTTTCAGAAAAGATATAGGCAAGTATTGGTTTGGTAACAGAGTTGTAGACGGGTGGAATGGACTACCAAGTGCTATAGTGGGATCTAAAACTGTAGGGAGCTTTAAGATAAAATTGGATAAGCATATGGACGAGAAGGGTTGGGTGTGAAGGGGGATCAGCCGGGTTGGGCCAATCAGCGCTCTGCAGACCTCCATAATCCTGCGTTAATCTCTAACCGTTTTGGTAAGATGATCCTCAGGGTATTAGAGTGTGAAGCCTATAATTGGGCTTTGTAATGAATTGGGGTTGTGTGGGACAGGGATCTGCCTTGCTTAGGCCAATTGGCTTTCTGCAGACTCCCATTTTCTTATGTTCTTATGTTCTTATGTTCTTATGTGTAGTCTCACTAACGCTAGATAAAATTTCAAGATTAAGTCTGCTGTTCTGTTACTCACACTTCTAGATTATACATCCCAGAACTCTATTTGCCTTATTTCGAACACTGATGCATTGATTTCTTGGTTTCAAATCACAGTTGACGATGATTCTCAAGTCTTTTTCATTATTTGAGTTAGTTATATCCACGTTATCTAAATTGTATCCTGCATTTCCTATCGATTTACTCAATTTTACTACACTGCATTAACCTACATTGAACTTCATCTGCCAATTTACTACCCATTTGTGTAATATGTCTAAATCTATTTGGAGTGTTTCCATTTTAGTGTCATCTGTAAATTTACTGATTTTGCTAGTTATTCCTACATCAAGGTTGTCTCTCTCTCTCTCTAGAGAGAGAGAGAGAGAGAGAGAGAGAGGTACAATTTACAAGTAGGTAGGAGAACGTTCTAACCGACCTAAATAACATCATAACTGACCTCGGCCAGGCCGGGCTAGTGATAAATGACACCAAATGTGAACTTGTTCTCCTCAACCACACACGTGAACAAGGAGAAGAGACTCAGGCCCTGTTCCGAAACATATTGCCAGATGTAAAGATCCTTCAGGAGCACCAGCAAACCCTATTAGGTTCCCCACTAACTCTGGCAGCAATCCCACCAGCACTTCAAGTTAAAAAGGAGGAGCTTCAACGTCTCGTGAGTCGCCTGATACACATCGATGCCCACTCAGCTCTGGCCCTGCTCAAGAACTGTTTCTCCATCCCAAAACTCCAATACCTCCTGCGCACATCGATGACTTACACGAACAATGGCGGCCTCCAAGAATTAGACAGCATAATCCGAGAAGCAGTGACCAGCATCACCAACGTGGAATTTAAAGAACGGGCCTGGACACAAGCCACCCTTCCTGTCCGCCTCGGGGGCTTGGGCATACGGAGAGCCTCGGATATTGCCTCCCCAGCCTTTATCTCTTCCCTCATCGCGACCAACGACCTCGTATTGTCCATCCTTTATTCTAAACCCGGAATGACACTTAACGGGGACGTAACAGAAGCGATTAACACCTGGAAGGCAAGTACAGGAGTAGAGGAGGAGCCTCAGGGTACCTCCAGGAGCAAGCAGAAAGCGTGGGATACCATCTCGGCGAAGAAAACTCAAGAAAATCTCCTAACCAATGCAGACCAGGTTGCAAAAGCACGCCTCCAGGCAGCCGCCCGTTCGGAGAGTGGCTTGTGGTTACACGCCATCCCCATCCCACCTCTTGAAACTCACTTGGATGCTGAAGCGCTCCGGGTCGCCATCGCGCTCAGAGTGGGTGCGGCAGTTTGTCACCCACACACTTGCAAGTGTGATGGGAGGATGGATGCTCAAGGTCACCATGCCTTGTCATGTAATTACAACGCAGGCCGCCTGCCAAGACACTCTGCACTAAATGATGTCATAAAACGGGCCCTGCAGAGTGCTAACTGTGCATCAATCCTCGAACCACATGGACTTCACAGAGAAGACGGCAAACGGCCAGATGGGATGACCACTTTCCCTTACAAGAATGGCCGGTGCCTCGTGTGGGATGCCACATGTGTTGACACTTTCTCCACAACCAACGCCGACGAAGCAGGTGAAGCCGCCCGGATAGCAGAAAATAAAAAGCGAGAAAAATATCAAGCCATCGCCAGAATTCATCAGTTCGAGCCCCTGGCATTCGAAACTTCAGGAGTCTTCGGCCCTACCACCCTTAAGATGGTGAATGAAATAGGCCGTAAAATCAGAGAAGTTTCAGGAGAACCCCGGGAAACCCTCTGGCTCAAGCAAAGACTAGGGATGGCTATCCTCCGGGGCAATGCCACCAGCGTCATGAGCTCAGTTCGACAGGACTGGGTCATGCCACTGCGTGAGGCCCCGGCAGGAGTGGTGTATCCGTAGTCTTTCCACAGTAGGGTAAAACAAAACATAAACTTTATTTGTATGTAACATGTGTGATGCACATTAATAAAAGGGGATGTGTCGGATGGTTGAAAGCCACAGTTGCTCGCGCGTTTGGGGCTAGCAACACGTATTATGAAAAACATGCATCCTCCTTCATTCACTGTCCCCCCCTTCACTCACTCAACCCCACAATTTGCCGGAGGATAACAGGTTTTTCACAATACGTAGACGGAGGTCTTTAAAAAAAAAAAAAAAAAAGTAGGTGTTAATTTTCTGGATTACCTGGATTAGCTTGAGGTTGGTCAGCGGGTTTGTTTGTTGGCAACCTTCTTCGGCCGCACTCACATGGTAGCAATATATATGTTTTATAATGCTATAGATTTACCAATTACAATCCCTATCCTAAATTAACCAAACATCACATTTGGATGCCAATAATCACCAGCCAATATATGCATCATCAATTGAGAAATGTTACCTATTATCTTCTATGTTGATTCACTATATAAACACACACAAACTCATGCACATTCACATTTTCACGCACACAATCATTCAGGAACACATATTCGTATTCCTACCCACAATGTCATTAACTCGCATTGCGTGTATTCACCTTGACGAACAAGTTCGGCGATTTATATTCATATATCTACACACACACACACACACACACACACTTTTAGATTACCACTCGACAACGCACATAATTCGAACATACATTCACAATTACACACTCGCCTTCACATTTCCAATCAGATTACACACACACACACATTGATATTCCCTCCCACAATCGCACCCACACTCTAATGTTCTTTCAGAACCACACGCACAAATACATATTCGCATTCCTAATCACAAACACAAACACACATTCACAAAGACAAGTCATGTGAATGACTCTCATTCTCTCTCTATCACACACACACACAAACACATACACACACACTCACACACACACAAACATATTGTACGTGCATTCATTACTAATTTTTTACATCAATTATACAAACACATATTTCCACTCACAAACGTACAGGCTTTATGCTCGTACATGCACATTCCTACTCGTGCATGCAAGCTTGCACTGCGCGTCAACTGCGCATTGACGCACTTGTGCTTGTGAACGTCGTCAAGCTGTTTTATAGCACGTTATGCAAGTATGAATGACTACTTCTGTTTGATTATACCATAATGGTAACAGATATGTAGACAATAGACATGTGGAATAGGCTACCTAGCGCCATTGTGGGATCAAGAACGATAGAGTTTCAAAATAAAATTAGATAGGCTAAACGTATAAACGAGATGGGTTGGGTGTGAGAGGGATCTGCCTTGTTTTGGCCAATCGACTGTCTGCAGACTCCCATATGTTCTTATAAAATGGATATGAAAGACGAAGAATATACACACATATATAACGGCTATATATAAGCCTAGTTAGATGTATAAATACTGTATATGTGTGAGTGTGTGTGGCGTAGGGAGTTGAGTGTGGAATAGGTCTGTATATACAACATGTAGGATTATAATTTAATAAAGTCCAACGTTTTTAATGATAATATAAATAATAATCCAAAGAATTGCGATTCAACAGTCTAATTGGCTGAATTATATGGCGATAAATACGAAAACACTTGTGGTGGTGTCCCGTAGCCTACCCAGTGTGGCTGGGCAGCGACAAGGTTAAGAGATACAACGTTGTATCTCTTAACCTTGGGCTGCGAGACACCACTGGTAGTGTCACGCAGCCCAGCCAGTGAGGCTGGGCTGCGGGACACCACCAGTGGTGTCCCGTAGCCCAAGATACATAGTCTATGTATCTTGCCGTAGCCCAGCCTCACTGGCTGGGCTGCGTGACACCACTGGTGGTGTCCCGTAGCCACTTCGTAGGTTAAAAGCTTGGCAGGTTGGGTTAGGCTAGGTTAGTTTGTACAAATACCACCCTTAGCTTAAAGTAAAATCAGTCTGAGGAGAAAAAGTCAAGAATATATCTAGGGGGAAAAGATAAATGAATGCACTTAAATTTGGTACAAAATATGCTGGAATTTAATATGTATAATCCCCCAAAAAGGTTTGTTTACAAAATGGCGTCGGCGTTAGTCCCTGTAGGCAGGTTAGTTAGTAAACAATATTGTTAATTAGCAAATTAATATGCAAAGCTTTACTTACATACAAGGCAGTTAAATAGATACTTACTACAGTAGGTAATGGGTAAAATTAGGGGCTACGATTTTATATAAAATAGTAATAAGAGTTGTTTGTTTACAAAGCAAAACAAAACAATAGATGGCGCTAGTGGCGCCCTGTCCGAGCAGGAGTCTTGTGATAAACACAAAGTTTATCAGTCAATACACAGCGAAATATCGTGCAGTGTTACTTACTAAGCTACAGGATGGTTAAACGTGCTCTTAACCTGACAAGCGCGATATAGACCTAGGGGCTAGGGTAGTTATTTGTGCATTTCTAGCCCTGGATTCTGACAGAATTCGTTATATTTACAATATAAACCATTATTTGTTTTCGGTATGCTTTTATTTTACATATATGATGTATATATGAACCTTCAAGAGTGCTAAAATAAGTGGGAAAAGCATTTGGGTGGTGAAAAACGAAGATATTGGCCACCCGGTCATAATCTCAGGCGAGAGAGAGAGACAGGCAGCCCTCCCCTCTCGCTGTCTGGGAGTCAACTGAGACGAGCGGGGCGGTGTGTGCCGGTGTCTGGGTGTTGCATAACGATCTTTTATGCAACCCACTTGTGCTACATTATCGGGGGAGAGAAAAATAACCGATAAATGATGATAATAAGAGGAAAAATAGGTGATAATTGAGGAGGGGAGGGAGGGGGTAATAAGGTGGGGAAGGAGGGGAGGGGGGTGGGTGAGATTTACATGGATGAGTACTGGAGGGGAATTATCTCACCTAGAGACAAATTCCTTTGTTTTGATAGGCCCTTTTTTTTTATGGAAGGCTTTTTTTATGGTCCTGCTTCCGTGAGGCCTATCGCGTTCCCTATAGGAAGCCTTCCGTGAGGCC
The DNA here is from genome assembly GCA_032716605.1 of Paralithodes platypus. NCBI lineage: Eukaryota > Metazoa > Arthropoda > Malacostraca > Decapoda > Lithodidae > Paralithodes > Paralithodes platypus. Next base: position 3,129,083 of record CM064546.1, on the reverse strand, counting down.
TATCGCGCTTGCCGGGTTAACCACCTTTCATGCACAAGAATGAAGAGGATGAGTAGTTAATACTCAAATTATGATCAATATCGTGAGAGCGTTGACAGAGCGTCTGCAGCGTCTGGCGGTAGCAGAGGAGAAGAGAAGAGAAGAGAAGAGAAGAGAAGAGAAGAGAAGAGAAGAGAAGAGAAGAGAAGAGAAGAGAAGAGAAGAGAAGAGAAGAGAAGAGAAGAGAAGAGAAGAGAAGAGAAGAGAAGAGAAGAGAAGAGAAGAGAAGAGAGGAGAGGAGAGGAGAGGAGAGGAGAGGAGAGGAGAGGAGAGAAGAGAAGTGTTATACGAACCTTTCACTCATATTTAGACAACTCATAACTCAATTCATACTTGTGACACGACCTGTGTATATGCCTGTACAAGGAGCTGCTAGCTGTGGTCCAGAGGCAAGACCACAGGTGTCCTTATCAATAGCTAAGGTAAACATGCTGATTAATCATTCTCGGAAGGGTTGATTGATTCCAGACTCCTAATATGTCTATAAACTATTAGTGGTGGCAGTTTTAACATAAGAACATAAGAACATAAGAAAATGGGAGTCTGCAGAAAGCCGATTGGCCTAAGCAAGGCAGATCCCTGTCCCACACAACCCCAAATCAATTACAAAGCCCAATTATAGGCTCAACACTCTAATACCCTGAGGATCATCTTACCAAAACGGTTAGAGATTAACGCAGGATTATGGAGGTCTGCAGAGCGCTGATTGGCCCAACCCGGCTGATCCCCCTTCACACCCAACCCTTCTCGTCCATATGCTTATCCAATTTTATCTTAAAGCTCCCTACAGTTTTAGATCCCACTATAGCACTTGGTAGTCCATTCCACCCATCTACAACTCTGTTACCAAACCAATATTTGCCTATATCTTTTCTGAAACGAAATTTATCTAATTTGAAACCATTGGTACGAGTTCTTTCGCTATCACTGAGCTTTAGTACATTTGTCATGTCCCCTTTGTTAATCCCACTAACCCACTTGAACACCTCTATCATATCCCCTCTAACTCTGCGTCTCTCTAACGAATGTAAACCTAATTTCTTCAACCTTTCTTCATACGAAAGATTTCTAATATTATGGATCATTTTGTCATTCTACGCTGTACTCTCTCCAATGAATCTATGTCCATTCTGTAATAAGGACACCAAAATTGGACAGCATAATCCATATGGGGTCTCACTAATGACAAGTAAAGTTTTAAGATAACATCAGCAGTTCTGTTACTCACACTCCTAGAGATGAACCCGAGAATCCTGTTTGCCTTATTACGAACGCCTATACACTGTTTTCTAGGCTTCAAATCATTGCTAACAAACACACCTAGATCTTTCTCGCAGTCTGAATTTTCTAATTCTAAATTAGCTAGTTTATATTTAACATTTGTTTGCATCTTCCCTATCTTTAATACCTTGCATTTGTCAATGTTAAACTTCATCTGCCAATTTACTGACCATTCATTCATTTCTACAAACATTATTCATCACAGAGAGGCCTACTGAAGATTCCACCTCAACACGGTGTCATCGGAGTAAAGAACCTCACAGAAGAGAAGAGAAGAGAAGAAAAGAGAAGAAAAGAGAAGGAGAACAGAGAAGAGAAGAAGAGAGAAGAGAAGAGAAGAGAAGAAGAGAGAAGAGAAGAAGAGAAGAAGAGAGAAGAGAAGAAGAGAGAAGAGAAGAAAAGAAAAGAAAAGAAAGGAAAAGAGAAGAGAAGAGAAGAGAAGAAAAGAGAAGAGAAGAAAATAGAAGAAATGATAACAAAAGAAAAGAGAATATAAGAGAAGAAAAGAGAAGAGAAAAGAAGAGACGAGACGAGACGAGAAGAGACGAAAAAAAGGAATAAAAAAGGGAATAAACAGGAAAAAAGGAAGAGAAGATAAGAAAGGAGACGATAAGGCCTACAGCTATATGCCAATATATCGGGCACCCGTATAATATTATATAAACCTCGGCCCCGATGGGTTGCCAAGCGAGATATGTCAACAAGCAGTGAAATATCCATAATCCAGTGTGGAGATTTCAGTTACTCCCTGGCTGTCTTCTGAGTTGGTCTACGGCCCCGTCTGCTTGTATTCAAAGGGGATTCAAGGTCTGTGTTGAGTAATCATCAACCCCCTTCTGTACCAGCGACGTCCTTTCAACTTTATTCTGGCTACTGTTAGACGATTTGATTCAGTTTCAAAAGGGGCCTCCAGCACATACCAGGCTTCGAACTATCTCACTTCACCCTTTTAACTACCACAGATTCTTCTTAAACTTAAAAGTCTTAAGTATTTATGTCCCTTCGCAGCGCCTGATACCGAACGAATATTGTGGAAATGATCGTTGTTTTTTCAGAGATTAGATGGATTAGCATTTCCATTTCTGAAGGTAACGTTATTGTTCAGGATATTTCGTCCATTGCCAGCGCTATGAAAGGAAATAATTGTTTAAGGATCCACCCTAACAATCCCGACTCCCATCTTATCATAACTCAAAAATGAACTGAACAATCGAGCCGACATTTCTACCTTTTGGGAGGAGTCAACCAGTAATAGTGGTGGGAGTTTACAGCTCGATCGTCCCCACTAGGTCTCCCAGGGTTACAAAAGGCAGTGGGTTACAATTTATAGACTTTCCATAATGAACAAAATATACAGTAGTGTATTCCTACTTTCTTCAAAATTCTTTATTGACTTACCATTAGACCAATTCACTTTGATCAGAAATCTACTGTACAAACTACTCTTATATTTAATATATTTGCTATTATTCGAGAATGGATAATAAGTCGTAGGCGTCTGCATAAGCCTTTGACCGTCTTGGTGGTGTAATGGTTAAGGTGTCAAAAAATCTATGTGTGATAACCCAGGTTCGAATCCCGGAGGATCACATATATGTTTTCATTAATTTAATTGGAGGTGTTTGATGGTGTGGTGAAATTAATAAAAAAATAGATTATAACGCATACTCAGCTAGAAGAACTATATATTAGCTCTTCCAGGTGATTATATGTGTTATATTAGCGAATACATTAAATATACATATTAACCCTTTCAAGCTCCAATACGCGTTTCTGTTCTGTTTTCTGGCTACTATTGGACGATTTTATTCAGATTAGTAACGATATATGTCAGTCAAATGTTTGATTGAGATAGTATTTACCCTTTTGATACCCACAGAACCTTCCTAAGCTTCATAAAATCGTCTAATGATAGCCAAAATATACTGCTAAAACGCGTCAGAGCTTCAAGGGGTTAATCTAGTATATACAGTATACTGGCAAACTTAGGAAGTCCTCGATAGGTCTACAATGATTATAAAATCATAAATGTTATTTCTCATAAAGCAATTTAATCATAGTAAGTTCTACAAACCAATAAATAAACCCTTCCCCTCTTAAGGGAGCTCACCTCGCTTGTTCTCGCTTTCTCTCCCTCTCTCTTTGGCTTGTATTCATTCGGCCCCATTCAGCCCATGTCCCCTAATATGGATAATGGAACAGCGAAACTTGCTTCTGAGTTAAGCCGGTATCACACGAGAGCTTTTACAGTCAACATTCGATGATCAACATTTTTCTGGCAACATTTCTGGAATATTTTGCACTGGTATCGGAAACTAGACTGATAGTGGATGAATTTAGGCAACCGAAATATATTAAATGTTGACCTCATAAGCTGCTAGACCAGTGTTGAGAGAAAAAGCGCTCGTGTGATACCGGCTTAAGGCATATAGGCAATATTTTGACCTTGCATGGAAGTTGTGAGTTTTTTCGCACCCAAGAGATAATGGCATTATAATTGCTTCTACCTTATTATGTACTTAAGGGGGGTGACCTGCTTTTTTTTAGTTCTGTCCTTTTCTCTCTTTCTCTGGCTTGTAACCATTCGGCCCCATTCAGCCAACTATTTTAAGACGTTTATCCCCATCTAGGTGTCGATTTCTTCCTGGCGAGCGATAGCGAGCCAGCATTATATGAAGAAATCCGGCTTCGCCGGAAACATTTTTCTATCGAAAAATGTACAAATTTAGCCTGCTGTCAAACAAAAATAACAAATATGCTGGCTAGCTACCGCTCACCAGTAAAATATTGACACCTGGATGGGGATAAACGTCTTAAAACAGTAGGCTGAATGGGGCCAAATGGATACAAGCCAGAGAAAGATAGAAAAGGACAGAACCAAAACAGGTCACCCCCCTTAAAGTTATGACATGTTAGTTTGCATACTATTGTTCACCAGTCCCCATTCAAGTGTATGATATATTATACAGTATATGTATGGAGGATTATTATACAGTATATGTATGGAGGATTATTATACAGTATATGCATGGAGGATTATTATACAGTATATGTATGGAGGATTATTATACAGTATATGCATGGAGGATTATTATACAGTATATGCATGGAGGATTATTATACAGTATATGTATGGAGGATTATTATACAGTATATGCATGGAGGATTATTATACATAAGCATGGAGGATTATTATACAGTATATGCATGGAGGATTATTATACAGTATATGTATGGAGGATTATTATACAGTATATGCATGGAGGATTATTATACAGTATAAGCATGGAGGATTATTATACAGTATATGCATGGAGGATTATTATACAGTATATATATGGAGGATTATTATACAGTATATGTATGGAGGAGGATTATACAGTATATGTATGTGTTTGGGTAGAGGTTAACGAAGGTAGTGAGACCATAGTTATTGGAGTTATGTATAGACCGCCAAATATGAGTAGAAATGACGGAACGTCATTATGGGAGGAAATTAAAATGGCATCAAGGTTTAGCAATGTGTGCATTATGGGGGATTTTAATTTTCCGAATATAGATTGGCAGCATCAAATAGGAGACTCTGATTCTGAGGAGTTTATGGAGGTAGTACAAGATAGTTTTTTATTTCAATTCATAGATACGCCGACTAGAGGTAATAATATTCTCGATTTAGTTTTCAGTAACAATGAACATATGGTAAATAATGTAGAGATAGGGGACCACCTAGGAAATAGTGACCACAATTCTGTGTATTTTAATATACAATGGAAAGGTAATACCAGAGAGAATACAACATTAATACCTGACTTTAGAAAAGCCAATTATGGTGGGTTAAGAAGAGCCCTATTAGCCGACCCTATGGTCAAAAAATTAAGTCGATCCAGGTGTCCAAATGAGTGTACCCCTTCTCAGGCACCTGTCATCTTAAGTCAGGAAGAGACGTCAACCTTGGTAGATACATACGATTATTTTATCAAGTCAGTATTCAATGCACAAAATAAATACATCCCCAAAAGAAAATTTAGATCAACACAGAACCAACCCCAATGGATGAATAATAGACTATTAGATCTTCTAGGACAAAAGAGAGGAATATATAGAAAATTAGGAAAGGCGAAATTCACCTACTTGCTTACTATCAGAATCTATCAAGACAGGTCAAAAAGGATATTAGGAAAGAAAAAAGAAATTATGAAATTAAGGTTGCCAATGACTCAAAAAATAATCCTAAAGCTTTTTACCAACTATATAAATCCAAGGTTAGAGATGTAATTGGTCCCCTTAAAACTTCGATAGGAGAAATGACAGAAAATTATTTAGAAATGTGCAGTACATTAAATAGTCAATTTCTTTCCGTTTTCACTAATGAAAATTTGGCACAGTTTCCAGAAGTCCGTAAGGTATATTATAGCGATAGTATAGAAAATAGGTTAAGTACGGTTACTATAAGTAGAAATGATGTGCTTAAGGAAATTGACAGACTGAAACCTCATAAATCGCCTGGTCCTGATGAGGTATATGCTAGAGTATTAAAAGAATGTAGGGATGAGTTAAGTTACCCATTAACATTTTTATTTAACAAGTCATTGGAGACAGGTATAGTTCCAGAAGCTTGGAAGCTTGCAAACGTAGTTCCGAACTTCAAAAAAGGTGACAAATCAATAGCATCCAATTACATAAGAACATAAGAACATAAGAAAATGGGAGTCTGCAGAAAGCCGATTGGCCTAAGCAAGGCAGATCCCTGTCCCACACAACCCCAATTCGTTACAAAGCCCAATTATAGGCTTCACACTCTAATACCCTGAGGATCATCTTACCAAAACGGTTAGAGATTAACGCAGGATTATGGAGGTCTGCAGAGCGCTGATTGGCCCAACCCGGCTGATCCCCCTTCACACCCAACCCTTCTCGTCCATATGCTTATCCAATTTTATCTTAAAGCTCCCTACAGTTTTAGATCCCACTATAGCACTTGGTAGTCCATTCCACCCGTCTACAACTCTGTTACCAAACCAATACTTGCCTATATCTTTTCTGAAACGAAATTTATCTAATTTGAAACCATTGGTACGAGTTCTTTCGCTATCACTGAGCTTTAGTACATTTGCCATGTCCCCTTTGTTAATCCCACTAACCCACTTATACACCTCTATCATATCCCCTCTAACTCTGCGTCTCTCTAACGAATGTAAACCTAATTTCTTCAACCTTTCTTCATACGAAAGATTTCTAATATTATGGATAATTTTTGTCATTCTACGCTGTAGAATGTCCCATTAGTCTTACATCAATCATAGGAAAGCTACTAGAGTCAATTATTGCTAGTAAAATTAGAAACCACTTAGATACATTTAATTTAATAAATTCTTCTCAGCATGGATTCACTCAGGGACGTTCTTGCCTTACTAATTTGCTTAGTTTTTTCTCAGAGGTATATGAAGCAGTAGATAATGACAAGTCATATGATATTATATATTTAGATTTCAGTAAAGCTTTCGACAGAGTCCCCCATGAGAGATTGATGAGAAAGGTTGAGGCGCATGGAATAGGTGGGGCGTTGTTGGGATGGATTAGGTCATGGCTAATTGGTAGGAAGCAGAGAGTCAGCATAAATGGTACCAAGTCAGAATGGGGAGCAGTCAAAAGTGGTGTCCCCCAGGGATCTGTATTAGGTCCTCTGTTGTTTGTTATATACATAAATGACCTTGATTTAGGTATAACTAGTAGGATAAGTAAATTTGCAGACGATACCAAAATGGGGAGAACAATTGATTCAGATAGAGATATAGAGTGCCTCCAAAGGGATCTAGATACCTTACACGAATGGTCAGTAAATTGGCAGATGAAGTTTAACATTGACAAATGCAAGGTATTAAAGATAGGGAAGATGTATACAAATGTTAAATATAAACTAGCTAATGTGGAATTAGAAAACTCGAATTGTGAGAAAGATCTAGGTGTGTTTGTTAGCAATGATTTGAAGCCTAGACAACAGTGTATAAGCGTTCGAAACAAGGCAAACAGGATTCTCGGGTTCATCTCTAGGAGTGTGAGTAACAGAACTGCTGATGTTATCTTAAAACTTTACTTGTCATTAGTGAGACCCCATATGGATTATGCTGTTCAATTTTGGTGTCCTTATTACAGAATGGACATAGATTCATTGGAGAGAGTACAACGTAGAATGACAAAAATGATCCATAATATTAGAAATCTTCCGTATAAAGAAAGGTTGAAGAAATTAGGCTTACATTCGTTAGAGAGACGCAGAGTTAGAGGGGATATGATAGAGGTGTTCAAGTGGTTTAGTGGGATTAACAAAGGGGACATGACAAATGTACTAAAGCTCAATGATAGCGAAAGAACTCGTACCAATGGTTTCAAATTAGATAAATTTCGTTTCAGAAAAGATATAGGCAAATATTGGTTTGGTAACAGAGTTGTAGATGGGTGGAATGGACTACCAAGTGCTATAGTGGGATTAAAAACGATAGGGAGCTTTAAGATAAAATTGGATAAGCATATGGACGAGAAGGGTTGGGTGTGAAGGGGGATCAGCAGGGTTGGGCCAATCAGCGCTCTGCAGACCCCCGTAATCCTGCGTTAATCTCTAACCGTTTTGGTAAGATGATCCTCAGGGTATTAGAGTGTTGAGCCTATAATTGGGCTTTGTAATTGGGGTTGTGTGGGACAGGGATCTGCCTTGCTTAGGCCAATCGGCTTTCTGCAGACTCCCATTTTCTTATGTTCTTATGTTCTTATTATTATACAGTATATATATGGAGGATTATTATACAGTATATGCATGGAGGATTATTATACAGTATATGCATGGAGGATTATTATACAGTATATGCATGGAGGATTATTATACAGTATATGTATGGAGGATTATTATACAGTATATGTATGGAGGATTATTATACAGTATATGTATGGAGGATTATTATACAGTATATGCATGGAGGATTATTATACAGTATATGCATGGAGGATTATTATACAGTATATGTATGGAGGATTATTATACAGTATATGCATGGAGGATTATTATACAGTATATGTATGGAGGATTATTATACAGTATATGCATGGAGGATTATTATACAGTATATGCATGGAGGATTATTATACAGTATATGCATGGAGGATTATTATACAGTATATGTATGGAGGATTATTATACAGTATATGTATGGAGGATTATTATACAGTATATGCATGGAGGATTATTTTACAGCATAGATGTGTGTGAATTTGTGTTTTGTGTGTGTGTGTTCATTGTTTTCTGTTGTGTTGTCCCTATTCTGGCTCTGTCTCTCTCTCTCTCTCTCTCATATATATATATATATATATATGTTGTTACGTATCTTGATCCTCAAGTGGTTAACTTGATGAATCTAGATACCACAGAGATATATATTAAGGTATCAGTCAGCTGAAGGCAAAACAAAAGTAAAATCTAATAAAATTATTTTCTGTTGTTGCTTCCTTTCCTTTTGGATCTTAGGACTTAGTATCCTTTATTGACTGATACTCTTTAATTATGAAAAATACTGAAACTAATTAAAGTCATGTAGTATTTATAAAGAATTATTATTTAACCGAAGCTTAGTAGGCTATGGTTATGAACCGAAGAAGTTATATCTAAAGAAAGACTATTAATTCTATAAAAAGTCTTGAAAGATAAATATTAAAGTAAGAATATTTCTGTCTCTTACCCTTTTTGAAATGAATAGATAGTTTTCTTATATGTCCTTTTATTTATATTTAATGTAATTATTCTTGGTTCTTGTCTTACGTTAACAGTATTATATTATTATTATCATCAGGATTTATATCAAAGTCACATAAAAAGTTAGATATATATTTAATAATTAGTTAATGTATTTCTTAACCACGTAACATTGAGGTTTGATTATGAGTAAATTCAGTTACAGGATCGCTTCATAGATTCGATTCAGGTCTCACTCAAATAATATGAAAAGCAAAAATAATATTTTGAAGCTAAAAGAATTTTCTTCAGCTTAGGAAATCACTAGAAGTAATATTAACACAGCCATGTTAGTCTAAAGCGATATTACTAATATGAGACAATAGCATCACCGTACTAAGCACCGTTAAGCAATGTAAGCTTAATTAAAAGAAAATGAAAGAACTCGTAAGTATTAATATAAAACAATAGTATTACTTTCATCATAACCCAATTACTTAAAGAGTTGCTTTAGTCCACAAGTTAGTCAACTAAAATAGTTAAGTACATAATAATAGCGTTAACGTTAATTCCCAATCACATAATTATCTCACTAACCAACATAACGTAAGTGTTTACACCGAACACACACTTATATAATCTGACTGACAGTCACAAACCCATTATAATACTTCACCCGGTCTTCCTCCAGCTGCAAGTTCACCTTCCCCAACTCCAAATGAGACTGATTTGAATGCCCACTACTCGGGTCTTATATACTAAACAATGATGGTGTAGGAACGAATCAGGAGGCGAGTGATGGTGCGCGCCCCTATCATAGCTCCTCGAGTTGCATAGCTGGTGCGTGGACCAATGGAGTCTCCTGGCGTCGATCATACGTCATAGCGTCGGGTCATCAAAGTAGTTTGCAGGGTCCCCTATGACGCATGCAGGTGTGAAGGCTTGTTTGCTGGTATGCGGGCGAGCTGGTTTCCCACTCGCTGGTTCGCTCGCTAGTCTGCTTCGCCGCTTGGGTAGTTTGACACTCCTTCAACTCTAATTCTAACTCTTAAATTAACATACAGGGCTCCGTACGTCAGAATATATATATATATATATATAACGGGTATATGTTCCCCTCAGGGTGCCTTATCTACCACTGAATATGCCTGTGATAGAAGTGAAGCAGTTGGATATCCCCTGCCTCAAGTTGGGAGAGGGGCCGCACTGGGAGGCTCACAACAATGCCCTCCTCTTCGTGGAGTGCCATAAAAAGAACATCAGGCGCCATTTTGTTGACACCGGCCGCCACCAGGTCCTGCATGTTGGTAAGTTGGCCACACCTATTCGGCGGCCACACATTTTCTGAAGGGGGGTGACCTGCTTTTTTGTTCTCTCTCCTTTTCTCTCCCTTTCTCTGGCTTGTATCCATTCGGTCCCATTCGGCCTACTGTTTTTAGACATCCCCATCCAGGTGTTGATTTCTTCCTGGCGAGCGATAGCAAGACAGCATTGTTTGGAGAAATCCGGCTTTGCAGAAGGAATTTTTCTATCGAAAATTTTACAAATTTAGCCTGCTGCCAAAAATATTTTTAAAAATATGCTGGCTCGCTACCGCTCACCAGGAAATAATCGACATCTGAATGGGGATAAACGTCTTAAAACAGTAGGCTGAATGGGGCCGTATGGATACAACTCAGAGAGAGAAAGAACGAGGTGGGCCCCCTTAACCCATTCAGTACCAGTAACATCCTATTAATGTAAGTCTGCCAACTATTAGACGATTATAATTATTCAGTATTAATTATTCATATTAATTATTCAGTATTAAGTATTCAGTATTAATTATTCAGTATTAAAAGGGGTCTCCAGCAATTGACAGGCTTCAAATGATCTCTCTTAGCCTTTTCTACGACCACAGATCCTTCTTAAACTGCACAACAAAACGTCTAAATATAGCTAGAATACAATTAAAAAGACGTCGCTCGCCAGGAAGAAAATCGACACCTAAATAGCACGAAAGGTCCTAATATTGACAAATAAATGGGGGTGAAAGGTCTTAGAATCGCTAAACTAATGGACCAAACATCTGAAAATCTGAAAACCAATGGGGCTAAACACGAGGGAGAAGGGGGCCAGAATAACCAGCCCATCTCCCCTTAAGGGGGGTGACCTGCTTTTTGTTATTTCTGTCCTTTTCTCTCTTTCTCTGGCTTGTATCCATTCAGCCCCATTCAGCCAACTATTTTAAGACGTTTATCCCCATCTAGGTGTCGATTTCTTCCTGGCGAGCGATAGCGAGCCAGCATTATATAAAGAAATCCGGCTTCGCCGGAGACATTTTTCTATCGAAAATTTTACAAATTTAGCCTGCTGTCAAACAAAACTAAAAAATATGCTGGCTCGCTACCGCTCACCAGTCAAAAGTTGACATCTGGATGGGGATAAACGTCTTAAAACAGTAGGCTGAATGGGGCCAAATGGATACAAGCCAGAGAAATATAGAAAGGGACGGAACAAAAACAGGTCATCCCCCTTAACATCCATAGCTCTTGTAACGTGTACAAAGAATACTAAGTCAAATTTGAGATAGACAAATATTTAACCCTTTCAAGCTCCAATGCGCGTTTCTGTTCTGTTTTCTGGCTACTATTAGACGATTTTATTGAGATTAGTAATGGTATACGGAAGTCAGAGGGTTGATTGAGATAGTATTTACCCTTTTAACACCCACAGATCCTTCCTAAGCTGCATAAAAATCGTCTAATGATAGCCAAAATAAAACTGCTAAAACGCGTCAGAGCTTCAAAGGGTTAACATGTTTAAATTTTAGATATATGAAAGCATTGATAAAATTACGAACAAATAATATCAGATTGTCAGTCCAAAAAAAAAAAAATGCAAACAAGACGGCAAAGAAGTAAATAACCCAGCCAACTCTAAAAAAAAAAAAAAAAAAAAAAAAAAATTGAAAAATAAAAAAAAAATATGAAATAGAAAATAAAAATAAAAATAGGAAAAATGGGGATTGGGCCTGAGCATATAGATAGATAGATAGATAGAACTCTAATGGCATTGAACCCAATAATGAATCTGCATCTCAACCTCACAGTGACGATGTACGGTCGCGCTAATAAGTCATGTCCGAGCTGTCATTACGTTTGGCTTGCTCTGTGCTGTGTTAATGTCTGTCAGATGTTGATTAGGGTGGGTAAGTGTAGGAACAGGTTTGTATATTTCACTCGATATCAAGAAATGAAGCTTAGATATTGCTGATACTAATTATTAATCAAAACATACTTGGTGCCGAGACATCACTTTTATAGAAAATTATATTCATAGATTGGTTTCCAGAGATATATTTTTATAGTTAGAAATAGGTGAAGTGGGCTAGAGACTATTGTATCCGAGTGTACATACAAATTATTATGTTTTTTACACCAACCAACTTCACATCTAAACTCAATTAATGAAATCAACAAATACGTGTGGCATTCCAAGGACTCATACCTAGGATACTCACATCGAAATTCCGCGCACTATGCATTACGCTATCAATGCAGTTAAAACTAACAAACCGTGAAGGGAGTGCATGCTTCAGGATGTTGGGGACGAATACCACTATGTTCTGTCCTTTTCTATCTTTCTCTGGCTTGTATCCATTTGGCCCCATTCAGCCTACTATTTTAAGACGTTTATCCCCATCCAGGTGTCAATTGTTTACTGGTGAGCGGTAGCGAGCCAGCATATTTTTTAGATGTTTTTTACAGCAGGCTAAATTTGTACATTTTCGATAGAAAAATTTCTTCGGCGAAGCCGGATTTCTTCATATAATGCTGGCTCAAATAGATCTTTAGTCTAATAGATCTTCGTACAATATAATAAAACTAAATAAATTAAATCGAGAAATAGAGGAAACTCGGCATATCACGGCCTAAGATAGCTAAAGGGTCCAATTTAAGGGGAGATGGGTCGTTTTTCTGGTCCCCCTCCTTCCTCATGTTTAGCCCCATTTGTTTTTAGATTATAAGACGTTCGGCCCATTAGTTTGACGATTTTAACATCTTTCACCCCATTTTGTTGTCAATTGTATGACCTTTCGTGCCATTTAGGTGTCGATTTTATCTTGGCGAGCCATTGCGAGCCTGAAATTTTAAGAGGAACCAGCCTTCGGTCGGGATATTTTCTACCAAAATGATTTACAAATTTATCTTGAAAGGGGTCTAGACTGTAGAGGGTGTTTATTTAAGCTTGATGGAGGCAACTAAAAAATAATTGAACATAGGCCTATACATTAATGAACATAGGCCTATACATTAATGAACATAGGCCTATACATTAATAAATGAACATAGGCCTATACATTAATTGACCAAAAAAATAGCCACTGTCCCCTTAACCGCTTCTGTACCGACGAGGTCTTCTTTTATTTTAATCAAACTATATTAAGACGATTTTAGGCTGTTTACGAAGGGCCTGTGGTAGTAAAAAGTGTTAAATAAGATAGTTCGAAGCTTGTTAATTGCTGGAGGTCCTTCGTAAGCTGAGTAAAATCGACTGTTATTAGCCAGAATAAAATCAAAAGGACATCAGCCGCACTGAAAGGATTAATTTAACCCTTTCTGTACCGGTGACGTCCTTTTCATTATATTCTGGCAACTATTAGACGATTTGACACCATTAATTGCTCTTTCCATTCACATATGCATAGCCTACGTGAGTTAACATAAGAACATAAGAAAATGGGAGTCTGCAGAAAGCCGATTGGCCTAAGCAAGGCAGATCCCTGTCCCACACAACCCCACTTACAAAGCCCAATTATAGGCTCAACACTCTAATACCCTGAGGATCATCTTACCAAAACGGTTAGAGATTAACGCAGGATTACGGGGGTCTGCAGAGCGCTGATTGGCCCAACCCTGCTGATCCCCCTTCACACCCAACCCTTCTCGTCCATATGCTTATCCAATTTTATCTTAAAGCTCCCTATCGTTTTTAATCCCACTATAGCACTTGGTAGTCCATTCCACCCATCAACAACTCTGTTACCAAACCAATATTTGCCTATATCTGTTCTGAAACGAAATTTATCTAATTTGAAACCATTGGTACGAGTTCTTTCGCTATCACTGAGCTTTAGTACATTTGTCATGTCCGCTTTGTTAATCCCACTAACCCACTTGAACACCTCTATCATATCCCCTCTAACTCTGCGTCTCTCTAACGAATGTAAGCCTAATTTCTTCAACCTTTCTTTATACGGAAGATTTCTAATATTATGGATCATTTTTGTCATTCTACGTTGTACTCTCTCCAATGAATCTATGTCCATTCTGTAATAAGGAAACCAAAATTGAACAGCATAATCCATATGGGGTCTCACTAATGACAAGTAAAGTTTTAAGATAACATCAGCAGTTCTGTTACTCACACTCCTTGAGATGAACCCGAGAATCCTGTTTGCCTTGTTTCGAACGCTTATACACTGTTGTCTAGGCTTCAAATCATTGCTAACAAACACACCTAGATCTTTCTCACAATTCGAGTTTTCTAATTCCACATTAGCTAGGCCTAGTTTATATTTAACATTTGTATGCATCTTCCCTATCTTTAATACCTTGCATTTGTCAATGTTAAACTTCATCTGCCAATTTACTGACCATTCGTGTAAGGTATCTAGATCCCTTTGGAGGCACTCTATATCTCTATCTGAATCAATTGTTCTCCCCATTTTGGTATCGTCTGCAAATTTACTTATCCTACTAGTTATACCTAAATCAAGGTCATTTATGTATATAACAAACAACAGAGGACCTAATACAGATCCCTGGGGGACACCACTTTTGACTGCTCCCCATTCTGACTTCGTACCATTTATGCTGACTCTCTGCTTCCTACCAATTAGCCATGACCTAATCCATCCCAACAACGCCCCACCTATTCCATGCGCCTCAACCTTTCTCATCAATCTCTCATGGGGGACTCTGTCGAAAGCTTTACTGAAATCTAAATATATAATATCATATGACTTGTCATTATCTACTGCTTCATATACCTCTGAGAAAAAACTAAGCAAATTAGTAAGGCAAGAACGTCCCTGAGTGAATCCATGCTGAGAAGAATTTATTAAAGAAGAATTTATTAAAGTTGCAGTTGGGATGTGTGTACATGTTTATATTGATATGCAGGATTCGAAGTTGCATAATAAATCGTAGGCAGTGTCCACCATTCTTTAACTGCCTTCGTGGTGTAATGCATAAGGTGTTGATATTCGGTGTGAGCGTCTTGGGTTCGAATCCACGGACTGCCACATGTGTTTGTAATATTTCATTAATCGATTTTAGGAGTAGAGTTGGTTGTTGGATAGAACATAATAATTATTATTATTATTATTATTATTAGTATTAGTATTATTTTTATTAGTATTATTATTACTCAGCTTGGGAATGATATTTTCCAATAAACAGGCTGCAGATTATCTCAATTAATTCATTTACCTGCTATATATATCCTTCCTAAGCTGAATAAAATCGTTTTAATGTACCAGTAGCTGGAATAAAATCGTTAAGACGTCGCCGGTACAAAAGGGGTTAAGGG
The DNA here is from genome assembly GCA_032716605.1 of Paralithodes platypus. NCBI lineage: Eukaryota > Metazoa > Arthropoda > Malacostraca > Decapoda > Lithodidae > Paralithodes > Paralithodes platypus. The sequence goes on along the minus strand of CM064546.1, from coordinate 3,113,467 downwards.
GGAGGTAGTCGCTTTTACTGGACACCCTTCTCCCTCATGTTTAGCATATATTTCGAGATTATATGACGTTCGTTCCATTAGTTTGGCGATCTTCATACCTTTCGCCCCATTTCTTTGTCAATATTAAGACCTTTCGTGCCATTTAGGTGTCAATGTTTTCCCTGGCGAGCGATAGCGAGCCTGTAATTATAAAAGGAAAATTGTTGTACAAATTTATCTTGAAATGGGTCCAGGCTTTTTTTTTTTTTTTTTCTTCTTCTTGATGGAGGTCTAGCGAAGAAACTCAAACATAAATTAACAAATAAATACCATAGGCTAAGAAACCAGCACTACTCCCTTAACCCCTTCTGTACCGCGGACGTTTTTTTTAATTTCTTACTAGCTATATTTAGACAATTTAGTGCAGTTTAGGAAGGATCTGTGGTAGTAAATACGGTTAAATGAGATAATTCGAAGTCTGTTAATTGCTGGAGGCCCTTTTAAAACTGAATACAATCATCTACGGTAGCCATAATTAAGTTAAAGAGACATCGCCGGTACAGAAGGGGTTATAATAATAATAATAATAGTTCTTAAAGCTAGCGCATGCTAAGCCAGCTAAGGATAGCCCAATAATGTCGATTAGGAGTATTTCCATTGGGGTCCTGTACTACTACCCCATCCCCTTGCTCATGAGGGATGGTAACGACTCAGTGCTTGTGAAAAATCTTTAATGCGCCGAGCGTGGGCACAATCCCGGGCCTTCTGGGTGGAAGTCCAAGACGCTAGTCACTACACCCAACCTGAGCTTATTACCGACCTCATCAGTACATTTAACCCTTTGAGCACCAGCGACGTGGGTTATATTTTATTGTAGCTTTATCTAGACAATATTATGGTTGGTTGGTTGTTGTTGTTGGAGGAGGACGGCTGGACACATGCTCGCTGTATTTCTCCAGTTTATGCTTACCAGTGTGGTTTAAGGAGAGCCGAGAGGTAGTCAGAGGTGCCATAAAGGTCTGCAGTCTAATGTGGTAAAGTATCATAGCGCAGAAATGTCTCAAACGGTTGCAACAAGGAGTTCTGTGGGACGTGGGGGAAGGGGAAAATGCCGCGGTACACCTAAACAAAGAAGCCTGACGCACCTACATCAAGCAACAGCGTCTGCTTCTGTAATGAGTCCTGATGTTCATACAAATAACAGTCCAGGACAACAGACCACAGGTGAGAAAAACCAATGTGCAGGTGGTCAAAATGGGGTATGTACATATTCACAAGCATCGGGCCCCTGTGACTGGATAGCGTGTGACGGCTGTTCAAAGTGGTATCATTGCAAATGTGTTGACATGTCCAAGGAGGTTTACAACTTTTTCAACAGCAATGGTAGAGCATACATTTGCACTGGATGTTCAAGCGATGTTCCGGATCTTTTCAATGCTAAGAACTTTCTCAAGGACTTAGGCAGCAAGATGAAGGAAATAGAAACAGAAATGACAAACATGAAGGATAAAATAGAAAACCTGGAAACAAAAACAGATTACCGTGAAAATGAAGAGTTTAGAGAGGCAGTCCAAAATCAGATAAGTGAATTCCATGCAGATGAAAAAGAAAAGGCTTTCAGAAGGCCTAATCTAATCTTGACGGGCATGCCAGAATCAAGGGCCGAGGACCCAAATGAAAGATTCAATGACGACATCTCCACTCTGAAGGATATAGTGAAGGACCTGAGTATAGACGGGGAAGTGGAAGTCAAATCCCTGGTTAGACTAAGAAAGCCCTCCCACGCTCCGCAGCCAAGTGAGACTGACAAAGTTTGGCCTAGAATTCTCAAAGTGGTCCTAAGGGACGAGGAAATGAAATGGAAAATTTTAAAGGAAAGCAGCAAACTGAAGGAGATGGACAGACCAAACAGGAGAAACATCAGAATAATGCCAGATCGCACAATTAAAGAAAGGCAGGCACACACCAAGCTGGCAAAGGAAAGGGATGAAAAAAACGGAGTACTGACAAGGCAGGGAAACATGAGGAAAAAGTGGATCGTAGTGAGCGGGCGGTTGAAGCTGGTCACGGTACAGGAAGCCGGCCGAACAGGACGTGTCCCCACACCTCCACGGAGTCCTACCACCGTGACCCAATCAGGAACGCCCCCGTCCGGACTAGCCCACCCTGCAGTCCCACCGGTTACCCCACAGAACCAGAACTCGGGCCTAGCGCTTCCACCACCACTGCAGTAAACCCAATAGAGGAGCTCACCTGTATATACACTAATATAGATGGGGTTAATACCAAAAATAAAAGTGATCTCTTAGGATTAGTTATAAGTAAGGATAAACCACATATTATATTTGTTTCAGAGACTAAGTTAAGTCCAGAGGAATCGTCTGCCTGGTACTTCGATTGTGAATCATACACGGTATACAGGAAGGACAGAGCAACAGGGGGCGGAGGAGGCGTCACCATCTTGGTGAGAAGGGACGTACCTTCATCGCAGTGTTCATACAACGTCCAGGAAAATGTTGAAGCTGTCATGTGTGAGTTGAGTATTGGAGGAAACTCTACCCTCTTGGGATGTATGTACAGGCCACCAAACTCAACAGAAGACTACAATAGCAGTATCAGGCAGACCTTGCTTGAAGCATGCAATATTGGAGTAAATCAGGTGCTAATTTGCGGAGATTTTAACTTTAAGGAAATTGATTGGGAAAATCACTACGTACACGGGGGACCAAGGAGCGAACAAACAAAGTTCTACGAAACCTGCCAGGATGCCTTTATCCACCAGCATGTAGCAGAGTTCACTAGAGCCCGAGGAAGCGATACCCCATCACTTTTAGATCTCATCCTGACCAAGAATTAATTAGAGATAAGTAACATAGAGTACAAAGCTCCAATTGGAGCCATTGATCACAGTGTCATAGTTTTCAAAATGGCTGTGGATGGTGCTCTGCACTGTGATGATGAAGGTAATAAGAAACTTTTTCACAAGGGTGACTATGTACAAGCAAACCATATGTTCAGCAATGTTGACTGGGAGATACTGAGGAACAGCAGTGTTGAGGAGACCTGGGAAGGCATCTTGGAAGTATACAACAAGGTAGTACAAACTTGCGTTCCGCTTCAGACAACTCGGAGAGGAACGAAACCAAAGCCCAAATGGATGACACAGAGAGTTCTGTGTAAAATAAGACAGAAAGAGGATGCCTGGAAGAGATACCGACAGAGGAGAAACAGAGCAAGATACAGAGCGTACTGCAAAAGAAGGAACGAGTCAACACAAGCAGTCAGAGAGGCAGTTTATCAGTTTGAAAAGTCCCTTGCACAGGAAGTCAAAGAAAAACCACGTGCCTTCTATGCATACGCGAGAAGCAAAACCCGGATCAAAGAGGCTGTGTCCAAGCTCAAACACCCCAATGGAACCTTAACAAACACCCCCCAGGAGGCAAGTGAACTCCTAAATAAAGAATTCCAAAAGGTCTTCATACGAGAGCCAGAAACGGACATTCCGAATGTTCAAAACCAATTTGATGGTGTCGGGATAGGTCACTGTGATTTCACCGAGGACGAGGTAAGAAAATGTCTGGAAGGCCTGAGAGAAAACTCTGCTCCAGGACCTGATGGGATTCACCCGAGGGTGTTAAAGGAGTGCGCATCCTCGCTTGCATTTCCTCTCAGGCTGCTGTTCAGAAAGACCCTCACCGACAGAATTATACCTGAGGACTGGAGGAAGGCAAATGTCACTCCAATATACAAAAAAGGTGACAAGTCAAATCCATTAAACTACCGCCCAGTCAGCCTTACTTCAGTTCCATGCAAGATAATGGAGAAATTGCTAAAGCAAAGGATAGTTACACTTAGTTGTATTCCGTCCGTTAGTGACACAGTTGAGCTGGGGCTCCACTGCGGTGAAATAGTGAATCATCTGGAAAACAACAATCTCCTCAGCAGTTCCCAACACGGTTTCAGATCAAGGAGGTCCTGCGTAACGCAGCTGCTCAAATATTTTGAGGAATTAGAAGATACCATGGACGAGGGGGATGACGTTGATGTGGTTTACTTAGACTGCAGAAAAGCCTTTGACACTGTCCCCCATCTCCGTCTACTCAAGAAACTACAGGCAGTCGGGATATCAGGAGACATCATAAAATGGATCGAGAACTTCTTGAGTCGGAGAATTCAACGAGTTGTCAACAGGGGCGCACCCTCAGAATGGCTGGGGGTCTGGAGTGGAGTACCTCAAGGCAGTGTGCTGGGGCCAGTTCTCTTCCTTGTTTTCATAAATGACCTCATGGATACAGTTCAGTCAGACAGCAAGCTCTTCGCAGACGACGCCAAGCTGTACAGGAGAATTAAGTCCCCGCTGGACAGAGAAGGACTACAGGAGGACATTACCAGGCTGGAAGAGTGGAGTAAAAAGTGGCTACTAGAATTTAATGAGGAGAAATGCAAGGTCATGCACATGGGACGGAGGAACCCAGAGTACCAATACCACATGAAGAATAATCCGCTAACCACCACAGAGGAGGAAAAAGACCTAGGAATTTATGTCACCCCGGATTTGAAGCCAGCAGTACAAGTGGCCAAGGCAGCAGCCAGTGCCAACTCGTTGGTAGGACTTCTAAGGAAAACATATACATACATGGATTCAGAGATGTTTCTCCCTTTGTACAAATCCCTAATCAGACCTCGACTGGAATACAGTATCCAGGCATGGTCTCCATATACCCGTCGAGACATCAACAAGTTGGAACAAGTACAGCGGAGAGCCACTAAACTGGTTCCCGAGTTGTCCGAAATGCCATATGAGTTGCGACTGGAGCGTCTTGGACTAACGACATTGGAGCAGAGAAGGAAACGAGGAGACATGATCCAGACCTATAAGATAATTCATGGCATAGATGCGGTCAAGGACGGGCACTTTTTGACAATTGCATCAAGAGAAAACCAACCAAACACCCGAGGACACAGACTGAAGCTGGCCAAGGTCAGGCACAGAACCACGAAGAGGAACAACTTTTTTAGTGCTAGGATTGTAAACAACTGGAATAGTCTCCCAGAGGAAGTAGTTACGAGTCAGAGTGTAAATGTTTTTAAAAATAATTATGACCGGTATGAGACTGAAAGATTGAGAAGAGGCAACCTTTATGAGCATTGACTCCTCTGCCTCTTAAACTATCACTAAGGTAAGCGATCACTAAGGTAAGCGAGCTTAGGAAGGATCTGGGGTGCTTCAAACGGTGGGTTCAGATAGTTTTTGAAGTCTTATTATGGCTGGAGGTACTTCCCAAGCTAAATAATATCATCAAATAGTAGCCAGAATAAAATATAATGGATGACATTCAATACTCATGGTAAGGGTTCTAAATACCTTTAGAAATAACGTGCATTTCGCAATTCAACTTATAAAAATGTGGGTTCATGAAAAATAGTTTAGTTTGGAGTCCTATTATCGTTTTCTCTTAGCGCGCTAGCTTTTAAGAAAACGAACAAAATGTAGTATTTGATGGGTAGCTGCTTTATTTGTACTGACATTCAAGTTGCTTCCTGTATAGTTTTCCATATATTTTGATTGACTATGTACTATAAACTCTGTTGCATTGTATAATATGTTGCACGGCCTTCAGCAACAACGTTCCCCAAAGTGTTGGGGCTTGTACTGAGTGGTAAATAAAGAATATGAAACAAAAAATCAAGTTTAATTATGAAATGCACGTAATTTCTAAAGGCATTTTTTCCATTCTAGATCCTATACCATGAGTATTTATGGACTGATATACTTCTAATGATGCACAGATGTGCAATATACCTATATACGCAATATGTCATACACAAAATTGAGTTATTGACATTGGTGAATCTTACCCAGAATGTTTGTGGCCAACATTTTGAGATTGTTTATAGATTAATTTATGAATATAGGTCTATGTTCAACAAATTTTTTAAGCACTCTCTACTGATGAAAACTACACATTCAAGCGACATGTTGTGTATGTAGGCCCTATGCTTTAAGAATGCACCATACAAATGTCAAGAGGTTTCAAAAGATATTAGATTTCATTTATATTATTTTTTTCCGAAAAAAACAAAAAATTAAACAAACAATAAAAACAAAATTATCATTGAAAAGCAACCAATTTCGGTGAAAATATAGAGGATACTACTACAAACTAATAGAATAACAAACATGTTGCAACATCATAACATTAAGGGGTTTGGGTGTTTTTTGGAATTGGGGCGAATTTGGGGGAAATGGTGTGGCCTACCCTTAATAAGATCTTTCGCCTCATTTCCCTGTCAATAGTAAGACCTTTCGTGCCATTTATGTGTTTATTTATTTCCTCGCGAGCGACATCGAGCCTGTATTTAAAGATTAACCGGCCTCTAGCCAGGATTTTTTTTCTATTTAAAAATGTACAAATTTATCTCGAAGGGGGGTCTTTGGGGGCGTTTTATAAAGCTGGAGATCTAACGAGAAAAATAAAAAAATAAGTAGGCTAAGTAAATAGATATATAGAGCAAACAATATACCCTACTCCCCTTAAGAAAATATATTATATTGTGATTGATTTCCGGAACAGATGATGATGGAGAGTATATGGCCGTGACCTTTGCCATCCCTGTGGAGGGTAGTGGTGGTGACCTGTTGGTGATAGGTCTTGGTAACACTGTGGCTGTGGTGCGGTGGTCACCCTCCAGTCCCTCTGACGAGCTCACCGTCAAGGCTACCAACCTTACCCGTGTTGAAGGCTACCACTTGAACGACGCCAAGTGTGATCCTCAGGGACGACTATGGGCAGGTAAAGGCTAAATAGTTGAATAAAATTCTACCTGTTAGTTTCTCACATGACTGACTACTGACTACTGATACCAACTCTCAGAAACACCTCCTCCTCTTATTCATTTCCCTACACTTAACAAGCAAACCACACATCTTACCAACACACCTAAATTACCTCTAACGTACCTTGATTTTGGCTCTCTATCACTCTGTCAACCTTGGGAAGTGGGGGGGGGGGGTGACACTTGTCTTTCGTCTACTGCATTCACATAGACAAAATAACTGTAATGTTCTGGGGCCAGATTCCCTAAAGCTGCCTATGAATTACCTGAAGTGCGTTCAGTACACCCAAACATGCAAACGTGATAGCCCTAATGAGCGTGGTAGCTCTACTGAACGTGATAGCCCTACTGAACGTGATAGCCCTACTGAACGTGATAGCCCTACTGAACATTATAGCCCTATTGAACCTGATAGCCCTACTGAACGTGATAGCCCTACTGAACGTGATAGCCCTACTGAACGTGATAGCCCTACTGAACATTATAGCCCTATTGAACCTGATAGCCCTACTGAACGTGATAGCCCTACTGAACGTGATAGCCCTACTGAACGTGATAGCCCTACTGAACGTGATAGCCCTACTGAACGTGATAGCCTCTGATTCGACGATTGCTCAGATAGAAACACTATCGCCTTGATAGAGTGTACTGAACACACCCCTGGTCCATAGATGCTCGAAAAGACTTTGGACGATCTTAATTTTCGAAACCCATTAACGCCATCAGACAGTATACTAGGACCATACGGCGGGAGAGTGTAGATACCAGAGAAGGGGTGTTGTAGATAGAGGAAGCTGTTGGAATGGCTTTGGTATGTGTCAATAGTCTGTATACGTCGTCGAGGTGTCCCCCGACTGGGTGCAAACATGATAATGCATGCTAAGACGTACTACCACACCCACTAAATGTCCGCCACGGCTGGGATCGAACCCGATGTCAGAATGCAATTCATAAAACACATGTAAGGACTGGGGCTTGTCCTATCTTCAATAAATCTTACGCCATCGGCTGAGATACTATTTCTAAGGTTTCTGATTTCGTTGTTGTTAGTATCTTATAATTTATATAGTTATTTATCTTTATTGTTGTATTCTTCATGTATTTATTTATCCAGGACGACCTAGATGTGTGTGATTTTGTGTTTTGTTTTGTTTTGTTTTTATGATGTGTTGTGATGTCCCTGTTCGGGCTCTGTCTCGAGTTGGCCACCCCCATAATAAAAAAAAATAATAATGGGGAAAGTGCCAGAGTATATACAGTACATACATACATACTGTACATTAGTATTATATTTATTTATTTTATTGTTTCATTTTATTATAAATATTTGTTTAATTATTATCATAGTATCATAATTATTATCATATACTTATTTACTTATTTTGTTTGCAGGTACTATATCTCCTTTCGACAGCAAGTGTGGGCCCCTTGAGTTGAACACCGGAGCGCTATACAGAATTGATCACAAGCTGGTCTCTACGACATGGCTGAAGGTTAGATTTCACTATAGTCCATTCATTCTAGTTTGGGCAGAAATCGTAAACTCTATCCTCTGTAACTCAAAAATGGCGAGAGCAAATGAGCTGTCAATTTATACACATATTCCCTAGCCAAGTCTTCCTATGTGGTAGAAAAATTAGCTTGATAACTCTAGTCCTTTCTTAGTTACAGAGGTTAGAGGTTACGATCTCTGCCCAACCTAGAATGAACGGACTATAGGCATTATTATTATGTTGTTATTTATCCCTCCATTGGTAATGTTTTGTGTGCCTTTTATCAAGCCATGTAGACATTTCTTAAGGGGATATATGTATTTATATGTGCATTTACATATATATTCATCATCTTCTATATTTTCCTTCCAAGACCTCCATCAAGCTTAAAAAATATCCCCTAGAGGCCTAGACCCTTCATCGAGATAAATTTGTACATTCCTTTCTTATTTTTGTACAAAAAATCGACATCTAAATTGCACAGGTCGTAAAATCACCAAAGTAATGGAGCGAACGTCTTAAAATCTCTTAACTAATGGGGCTCAAAATTAGGGAGAAGGGGGTTCCGTACAAAAAAAAATCCCCTTAATATCTACTTTTTTTTTTTTTTTTTTTTTTTTTTTTTAAGAGACAATGAACGGAGGAAGGAAAAACACAGATAAAACAAAAAGGTCCATGTGCCTAAAGGCATCCTCCATTCATAAAATGTTTGTAACAACTGGATTTAAACATTTGTTGATTGTAAGTTTGTGGAAAGCAATTCGAGGGAAGTGAATTCCAAAGAGTAGTAGCTCTGGGGATAAATGAATTCTGATAAGCAGAAGTTCTGCATTGTGGAGGAGAAAGTGTAAATTCATGGGCGCTCTCAGCTGCCCTAGTTCTACGGGGAAAGATGTGGAGAGGCGGCACAATTGAAGCAAGTTCCTCGGAACAATTGCTGTGAAAATATCTGTAGAATAATGCAAGGGATGCAACGTTTCTTCGTATGGCTAATGTAGGAAGGTCCTGTGTGATTGCAGGGTTATTGATTAATCTAATAGCTTTATTTTGAATTTTGTCCAACTGCCTCAATGCAACCACTCCACTTCCACCCCACAGAGGTGAACAGTAATCCATCTGAGAGCGCACATGACTTTTATATATTACGGCCAACTGCTCGTCAGTGAAGAATTCTCGAACTCTGTACAGGAGTCCCAGTTTTTTAGAGGCATTCTTAGCAATGCTTCTAACATAATGTGTCCAGCTCAAGTTAGTAGTTAATGTTACACCGAGAATGTCAATACTAGGGGAAGTGGGAATATTTACATCATTAAAAAATATGGGAGTCAGTGAGATTCTGTCGGTTAGAAAATTGAATGTACTTGGTTTTCTGTGCATTAAAGGAAACTAGATTCTCTTGTCCCCATTCATTAATTCTAGAAAGGTCCTGGTTCAGAGAAATTGCAGTGTTTATTTTTGAATTTATAAGATCGGGTTGGGTGAAAGAATTGGTAAATGTGAAGGAACTGTGGAGTGTTGAGTCATCTGCGTAGGAATGTATTGGATTATGAGTGGTAGATATGAGATCATTGATATGAATGAGGAACAGAGTTGGGGCCAAAACTGATCCCTGGGGAACACCAGCATTTATTGAGTGAAATTGAGAATAAAGGCCATCTACCATTACACGTATTTTTCTGTTATGAAGATAAGAAGAAATTAGTGGAACTAATGATGCAAGGCCGTAGTGTGACATCTTCGACAATAAGGATTGATGCCAGACTCTATCAAATGCCTTTGATATATCCAGTGCTATTGTATGTGTTTCACCATGTTGGTCTGTAGCTTGGTTGATTTGATGCGTAAGAAGGCAAAGAATGTCTGCAGTTGATCGACATCGTCTAAAACCATATTGCCTATCACTGATTAATTTATTATTCTCCAGATGCTTAATTATGTGATTATTTAATATAATTTCAAAAACTTTGCCAAGAGTGGAAGTTATAGCTATTGGTCTGTAGTTTGATGGATCTGAAGAGGCACCTTTTTTAGGAACTGGATGGATGTTTGCTTCTTTCCAGGGTACTGGGAAGCATGAGGTATGAGTACACAGACGGAAAAATTTTGCCAATACAGGAGCGAGCACCAAGGAGCAATTCTTAAGTACTATTGGAGGAATTTCATCTGGACCAGGAGCCTTATCTACTGAGAGATTCTGCAAAATAGTTTTGACATGTCTGGTGTGGATCTTAAGTGAGGGAATTTCAGGTGAATTAAAATTAAGTACAGGGACATCTTGATTTATTTCATCTAAGGTTGAGTTGGTGGAGAAAATATCTGCAAGAAGGTTAGCTTTACCTCGTGGGTCACTTACAAGATTGCCAGTCGGAGATTTTAATGGTGGAATGGATGAAGCAGTAGTGAAGTTGAATTTGAATGAGTTAAGAGTAGACCAAAATATTTTGTTATCATTTGGATTATTTAGAAGTTTATTTGCCTGCTTATGGAGAAAGTTTGATTTAGTTAGGTTTAATACAGTTTTGGCATGATTTCTGATGTTTCTAAAGTAATTAAAGGCAATCTCAAGTACAGTATATACAAAGCCGGCGATAATATTTCACACTATCATAGCGTTACTTATAACCCTTCGGTACCGGCGACGTTCTTTTTTCATCCTATTCTGGCAACGATATTGTACTGTAGGCTATATATACATTATATATATATATATATTGAGTATATATCACAAATACACGTGAGCCACTAAATGTTTCTAATCTCTCAGTGGGGTTCGAACCGCCGACCGTCAGGACGATAGCCGACGCTTTAATCAACTGCCGTGGTGCCGTGGTGTAGTCGATTAAAGCGTCGGCTATCGTCCTGACGGTCGGCGGTTCGAACCCCACTGAGAGATTAGAAACATATATATATATATATATATATATATATATATATATATATATATATATATATATATATATATATATATATATATATATATAGAGAGAGAGAGAGAGAATATATTATATATACTGAGAGATATATATATATACTGCACAGTATGCATAGCAGTATATAAGTATATTATCAATGAATATAAACACCATATGAGGAGGAACACTTTATTGACAACGTTTCGCAGATAGCTTCTTCAGGTCTATCTGCGAAACGTTGTCAATAGAGTGCTCCTCCTCATATGGTGTTTATATTACGTTGTCAATAGAGTGCTTCTCCTCATATGGTGTTTATATTAATAGAGTGCTTCTCCTCATATGGTGTTTATATTACGTTGTCAATAGACTGCTTCTCCTCATATGGTGTTTATATTACATTGTCAATAGAGTGCTTCTCCTCATATGGTGTTTATATTACGTTGTCAATAGAGTGCTTCTCCTCATATGGTGTTTATATTACATTGTCAATAGACTGCTTCTCCTCATATGGTGTTTATATTACGTTGTCAATAGAGTGCTTCTCCTCATATGGTGTTTATATTAATTCTCTCTCAACATATATTATCAATATTCTGGTAAAATCATTGGACATCATACTATGTAGAATCATAAAGTATAATGCATTAAGAAAATAGAGCAGACCTTGGCAACCTTTACCTGTAGAGATCTCCGCTTGACCCCTTTCTCCCTCATGTTTAGCCCCATTGTTTTTTTAGATTTTAAGATGTTCGCCCCATTAGTTTGGTGAATTTAAGAACTTTTGCCCCATTTCTGTCAATTTTAACTTCTTTCGAGCAATTTAGGTGTTAATTTTTTCTTGGTGAGCGATAGCGAGCCTGTAGTTTAAGAGAAACCGGCCTTCAGCAGGGACATTTTTCTACCGAAAAATGTACAAATTTATCGTGAAAGGAGGTCAAGGGGGTGTAATTTTAAGCTTGATGGAGATCTAGGGAACAAACTAAAAACCTCCCCTTAACACTATCTGTTGCAATGTCTCGGGGGTTATTATGGTATTGTGTGCAATTATTATTGAGGGTTTTAATTGTTTTAGCCATTCTCGAAATATGTGTATTTAGTTAACCCCTAGACTTGGAAAAACGCCTCTCCAAACCCCCTTCAAACTAAAAAACGTTCCCCAGACCCCCTTCAAGCTAAATATGTACATTTTTCGGTAGAAAAATGTCCCGGCCAAAGGCCAGTTTCTCCCAAATTACAAGGCTCGCCCAGGAAAAATTGACACCTTATTGGGTTGAAGCATCATATAATCGCCAAACTGATGAGGTGAAACGTCTTAAAATATCCAAGCTAATGGAGTAAATCAGGGAGGACCCAAATTGGCCCACCCTGCACCTAGTAGGATTAACATGTTTAGTACCAGTGACAGCCTTTCCATTATTTATGGCAATTATTAGACGATTGTATTCAGTTTAGGAAGGACGTCTAGCAATAATAAGGCTTAAGAATATCTAAACCAACTCATTTCCCTACCGCAGATCCTTCTTAAGTGGCATAATACTGTCTAAATATAGCTAGAATAAAATATAACACACGTCGCTGGTACTCAAAGGGTTAAGGGAGCCCACCTCGCTTGTTTTCTATTTCTCTTCCTCTCTCTTTGGCTTGTATCCATTCGGTCCCATCCAGCCTACTGTTTTAAGATGTTTACCCCCATCCAGAGGTCAATATTTTCCCAGCGAGCGGTAGCGAGAGAGCATATAAATATTTTTGTTTTGACAGCAAGCTAAATTTGTACATTTTCTTATAGAAAAATTTATCCGGCAAAGCCGGATTTCTCCATACAATGCTGGCTAACTATCGCTCACCAGGAAGAAATCGACACCTGGATGGGGATAAACGTCTTAATCTATTTTTTATCAATTTCACCACAAAAAATAGTTGGCTGAAAGGGGCCGAATAGATACAAGCCAGGGAAAGAGAGAAAAGGAGAAGGGGAAAAAAAAAAAAAAAAAAACAGTGATCGCCCTTAATCTTGTTGCTCTAATTAATAACCTATCCCACAGGTGACTCTCTCGAACGGGTTAGCTTGGAGCCCCGATAAAAAACGTATGTACTACATTGACTCCCAGCCTCCCAAGTGTGTCTACCGCTATGACTACGATGACGCTACGGGGGATATCAGTAAGTATATAATAATAATAATAATAATAATTATAATAATAATAATAATAATAATAATAATAGTAATAATAATAATAATTAAAATAATAATAATAATAATAATAATAATAATAATAATAAGTATGTATGTATTTATGTATTTACTCAGGCCCATTGCCCACTTTTCCTACTTAAAAAAAAAATCTGGGGGTGGCCGACTCAAGACATGAGGGTCCAGAAAACCAAACGTCCCCTTAAGGGGAGGTTTTTAGTATGTTCTCTAGACCTCCATCAAAATTAAAATAACACCCCCTAGACCCCCTTTCAAGATAAATTTGTACATTTTTCGGTAGAAAAATGTCCCGGCCGAAGGCCGCTTACTCTTAAATTACAGGCTCGCTATCGCTCGCCAGGAAAAAATTGACACCTAAAACATTTACAAATTTATCTTGAAGGGGGGTCTAGGGGGTGTTTTTCTAAGCTTGATGGAGGTCTAGGGAGGAAACTAAACAACTATATGACTAAATTAATTAATAGACCAAACAAACTCTCCTTAATCTCCTTAATAAGGGTAGGCCACACTCTCGCTCCCCAAATTCCACCCAAATCCAAAAAAAAATAAAAAAATAAAAAATAAAAAAAAATTAATGTTATGATATTGCAACATGTTTGTTATTCTATTAGTTTGTAGTAGCCTAGTATCATCTATGTTTTCACCAAAATTGGTTGTTTTTCAATTATATATTTTTTTTTTAATTATTGTTTTTGTTCAGAAAAAATATATATATAAAATCCAAAATTTGTTGAAACCTCTTGAAATTTGCATGGTGCATTCAGCAGCATTCTTATAGCATAAATACACAACATGTCGTTTGAATTTCGCGGTGTTCATTAGTAGAAAGTGCTTTAAATATTTTTGAACATGTATTCATAAATGAATTCATAAAAAAAAAATCAAAATGTTGGCCAACAAAATTCTGGGTAAGATTCCCCAATGTCAATAACGCATTTTTGTGTATGACATATTGTTTATATAGTTATTGCATATTTGTGCATCATTAGACGTATATCAGTAAATAAATACTCATGGTATGGCTTCTAGAATGGGAAAAATGTCTTTAGAAATTCGTGCATTTCACAATTCAACTTATAAGAATATGGGTATATGGGTATATGAAAAATACTTTAGTTTGTGGTCATTTTATTGTTTTCTCTTAGCGCACTAGCTTGTGAGAAAACTAAGCATATTTAGTATTTGATGGGTAACTGCTTTATTTTTACTGACATGCAAGTTAAATTGTGAAATGCACATAATTTCTAAAAGAGTTTTTGCCAATAAGTTCAGTGTGCTTCAAAAATGCGTTCGAAAGACGCATAAAAAATCAGTGGATAACGCAATGGCGAACAGATTTAAATAATAAATCGCCATGTAGGGAAATATTTACATTAGGCTACTTATAAAGATAAGTTTCAATTAGAGAACTATCTAGTGAATTTAACAATGCAAAATAGAAATTATATATGTACATTTAGAACTAATAACAACAGCTAGGTTACCCATTGTTACCGGTAGGTACAAAGTTAAGATAGAATATGTAATACATGTAATGACAATGCTTTAGGAGATGAGTAGGCTACCATGTTATGTTAGAGTGTAAAAACATTGAAATTACAACATTTAGACAACAGTATATTCCTATATCCTATAAAAATCATCCTAATAGATATAAATTCATCAATCTACTACACAATAATTGTCAGAAAGTACAACATAACATATCCTTATTTTTGAAATGTGCATTGGCGATGTTTAGGCTACATAGATGAAGTTTTAAAAGATAGTGTATATATATTTTTGTTTTATGTTTATTCCAGGATGATATTATACGAAGTTTCCTGTAAGGGAGATGTGCTCCATACTTGTAAAAAGTCTGAGCCTAATAAAATACCTATGTCTATGTTTATAGCGCCAATACCAACTTACATCTACCAATATACAAATCTAATCAAAGTTCAAGATTTACCTAATAAATATAGCGAATAAATGTTGTTGTGTTGATTATGTTGTGTTGCTTGAGTTACATATTCATATTAGTTTTCACCAACCCACCAATGAATTTACAAATATACCTAATCTATATTTTTATTAATTTCACAACTAATGAAATCAATTAAAGTACTGAATACATGTGGTACTCCAAGGACTCGAACCTGGGATACTCACACCAAAATTATGCACACTAAGCATTACACTATCAAGACAGTTAAAGGTTTATGCACAAGCCTACGATTATTATGTATTCTCGAATACTGCATATTAACCCCTTCAGACTCGTATGACGCAGAGGTTGCCAGATTAGCAATAAGAAATAGAGCTCTCTCACTCTTATAATTAACTCTCCAAAATTAGTTTTCTGCCCACAGCTAACTCAAAGACAACTGCAGAGGTTGAAGTAACTAAACTAAAGGTTTCTAAATACCCCTGATGGTAACAAAGGCTTTAAAGTATCCCCAATAGGCTCAAAATCGCGTCATATGTCGGAGAGGGTTAATCTAAGCATGTACATATCCCCACTGCACTATGGTAGGCTAATGTTTAGACGTAGATTGCATTCTTTGGGTCGTAATAGTGCTTATTCTGTTACATTCACTATGCTGCATGAATTTTGTTGTCATTGTATCTTATTCATTACGTTGTCTTCATTATTTGCATTTTTCAGGTAATCAGCGGGTGCTTCTGGACTACACGAAGACCGCCGGTCTGGAAGATCAATTTCCTGATGGAATGACCACCGACGTTGACGGAAATTTGTGGGTTGCCTGCATGGGTGGTGGACAGGTGAGTGACTGGGAATCCATTTGACCATTACCTCTTGATAATATTATGTTCTTTGATTGTTCTTCCAAGCTACAAGGGCATCACGAGGAACATTTACAAGAGTCACCCCACTCCTTCTCAAAGAAAGCTGTAGCACTAAACACCTAAAAGAAGATGGGATTCTGGAACGCAGTGTTGCCAATAGAGAAGTAGCATCATTGTCACCAGCTGAGAGATCCTTTCTCTCCCACATTCACAGCTACTCATTTTCTACCCAATACTGCTGTAGTTACCCCCTACTGTACCAGATGATACAGTAATAAAATTCCCCCCCAGTCCCAAGCAATGTGGCCAAAATGGCAAGATAGAACAACTTCCCACCTCAAAAGATGAATGAATACTGGCTCTACCAGCCTGCAGAGGGTTGGATATAAGCTGAGAAGTGTTGCCATATCGAGAGCAGTGCTCAAACGGTCGTGGTACCAGGCACTGCCTGATACTAGCAGTTACAAGGAAAGTAAATTACTGACGGCTCCTTGCCGTCTCTGGGACTGGGGAGTGACTTATCTACTGACGGCTCCCTGCCGTCGCTGGTATTGGACGGGTTAAGCAATCTCCAAAAGTAAAGAATACCACCTCTTTAACAATCATTGGTAGGTCATCAACTGCTAAAGGTACAACCTTATATAGAGCCCTGACAACAAACCTCGGACAAGTATAGGACCTCTACCAGTCACAAGTGTGGTACACCTTTAATCCCATATGAGTGACACAGAGTTCATGAACAGCAGTGACACATAAAGTACCCAATGGCAGAGTGATACGCAGTGTGCATACCACCAGAGTGACACACAATGTGTGCAAGAATAGCAGAGTGATACAGGAAGTGCACACCAGCAACAAGTGAACTCTGGAACTCTCTTCCTCAATCAATCTTTCCTTCATCCTATGACTTAGACTGCTTTAAACTTTGTGTGTCCAGGCATAATGATCCCAACGTCCTTTGAATTTAGCTCTCTGTCATTCTTTTGGCATTGGAGGAGATGCTCGTTACAGGCAACCTGCCTTTTTGTCTCCTTCATTCACATAGAACAAAAAAATAGGTGTTGATCTTTTCCCGGCGAGCGAAAGCAAACCTGTAACATTGGAGGAGCCAGACTTCGGCCGGGACATTTTTCTACCAAAATAATTATGCATTTTTCTCGAAGGGGGTTCTTGAGGATAATCTAATAACCTTGATGGAGGTCTAGTGAGAAAATAGAGCAATAATTAATAAATAAATAACCTTATAAACAAACCCTACCCCCTTAACCTCTTTGCTCCTCTACCAGGTGATCTGCGTGGACCCCGACACTGGTGATGTGTTGCGGAGTGTGTCCCTCCCCCCGTCCCCAGTAGCCTCAATGTGTTGGGGCGGACCAGACTACTCCACCCTGTTCGTCACTACCGGAACCATCACACTCAGTCAGGAACAGATCGCCGCGTCACCTCAGGCCGGCGCCACATTCGCCATCACGGGCCTCGGCACTAGAGGATACGCTCCTTATAACTACAAGATCGACCGCGAGATCCTGAAGAAACTAGTTATAGAGTAATCTGTTATTCATTCTTCTATCATTGCAAATTAAGTAACATATCACATTCACCGACTGTGTGATAATGAAGACAGCGATTATAGAGTAAACTATTAAACCATTGTTAATTTTTCTAGCACTGCAAGTAAAGTGACATATCACATCCACATTAAGGTATATGTGCGTTTTGACTCCAAAAATGTATCATATGTGGATTGGTTTTATTGTTTAACCCCTTATTGGCGGCGCTCGACTTAAGTCGTGCACCAATTTGCAGCAAGTTAGGAGCATTATTAAGGTTTTTAAAGGGTTAAAATAGAGTGCAAATGGCCAGGAGCACAGCGGGCCAGACAGCCGACTCCCAGGGCTTACCGCCGCCCATTAACTCATGTTCCCTGTGTTCTCGAGAGGCCGGCAGTGTAGCCAGTAGTGAGCATAGCTGGGAAAAATATACCGATATATGCTAAACTCCCATGTTCGTGGCATCACTGCAAGAGAACCACGAGTGCTACGTAGCTCATTCTGGTCTCATTTTGAAGCTTTTAGTGCCTAGTTGTTGTTTTTTTGCTAAATATATTTTTGTTCATGCAGATGCTTGATTTATCATGCAGGAGGGCCTGAATATGCCCAAATGAGCCCAAAACACCCCTCTAGACAAGGGTTAAGCCAGCAATGCCTTGAACTTTCATTGCCACCAATCTTAACTTTTGGAATATTTAGTCAAACTAGAATATTTATTTTGCGCTTTAAGTTTCTACCCAGATTATTATTTTTCTTTTTGTATAAAATGCAAGAAGCCTTGAAGCCACTTGAATTTGAATGTCACTACATTTTCATAATAAAATATTAATGATGTTATTGATGTAGTAATTTGTAAGGCTCGTTGTCAGCTTAATTTCTTACATAAATATTGTATGACGTATCCCACTGTTTACATGAAGACTGAAGTAATGTAGGTCGACAAATGCCAAGGGGGTGACCAGTAGCGACATTGGTAGAGCGCTCGGTTTCCAATCGGGAGGACCGAGTTCGATTCTCGGCTGGTGGAGATAGTTTGGGCAATCTCTTCACACCTCTTGCCTCTGTTTCGCCTGACAGTAAAATAGGTTACGCGGTAGGGTGAAAAGGGGTCTTTGGATCCTCCAGCCCTGTAACCCATTAAAAAAAAAAAAAAAAAAAAAAAAAAGCGCCAACGTTAGCGGCCTTTTAGGATGGTATTCTTGTTTCCTGGATCTAAGGTAATGCCTTCACTATTAGACATTGTTTTTCTACAATATTTGAAACTAGCAAGACGGTGCACAGTAGACTTGAATGGGACGGTCCGACGATTCAGTTTGGTAGCTATACACATTCTAATTTATGGTCATTATAGTCAGGCCATATTAGTAAATTCGTCCACTACAGGACAAAGGCTTCTTCCTATCTTCACCATTAATTTCCTTAATGAGTTATTTTGCTCCATTCTACCCTTGCACAATTCAAGATCTCGTCTTTCAATCTGGTGTAAGCTACAGTCTTCCTCTCTTCTCAATTTTACTAGGCAGTCTAGGCTATATGGTAGACTATCTACTCTGCCTTAAACATTTAACCTTACGGTTGCTTCAATTCTAGATGTGAGATTATTGAAATAATGTACTGTAGGCTATAATTGTTTACTCTTAGCTTGATTTGTCTGTATCTCCTGCGAAATTTCCTTCATCTATTTAGTGCAAATTACATTTGCTGCCTGGTTCTAAGAGTTATAGCATAGTTAGTCTTCATTATTGTATATGTAAGGATAAAATTATGGTTTATAGTTCAAATTACGTGTTGGGAAGGGCTAAAATGACCAAACAATGTTATTTCATGTTAATTTTCTTATACTCCTTCTCTCTGTCTTGGTAGTGTAATGGTTTAGGTGTGTACAAATCTGTATGTGGTGTCCCAGGTAGAATCACAATGCTTTCAGTCATTTCATTGGGAGGTGTTTGGTGTTGGTAGTGAAATTAATGAATTAGATTAATTAATTTAAGTGTTCAAACAAAATTACTCCAGTTTGACATCCTAGTCATGTAACATGTTTACCTAGTCACAAGTACTGGAAGCCTTCCTGTGATGTCTTCACATTGAATGACTAGGTTTTAAGAGTAGCACTAGCCTATATTACCTTTTCATTGTTTATATATAACTTTTCATAAGATAATTGTGTTTTTTATTATATATACTTGGGTATATAAGCACTACAAAGTATCCCTTATGGATTATTTACTTTTATGACAATAATTAACGGCATCAGAACCATGATCATAAAATGTAAATGGTCAATACTGAAAACCTAAATTACAGATTTATTTTCCCCCCTTTTCTTCCTAAATCAACATATTTTTTCTCAGTATAGTAATTTTGTGTGTTTATCCTTGATTAATTATAGAGTAACTTTGAGACACAAACATTCCAGATTTATTTGATACATTGAATAGATTTTTTTTGTAAACCTATCGTATACTTTTGCATTCATTACTTTATTTTCAGTTCTCATTATAACAAGGAATTTGAAGGAAAACTATTTTTACTGATTTCTGTATATTTGATAAAAGTTTATAATGTACTATCATTACCATATAATAATTATTTTATTTGTATCCTTATTCCTTTTAATCTTAAATACTGATCATAGTGTTTGCTGATTTAAGTAGTATAATGAGAATTTGAGGATGTCAGAGTAGACTTGAATTCTATCTGTAAATTACAGTATAGGTGTTTAAACTTGCAGGCTGGTTAATATTGATAAATAAAACCATGTTTTTCACCTTAATATCAATCATTTATTCATATTCATATGGCCTTAAAATGCACCAAATATTGTTGTTTTCTAGAACAAAATATCTCGGGGGGGGGGGGGGGGGGAGGCGCGCCCCGCTTACAGACACCCCCCCCCCCCAGCTGCATTGGTTCGCTTCGCCCGCCAGTTTTACCAATATCTATCTCTGAATGTCCCCCCCCCCCACTTTTAGAGAGCAGATGACGCCCCTGTGTGGATTGCTTTTATTGTTTAAGCCAGCAGTGCCTTGAACTTTCATTGCCACCAATCTTAAAGGTGGGTGTGCATATAATAATAATAATAATAATAATAGTTCTTAAAGCTAGCGCATGCTAAGCTAGCTAAGGATAGCTCAATAAGGCCGATTAGGCGTATTTCCATTGGGGTCCTGTACTACTACCCCATCCCTTTGCTCATGAGGGATGGTAACGACTCAGTGCTTGTGAAAAATCTTTAATGCGCCGAGCGTGGGCGCGAACCCGGGCCTTCTGGGTGGATGTCCGAGACGCTAGTCACTACACCAAGCGAGCCGCATGCTATTATTTTCCTCCACAATCATTACCGGCAGTGTGCACTATAGCTTTTGGTGCAATATTTTCTGCTACAATGGCTTAATTATTTATATAATGGCCAAAATAGGATATGGGTGACACTTTTCTGGATTCGGAGTTTAAGCGCTCTGATGACGTATGCCCAGGAACACAACAAGCTCTTCTGACAGGTGGAAATGGAGGATAGTGACAGTAGTTCCGATTCGTTTGCCAATACTGAGGGTGATAACCGTGATTATGGCAAAGAACCTCAAGTGATGAATATTGGTGGTGTCCAGGCTTATATGTATGAACCTGTAGGACGAGATCCAGCAGCAGGAGAGGAGGGAGAAGCAGCTGTGATTACTGCCCGCCTTTTTTACACTACTCGGAGCCGCGGCGGACGCTAGCGATCATGTCCCCGTCTATTTTGACTGCATTTGGATACAATAATGAAAGCCCGCCCCTCACGCCTCCATGACTTATTGTCATCATCATATACATTGCCAACAGGGTGCGAATAACAGAAAAAATCGCCGTAAAAATAGACGGGAACGGGAACGGGAACTTAAATCACGGCGATCGACTTACTTTTATTTTTATTTTTTTTTTAGCCTAGTTGCTAGTAGTTGAATTTCAGCCAATAAATTTCTTTAGCCTAGGTTAGGCCTATATCCATCGACACTGACTGTATAATTTGGGCTAGGCTTAAGTTAGCCCATATTATCCACTCTCCTGACTCCTGAAATTGGCAAGCACGTATGGGTGGGAGGGTGGTTTGGGGGATGGTGGGGGAAAGGTAGAAGGGTAATTGAGTCGTGTTACAAATATGGAGCCGATTGGTGAGGTAGTTTCGCCACCACGGATTTTCATTTGTTTATGTGATAATCTACGGATAGGCTGGAAGTGGGTGGTGGGAGGAAGTTGGGGTTGTGGTGGGGGGAAGACAGAAGGGTAGGGGACTTGTCACACAAATATGGAACCAATTGGTGCAGTCGTTTCGCCGCCACATATTTTCCTTTTTTTCCTTTGTGATGGCCTGATGCGGCGACCCATGGTCGGCGAGTGGATTGGGGGAGGGGGTTGGGGTGGTGGTAGCAAGACGCCAGAAGGGTAAGGGTACATGTGGTAGAAATATGAAAGCTATAGGTGCAGTCGTTTCACTGCTACGATTTTTTTTCGGCGAGTCCGTATATAATATTATACGGACCTGGCACTGGGCGTGACAAAACCCCAGTCCGTATAGGCAATCAGCGGGTGCATCTAGCCATACCCATACTCCACTGCACTTTATTGTCAAAGCATTCATCACGAAAATGTCCATTGCATATGAAGCTTGTTTTGGGCTTTGCCTCCCACACTCTGGTTCTTTGTATAAACTTCACCCATTTGTTACAATGGTATGGATCACTTGGAAACTTGTGTAGTGCTATGTTTGGTCCAGGGATGTTGCTACACCCGAAAACAGCACACCTATTCACCATTTTTGCTATACTTGCTGATGTTTACTTCCCAAATGTTTGCCTGGGCGTACGTCACATCCTCACGTGAGTACTAGTTGCAAGGGGTCGCAATTCAATATCTATTTTTGATTTGTTCTCTAATATTGAAGATTAGTTTTGACAAAGGAGTAGTCAGGTTGATTACTGGAGATCTAAACATCTCTTTAAATACATTATAAATTAATTTTAATTTCGGACGCCCCACCACCTTTAACTTTTGGAATATTTAGTCAAACTAGAATATTTGTTTTGCGCTTTAAGTTTCTACCCAGATTATTATTTTTCTTTTTGTATAAAATGCAAGAAGCCTTGAAGCCACTCTTAAATTTGAACGTCACTACATTATCATAATAAAAGAGGGACAAACTGGATTTTAGGTCACGTATGGGATATAATGTTCTAAATGTATACTATAGCTTTGTATTAGAGTATTAGTCACCACAATATATGTCTTTACCGCTGCATGTTAAATTATTTTTCCTTAGACTTTGTGGGTTAAATAAGGGTGATGGCGGCCATCTTGGATCAGCTGAGCACTAATATTTTTCATTTTTTTTACCGTAGTTTTAGTATTTTGTCATATTCTATATCAATACTAACCCTGCGGGGGTCTGGGGGCGGAAGCCCACAGGTTAGGTTAAGTTGTTAGGTTAGGGTAATATCAAATTATGGTTTTAGGGGGCATGTTTTAATATTGCAAAATAATGGATAAATATGAATTTCCAGAAGGAAAAACACCTTATAACACACTAATCAATGAAGAAACTGATGAGAAAAAGGATTATAATACAAAAAACACATACGTGACCTAAAATCTGATTTGACCTAAAAGAGAGAAGTCTGTGATGGATTTAAGTAGCTGGTAAAATATTCCTCAAATGGTATTAGTCAGGCTATTAAACATAAAATAACCCACAGCCAGTTGAGGATATTGATGATTAAGTAATATGGGGCCTACTGTATTTACAATTAACGAACTTTGGTTGGACAGATTAGTGATGGGAATGTGTTGAAAGGCGGGTATCACCTAGTCTCCATAAAGGAGATATACACCGAGGTATTACATATTGGCGGATGAATACGCTACACCCCAAGTCAGTTTACATACCGTTATAGACAATCTCGTAGTGAAAGAGCCACCAGTAGTCAGTAGCGGAAACCCAGTATATATTCACTGTACAAAATATAACTTAAAATTATCTAGTAGGCCTCTCCATAGGCCTCAAAATGCCTCTAAAAGTGCTTTATTATAAAATAGGGCAGTATACTAGGCTCGGAAACACTGGAATCCTGGAACACCTAAAAATTTAAATCGGAAACACTAGATAGCAATGCCATAACATTATATGATAAATCTACAGTTATACTACCCCTATTTTGTTGCTATTCTGTTGGAACTAATGGGTTAATATTATTAGTAGTAGACTTAGTATGGTTTGATGATGCGCGGAAATGTATATTTGACTTGAAATAGATACATTGAAGTATTACAAACCTTCGCAAACGCATAAACAGGGAACGTGAGCAGGGTTTAGACCGTCGCGCACCCATAAACAGGGAACGTGAGGGGGAGTTTAGACCGTCGCGGAGACGGGTTACTTTTCGGTTAGGTTAGGTTAAGTTAGGTTAGGTTAGGGTAATGTTAAAAATACTAAAACAAGACGGTCCTCAGTATTAAACAACACTGTATATCAAATAAAAAATAAAAAACAACAACAAATTACCTGAAAAACTCTTATCTGGTTGGTGATAATTTTTTATAAAAAAAAAAAAAATCCAGTTTCCGCATCTGGTGAACCATCCAAAAACACGCTAAAAGGCGTGTTTTGAAGGGGGGAGGTGGTGGGGGGTAGGGGGGGAGGGGTAGTATAACTGTAGATTTACCACTTATCAATGAATCAGCCTAAAACACCATGGACATTCCTACACACCCTATGAACAAAATCAGTATGAATATGGGGTGTTTGCAGAAATCATATGCGCACAGCATTGAATGGGTTAGTATTATCTCCGAAAATGATAGTAAATGAGTAGCAGGTAGGCCAAATCAGTAAAAAAAAAAAAACCAATCAAGAACATGATTGTGAAAATGGTACGTAAATGAGTAGCAGGCACATGAGATAAAACAGGTAATTAACCTCTGAAGTGCGCATGGGGGTAATTGGAAACGTCCCCCTGTGCTGACGTATTTGAGGTGTTTCCGTCACTAAAATATTCATTGTGCCATTAATAGCATTAATACTTATCCATATGCGCCTATTATGGGTTGATTATAAAGGTATTAACCTGAAACAACAATAAAACGAGTGAAAACAGCGTTTGGATGGTCAAAATCGGAGATATAGCCCGCGAGTTGTATAATGTATGGGTGAGGCAAACTGCTTTCCCGCCAATTTCCCCCAAGGCCACTGAGACACAGTCGATCGATACTCTCTCTCTCTCTTGCACTCGCTTGCCATCAGTGATGACAACACCCTGCTTGCAACTCGCTAATGTTAGCACGAAAATATACCTCAGAATAAGGGAATAACAGGGAAAATAGGTGATAACTGAAGGAGAGGAGGAAAGTGGGGAAGGAGGGGAGGTAGAGGACTGAGATTTTGCATGGCCCAGGGGCCAAAAAAAAAAAAAAAAAAAAAAAAAAATAATAATAAAAAAAAAAAATTCGATGTCAAAAGTTGATTTTTGTTTTCACTCACTCATAAGAGTCTCCCCGCAGTCCGCCGGGGGAACTCTTAAGAGTCTCCCCGCAGTTCCCGGGTTAAGTAGGCTAATGGGTAAACAGAATTCATCAGGAACAGATTAAAAATTTAAGTTTATGACATAACATGGAAGTGAGGCAGGACAGTAAGTAAATATAATAATTAACAGTGGCAGTATGTGGCATCACAAGGCGTGTCTGTCAGTGGGTAGGCTACATGGAGCCATACCATTTGGCTAAGTTGTGTAAAAGTTTCAAATTCCTGTCAATAATCTATTCCACTATATGTAAAACTTTCACTAAGTATGATTTGTCACTTACCAAGTTAAGGTAGGTCAAAAACGGCACAGAACAAAGGCCCAGCCAGTCACAGTCAGTGGACCGAGCAGCACACCATCACCTTGCACTGTGGCTGGGCCAAGACTGAGGCTCTGGGAGGGGATTGCCATGAAGCTCCAGTCAGACTTAACCCGCTGTCACACGAGGGCTTTTTCCGTCAATTTTCCATGAGCAAGTTTTTTTTTTGTATCATTTCGGGACTTTTTCGCACTGGTATCAGCATCTAAACTGAGGGTAGATTATGTTAGGCGGTTGAATTCTGATAAAGTGTATTTTTTTAAGTTTCCAGACCTTAATTGCCCGTAAAAATTGCTCGAAAAAGGGCTCGTGTGACACCGGCTATAGATGCGTGGTGAACGAAAATGCGTGTTGACGCCTTTAATGACCCACCGATGCCTATCCAGGGTTCTTATTGCACTCCATAGTCTACCATGCCATTGTTGCATTTGCCCAATCTTTTCACTTTTTGCCTTTTCAAACCCTTTATCTGTAATTGTTACCCCAGGTATTTATATTCTCTTGTCTTCTTCATTCTGCCCTTCTAGCGTCCATTCCTCATCCTCTTGTAGCTGTCCATTCATGTTCATTACTTGGCTCTTTTCTTTGCCGAATCTTACTTCTAATTCCTCCCAGAATCTTGTTGCTTCCTCTAGCAGTCTCTGCAACCCTCTTCCTGTTTCTGCCATCAGCGAATAGGAGTAGGCCTACCCCCAGTCTTTCCTTGTTTATCTTTATCCCATAGTATCCCCTCTCCCACTCTTTTTAGTCTCGATTTAAATATACATCGATTTAAAATACAGAGATCAGCTGATCGTAGTAATTTTATTTTATTCTGGATCCTCAGGATATTACAGCGACCATAAATCAATAATTATACATCTCGTTTTTAGCAAGCTAAAGATGTTGAGGTTACTATATGAATATGTGTTAAATGCTGAATGCATTGATTAATATTTTCAACAAATAGTTGCATAATAGCTCTCAATGTGACAGACTTTCCAAAGTAAAGGCCAGTAAAAGCTTATGGCGTGTGTTGTGACTGAGAATTAGACATTTCGCAGGTAATAACACATCGTCCCTTTTTCCTACAAGGGAGGTTAACATGGAATTAATATGGCCAACACGGACAAAGGTCTTCGAACTGCCTTTGAATCGTTCGACATTAAGCGAGATGGGATAAGATTAGATAAGGTTGGTCATTTTAGGGTGGAGGTTTTATGGAGGAAGGCGAGGCACCCGAGGCGTCGAAGTGGGGAAGAACCTGTGTGTCTGGCGAGGGGCTGAGGCCGAACCATGACCGATCCAGACATGACATCTCCTCGCTGCTAGAGATGGCAACCTACGATGATAGACAATGGCTCCTTGCACACATACAGAACTCTTACGTAACCAGTGATGACACAGGTAATGTATAAGAGCGGCGTTTTGCTAAGATAAGGTGTTCTTGACAGGGTGGTTTCCCTGGAAGTGGGATCTTCTGAAGTGTCATAATTATTTCCGGTTCAATGTTATTTTAATACCACGAATTTTGTTGATATATTTGAAGATAAATATTGAATCTATATGCTCTAAAGATCATAAGAAAATTTGTTTTAACCCTCGGCAAAACCTAGGCCTAGGCCTAATAAAAAAGTATGGTACCGGTACTAGGCCTAAAATGTCTTTTTCGTAACAAGGTTGTCAATACGGTACTTCCAGTTATCGAGAGCGGGTAGGATGTAGTGAGCGGGCGTACCGCCATCTTTGTTTACATTACGCATAGTGGCGTCGGACCTTTCCAGGCTTTTCCCATCATGTTCCCGTCTATTTTAACCTAACCTAACCTAGTAGCCTATTCATGTAGTAATGACAGGGGGCAAATAACAGAAAATATAGCGTCGAAATAGACGGGAACGTAAGTGCGACCGCGGCGATCACCCTATGTAAACAATGACGACCGTACGCCCGAACTCTACATCCATCCCTCGATAGCTCTAAAGATCATATGAAAATGTGTTAAACCCTCGGAAAAACCTAATATAAAAGTATGGTATTAAAATTTAATTTTCGTAACAAGGTTGTCAATACGGTACTTTCCAGTTATCAATGTACAATCAAATCTGAAGATTGCAGAGTAGGCTAAACACCGTAGACTTCATCGACTTTCTTTCACTTTCGTATAATCGACAGCCAATTTTTTGTTTGTATTTACTAAGGGATTAATACTCGACCAGCGGGGGTGTGGGGGCAGCAGCCCCCACCCATAATACTAGGTTAGGTTAGGTAAGGTTGTTAGGTTTGGCTAATGTCTTTTCAAATCACTATCGGGGGCGTGTCTCAACATCGATCAATAGGCCTAATGGGGAAAATAGGTTTTCCCGAGATTTCTAATTAATTACAAACACTATATATTGATGCAAATGAACAATTTATTTTATAAAAAAACACTCGAAAAATTTGTGGTATTAAAATAAAAAAAATCCTTATTTCCTTTTCAGTGTTTGATATAGCCTAGGCCTACATTGAAAGTTGTAGGATTGAGATAGCCTAGGCCTACATTGAAAGTTGTAGGATTGAGATAGAATACCAGTAGGCCATATCAATGATTGTTCAATCTAGCCGTTGCTACAACTTTTATATTTATATTTTATCATCCGACTTCCAAGAGGTAAGAATCAAGGATAGGCTTACTTTAGCATGTTTGAGAGGTGCATTTTGGTAAAGTCCAATGACCGACAGTCTGACAGTCACAAGTTTTAGCATTTATTTATTTATATTTGTTTTCATTTTTTCTATGATAGGCCTAGGCCTATAGCCTACAGTTTTGTTTTATAGGCCTAGCAAGGACTGGCGGAAATTACTCAAATGAGTTTACCGGTACCCATTATCCAACAATCTAAAAACACGGTCCCCACTCCCCACTAGTAGGGAGGGCTATGAAGATCAGGGAAAAGGAGGTGTTAAAGAGAAGCGCCCCCCTTCAACCCAAACTGTATCCAATGGCAATAGGCCTACTCAAATCATCAAATGCAATAATTATCCTTGCTATATAAAACTACTATTCTATATATGGGCGGGTGCCCAACCCCGAAAGGGGTTGAATTAGGGGAGCTATCCCCCCGCCAAAGGCGGCTTTCTAGGGCCTTTCCTACCTGATGCTAAGAGGATTGGGTTCTAGTCATGTGGTGATGGGCTGGTCTATCAGAGTGAGAATTTAGCGATCTCTGCCATACCCATAGCTTACTCTGACTGTTCCTTTTACTTATATATTTTCTAGATCTCAAGTGACGGCGTCTCTTCCGTGGATTGACCTCCCAATCTACCAAGATTGGAAGCCAAAGCATCACATTTTTCCTTTGCCCCTCAACTTTCTCTTCATAGTTGCTGAGGGGCACAGGGCCCTGGGTGGGGCTTTGGTTTCCCGGGCGTTTCCTCTCCCTCCTCAGCTCCCCGCCATGGAGTGGCTTCGGTCACTCCAGGCTTTATTGTGGTCGGCAGGGAGGGTTCTGTGGGGGCGCTCTGTTATGGCCTTGGCCTTGCTCGGGGCCTTGGGGCTGTTCGGCCAGTCAGCTTGGGGAACAACAACAACAACTATTCTACTAAATATCAAGGAATATATGAAAACAATAAAATACAAATAAAAACTGAAATATCGAGGCTGGGTAGCACTGGACATTGACCAAATATGGTAAATAGTCACTTCCGATAGTCCTTAATATATAGATCCACTGGATATGAACGAAAATCCCACACACACATAAAATTGTAGGACGTGTGAGACCATCTGACGGAAGACGCCATGGCTGACTAAGCCGGCAACCCTCTCAGGCCTCCCTCTCCAAATGCATTGTGGGAGAATTTGCATTCTCCCATAATGCATATTTTTGGAGAGGGAGGGGTATAATCCTGCGTAGCGGGAGTAATTATATCTCAGGAATTTGGCCTAGTTACAGTAGGCCTATAATTTGTTTTGTTTGTACAGGTACTTGTATATCTATTATGAATAATACGTCGGAAATGGTTAGAAGTGGAAAATATACTGCATAAATTAATATTTACAGAGTATCTGTGGACTCACTTTCTACAATTTCCCAGCTTAACTGATGGACGACGAGTGGAGGCGAGTCGAGTTGTATACTGATATTCTATTGGTCAATAAACTGGGTGTGACGTCACGAGCTATGATGGCATATGAATGGTTGTTGTGGGAGTACGTCACTGTCTAGATGGTGACGTCACAAATTCCCGCGATATTTGAACGGCTGTATTTGAACGTCAATCCATATAATGAGCCTCTTTTGTTTCTCAATCCCTCTATGACGTCACATTGCTTCATTTATTATCCTTGGTGTTTATAAGATCTCGGAGTCGGGCCAGTCGGCCATATTTGAAATGGTGGAACTGTTGTTCAATGAATAGTGCAGTGTTTTTGCTTTATGAAAACACCTACAACATCTTCTATTTAACGGGATTATGAACGGAGCTTCCAGCGGCATTGTGTTAATTTGGCTGCAGACCATTATTCTCCAATACACCAAGGGTAAGGGTTTTATACCGTCGTTATTTGGGTCCAAGACTAGGCTACGTTTACCGCGGAATCTTTAATGTATATCCTCAATACAGACTTATTTCCTTCACTTACCTCGTCAATAATAACCCATATAGGTGCAGAGGGCATGAATTATATCAAAGAAAAAGTGATGTTGAAATGTTATCTGCAATTTAGCCATGTTGATCAACTCTTAGCCCACTTAATATAATATTGTGGAACAGATCTACTGTACCGGTATTTAGGAGGTGGTTTCCGTTTGTAGATTTGTATATTTTTCACACAACTAGTATTATGACATAATTAATGCACTGTAATTCGCATATTGATATTCAAACAGTAATTGAATGACCGAGGTTAGTCTGATTTATATTGACTAAACTCGCGGTATTTTTTACCTCCGAGGTTAGTCTAATATGTAGGCCCTAGGCCTATTTGCTGACCATGAATCCTCCGAGGTTAGTCTAATTTGTATCCCACGTACTGAGTACTATGAATCCGCTGTACCTGGCATGCAAAGGCTAGTTTAGTATCCCACGTACAGTACTCCCTCGAATTTTGCGAGAATATGGTCGACATTGCAGTCCGCAAAATTCAAAATCGCAAATTTCAAATAACTAACCTTATGGGATTAATTGAATATGGTCGACATCTCATCATCGAGGGCCTATTTTTTGGTGATTTTCGTCCTTGTTTGTACACACATTATGACACATACACTTAATTATACATCCTACAATAAAGAAAAACACAGAAATACAGATTCAGGGGACCCAGGGTACAGGTAACACTTCAATTTTGCCCAAGGAAGTCGATTATGCGAGAGCGTGAGAACATATAGGAGCGTGGGAGAATCTATAAACAGTAAACAATGGGCCGCAGGGCGGCCCGACGTCACGACCCTGCTACCCCTCACCCCCGAAAACTAGTGCGGAAACCCCGTATCATTTGGCGCCACCTGCAAAACTCAAGTAATATCGCACACATCAAGTCCCGCAAAAAAGGTCAAATCTTGGGTCCCGTTCGCAAAATCGAAATTTCGCAAATTTGAAAGACGCAAAATTCGAGGGACTACTGTACTGAATCCGCTGTACTGTACCTGGTATGCAAGGGCTAGTTTAGTATCCCACGTACTGAGTACTATGAATCCGCTGTACCTGGCATGCAAGGGCTAGTTTAGTATCCCACGTACTGGGTCTAGGTTTGGTTAGGTTGGGTTGTTTGGTTAGGTTAATATACTAGGTCTCAGAAACAAGATTCGTAGTTTTTACCCCACAATTTCCCTATTATTCATAGCCCTTCCCACTATCGGGGGCCCTGTTTTTAGATTCTTGGATAATGGGTAAATAGTAATTTCCATGAACAAATTTTATTATAGAAAGCTTCTAAATCATATAAATAACAAATCCACAAAAAAAAACTTGAAAATAGCTGTGTCTCCTTAACCCCTTATTGGCGGCGCTCGACTTAAGTCGTGCACCAATTTGCAGCAAGTTAGGAGCATTATTAAGGCTTTTAACCCCTTATTGGCGGCGCTCGACTTAAGTCGTGCACCAATTTGCAGCAAGTTAGGAGCATTATTAACACCTTAAGAGCGGCCTATGCGGTTTATTTATATGTACCGCCCAGCGGGGTGTTTTTAGCCAAAATAGGGCTGTTTACGTGATCATTTTCATGCCTAAATAAGACCCAGAACGTAAAACAAGTATCTATCCCTGAAAGGGCATAAACAGAGCTTTCGAATGACACCATAACGATCCTTTTATGATGGCTAGTTTTCTTGCAATAACCGTGCAACGCGAGTGCAAAAAGCATGTAATTAGGCACTTTCCCCATACAATTCCTTATATAGCGAGTGAGAGAGGTAGGAGGGAGGTGAGATTCGTGTCAGTAGGTTCGCCGCGGTGGTCTGGAGCAGTCATACGCTCGCTACTCTCCTGCCACCACTTGTCTCTCTCTCTCAGCAACATTACGTGCTGAAATTGCCACTCGAGTTATGTCGAGCGCCGCCACATAGTCCAGCTTTATTTAACTCGACTTATGTGGTGAGCCGCTAATTAAGGGTTAAGGCTTTTAAAGGGTTTAAAAAAAAAAAAAAAATCATGCAGATGCTTGATTTATCATGCAGGAGGGCCTGAATATGCCCAAATGAGCCCAAAACACCCCGCTAGACAAGGGTTAAAGGGTTAAAATCGAGTGCAAATGGCCGGGAGCGCAGTGGGCCAGACAGCCGACTCCCAGGGCTTACCGCCGCCCATTGACTCATGTTCCTTGTGTTCTCGAGAGGCCGGCAGTGTAGCCAGTAGTGAGCATAGCTGGGAAAAATATACCGCTATACGCTAAACTCCCATGTTCGTGGCACCACTGCAAGAGAACCACGAGTGCTACGTAGCTCGTTCTGGTCTCATTTTGAAGCTTTTAGCGCCTAGTTTTTTGCTGAATACATTTCTTTTCATGCAGATACTTGATTGATCATTCAGGAGGGCCTGAATATGCCCAAATGAGCCCAAAACACCCCGCTAGACAAGGGTTAATATTGACCGCAAAAAATGCCCATTCTAATCAATCTCAGAGCTCTTTCGGCCATCCTCACTGTTTACAAACGCCTTCTTTATGCAGTATAATCAATATTTACCCCCTGCTGGCAACATAGATGACGATTTCAATAATTCATGGGGGGGGGGGAAGAAGGGGCACAACCCATCGTGTATCACACATTCGAATTATAACTAAGACCATGAAAACACTCATTTCTCAAAATCTGGAGGAAAAAACATGAAAAATAAGGGTGCGAGCCTATTCCCTATAATTACCCTTAGTATTGATAAATAGAAACGCTTTGAATATCAACACGCAAATTACACAGTGCACTAATGACATTATAATACACGTTGTGTGAAACATGTACACCGCTGATGTAAAATTAAGCGGGTGTAAAATTAAGCGGGTGTAAGATTAAGCGGGTGTAATGACGCCATGTTGGCCGAGGGCTGGAATGATGTCATCGCTGAGGCCCGCCTTGGCTGATGACGTCACGATAGTCAACAACCAATCACAAGCAAGGATACAAAATGTCTTGGCTTTGTTAATCAACATGGCTATATTCTAGTTAATCGCCGTGTTTCAACCCCTCTCTTTCCCTGATATATTTCATACCCTCCCCACCTATCGGGGTTAGTATTGTTGAGGTAAGTGAAGAAACTAAGAGATATGAGGATATAAATCAAGATCCTTAGGTAAATGGGCAAATAAAATACGGTTACTCCCGCTACATAGGATCTTACCGAGGGAGGCCTGCGCATGACAGGTTAAATGGGCGTGACGTCATTCAGGAAAATCCACTACCATTGGTTGATCATTTGATATTTTATGTCACTTTCGCAAATAGTGGAGAGTGCCTAGAGTCTAGACAGTCGACTGTAACGGATATTTGGTCAATATATAGCACGCGCAACAATATAGGTAAAAAATTAATCTCAATGACATGTGATATGACAATTTAGTAGGTTACACAAAAATCAATGGTTCTTATGACTGTCAGACCGTTGGATGATACGGTACCATATTTTTTGGTAAATATCAACGAAACTGGCTAACTTTTTTCTCATGAACTTTAGTTTGTGTTTCAGCTAGTTTTCATCAATATACAGTGGTTTTCATTAGTAACAACCATCAGAAATTTATTTTTCCCCATTAGGGCAAGACGCCAATGAATGTACCCATGGTCAAGGAAAGTACCGTACCGATTTTCATTTGTACATTACGCATAGGCCTAGAAAAACTTTATGTATAGCCTACAATCTTCATATGTACAGGTATAAGTCACTTAAAATACTAAAATTGGCAAAGCATTATGGCAAAGGCAAATGAGGTGTGTTTGGAGAATGGAACTTGGAAATACATCTGACCTGGCGGCCATCCTGTTTAAGTAGGGGCTCCCCAGAAAGAGACAAACTTATTCATGTTCATTATTATGTTTAAATAATATATTTTTTGTTTTTTTTTTGTTTTTTCTTCTAAATTTCTAAATGTATTACTTGCAGGGTTGTGTGAGGTTGTGGTTCAGACGGAGACTGGGGCGGCTTCGGTGGTGGAGTTCCCGGCTCTGGCCCACACAGACTCTCCACCACACCACCAACAACACCACCACGATGACCCTCCGCCACACTCCCTCGACATTGCTTCGGGTCAGATGATTTTTTTGCGATAGCTTTGTCATTTTAGGTTAACTTTCTTCCTTTTTTTTTTATGGTACCGGTAACCATTTTTGAATGTGTTTGGAAGCCATGAGATCATGGGTAGCTACTATACAGCACAGTACTGGTTATAGTCACACGTTTATGATGGTACAGTATATAGTGCTTCTTCCTCCAATATACCATGTCCTAAATTAATCCATTTAAAAGTACAGTACTGTAATGGTACTGAATTATCATTTATTAACACAAATTATTAGCTCCAGCAGGGGGAGTTGGGAGCGGCACCCTGCTTGTTGCGTTCCATTCAGTTTTATTTTATTTTATTGACAAATGACTATATTACATGTATTTGCATTTCTGGATATGGGCCCTTCTTGCATTGTGCCAGATAATCTTAAAAATCAAGAAAGGAGATCATTAAGTTCAATATCAAGTACGGTACAGTATATAATACTTTTTGTGTGATACTGGAATAAAATGTGGAGTGTTATGGAAAATGGTCATTAACATACATTATTACAGTTCTTCAAGTTTTTAAGCAATTTGTTGGCTCTAACTATATCTTAATCCTTTCAGATATGGACTTTGTGGGTCACCGGCAGAGGTCCTATACTGCACAGCGGCTGGAGATAATGAGGAAAGAAAAGAAGAATGCCTCTAAAGTGAGGCGGGTGATGTGGAGGCACAATGCTGCTCCGATGGATGGTGTGTAGTTTCTTAACTTCACAGTTTATTGAGCTCTCTCCCTACCTGTCCGACATTATCATTAGATATTTGTCATATAGAGAGGTTCCATATTAGTACCGGTACCAGCCCAATTAAAATTGTATCATTTAGCCGAGTTGGTGGGGGGGGGGGGGGGATATGTAAAATAGTCATGGTTGAAGTTTATAAAACTCACCACATGTTCGAAGGCATAGTCCTCCACGAGACTATAACCTGGTTCTTCAAGTAAGAACTAAGGTTGTTTCCCTTTTATCCGCTCATGGCCGAGTGGTTACGGGACGGTGCCCAACTCTCCCAAATATGCCTGGAGTGAGTGGGTTTGAATCCTGGTCAGGATACCTGTCCGACATTATCATTAGAAGTGGTGATGAAGAGGAATAAGTGGAGAATGCTTGTGAATAGGTGAGTGATAACACAGTCGTAGGGAGTGGGGGTCAGGCGACAATTGGACTAGATAATAGTGCATCAAGCGTCTGGCCCTGGGAGCCGGTTTATATAGAAAGGGCCCTGCCTGGAAGTATGTGGGCGGACAATGGGGTGTAGTTCCACTTCGTTTTGCCTGCTGTGACCGGAACCTCTCCGGGAGATCTGGGCCCTGGGAATCTTTTGCTGGGGACCCTTCATGGTCCTTGGTCTCTGGGTCTTCTCCTGGGTGACCTAAATGTGTGTGATTATTTTATTTCTAATTATATTATGGGGTATGTGCCTGATTATATACCGGTACATACATACATTTTAAATTAAAATTTAAAACTTGCAAACTAAACAAACCAAAACTGGGACGATACAAGATGAAGGTAAAATAACTTATCAAAATCGCTATGTGGAAACAATGCTTACTAAAATAATATTTATGAATTAAAATGTAAAACTTGCAAACTAAACAAACCAAAATTGGGACAAGGACAATATAAAGTCAAATAAAAGAACACAATCCACCACATTATGAACAAGTTAGTTTAGCCTTTTGTGCTTCTATGAGCCTCTTTGTTCTTGTGGGATTACATGGCTAGAGTATAAAATACTGTACCCCAAGTTCTATCTATTATCTAGGCAAATATTTGCATACCTATTTTTTTTTTTTTTTTTTTTTTTCAGAGAATGACTTGAATGAACTGTTTGAGCGTAAAGCTGTGATAAGTAGTAATGAGCGAGGGCCTGATTCCTCCCCGAGCCAGCCTCCTCCTGTGTCTCTCCTCACCCGCCTCGTCAAGCAGTACCCTGACGGTGTAAATAAGCCCTTTATTGAATATTCCAAGTTCGACGGCACGGTGAGTTCATCAGCTTTCTTTCTATCTATTGCCTGACGCCGTGATCCCCGAAGGGGTGGCCACGAACGAACCGCCCCCATGCACCTCTGTCCCCAGTCAGTCGACGCCCCTCCCCCCAACCAGCACCGCCCTCGTTCATGTACAGTACTTCCTCACTCCATCCTTCCACCTCATATTCGGTCTACCTCTCCCTCTCTGTCCCTCCACCTCGCTCTCGTACACCCTCTTAGTCATTCTCTCGCTTTCCATACGTTCCATATGGCCGAACCATCTCAAGTTGTTCCTTTTCACACTTTCCAGCACATCTACCTCCACACCACACCTCCTTCTTACTTCCTCATTAGTCTGTCTATCCCTCCATGTAACTCCACACGCACTCCTTAAGTAATTCATTTCCACTGCTCTCACTCTTGGTCTGAGTCTCTCAACCAACGTCCATGCTTCGCTTCCGTAAGTCAGTGTCGGGATTACCACAAGTTCTATATTTGTGTAATTTACCCAATTTATATTACAGTACTGTATATGAAAATTTTTGTTATATGTAATTATCAATACAGTATTATCATTGTGTAATTAACACAAGGACTTTGCTTTTAAAGAGAGAGAGTGTATATTACTTTACTTACCATACTATACTGTACTAATCTCTATTGGCCCAAGGTGCAC
This sequence comes from Paralithodes platypus, assembly GCA_032716605.1. Lineage (NCBI taxonomy): Eukaryota > Metazoa > Arthropoda > Malacostraca > Decapoda > Lithodidae > Paralithodes > Paralithodes platypus. The sequence continues at coordinate 3,076,453 of CM064546.1, read as the reverse complement.
TCACTGTGAGAACCCCCGCATCCTCCAAAAAGCCTACGACCTCCCTTGGATGTCTATGCCACCCTTTCACAGATTTTTCTTCTCTTTGGGAATGTGAATGAATGCAACAGTAGTAGTAGTATATTCTGTTTTTTTCCAGCTGATTGTAAATTGCTATATCACCATCCTGATTACTGCGCTATTACCATGATTTTGTAACTAAATATATTGTTAATTATGAAAACTTGGCCATTATATGACGCACAGATATAGCAGTAGCATATATTTCCAGTAAGCATTAAGAAATCGGATGCTATAGGATTCAATTTAAGATCAGCTGGGAAAAAATAGACTTACCTAAGCTGCCTGGCCGAACAGCCCTGAGTTCCAGAAGAAGGCCACGCCTGAGACCGGGTTTTCCCACAAGACTCTCAATGAATGTATACTGTATATATAATGTCTATATGTACTGTTTATTGAAGTAGAATTTTAAATTATGTATTGCATTGGTATTGGTATAAGTGCATTTGCTTGATAGTTTGGCAGAGAACAATCTATGCAGAGGAGAACAAGAACATTTTTAGTGTTGCTTCAGAATATCTCTGCTTGACTATATATTTATACTGTACAATTATTACAATACATGTACATCCGGTCTGGTGGACTGATTTTTATATACAGGTATGTATCTTTGGTGTATTGAATAGATTCCTATTTTTATTTTTTGCTATCATTTATAGTTTGAAAAGAGCCTTGTGTGTACACTCGGATACCATAGTCTCTAGCCCACTCATACAAATTCGTGGACTTCCACCTATTTCTAATTATGGAAGTATGTCTCTGGAAACTAATTTATGAATATAATTTTCTATAAACCAACTACAAAACTATAAATAGTATTTATTGAAAAACAAGTTCTATCCAAAAATCAATCCGGATAGATATAATTGCATAGAGAAAAACATAAGGGGTCCACACAAATTACAAAAAACATAAGGGGTCCACACAAATTACAAAAAACATAAGGGGTCCACACAAATTACAAAAAACATAAGGGGTCCACACAAATTACAAAAAACATAAGGGGTCCACACAAATTAATCTGAGTGGGCTAGAGACTATGGTATCCAATTGTACTGTATATAATTTTATATTTACGATGTCAAAGTGTAAGCTCTGCAGTCACTTCTTGGTTTCTGGTTTGCATTTATGTTCTGTCATAAGTATTACTTTAAATTTTCTTTGTGATAAAATAATTGTATGCACTATATCTATTGTATTTAGGTAAGCTATTTATTTATAGCCTATTTGCTCTATTCCTTTTTTAGTTACAGCGGTTAGGGATTACAATTTCTGGCCTATTAATATTGAATGGACTATAGTCAGAGTGAGAGGGCTTTTTGGATTATGCACAGTTCCTATATAGAGCAATAACATAAAGTATGGTAAGTTATTATATGAACATTATGAACTCACAATACTACATACTATATATATACGGTATGAGAATTTGTAAGGAGTACATACATACATAACATACATAACATTTTAAGACTGAGTGTTCCACACATAAGTGCAGTTTCAGTCTCTTGTCCTAATGTCTAATGACAATACTTTTCTAGCAATCTATGGCAACTATTCACTGAAGTCCCTGATCATCAGGGCACCCTCCCTAGGCCAGCTCTTGAGCAGGGAGTGCATGGTGGTAAACACTACATAATATTCTTTCAAGAATATTTGTTCACATAATGAGTGCATTAATTGGTAAATTTGGTCCATTTGTCATATTATAATTGCTAAGTGAAAGGAGGAATATGAGACTATGCAAACTTTCATTTTCTGTTTGAGTTGGTCATATTTTTTAAATGTAATGGATATTACCTTATATTTGGGTTAGTTCTGGATGAATTTGATTAACTTAGAAAAGAGTCAGAGGGTTTAAAAAGCTTTCCATCTACCCCAGACTTTGTGAAATCCTTCCTAAGCTGAATACAGAGGGTTTAAAAAGCTTTCCATCTACCCCAGACTTCGTGAAATCCTTCCTAAGCTGAATACTGCAACCAAGCGTCATTTAGTGTCTATATAAACAAATAAAACATTTACAGATTCACACCAGTGTCAATACTAAGCGCATCAGTATCTACCTACTGGTGGGGGAGGACCCGGCCCCCAGCTACCCCATGATGGTCAACATCATCAATTGTCATCAGGCTCGGGTCACTGATCTCATCGGCCTCATCTGCTGGCTCTATACCAAAGAAAATAGACAACCACCATTAAAGTAAGCAAAATAAGTATTAGTATAGATTATATAATTATACAGTAAGTTTTATCATCACTCTATGGCGTAGAAAATAGACAATTACTGTATGTATTTTATATAATGTTTATAAGTACGTTTGCTTGCTGAGACCGGAACCTCCCCGGGAGGTCTGGGACCGGGGGTGTCTATATTTGTGTTCTTCCCTTAGGAATATGGAGAGTAGATTTGGCTTGAATACTCCTAGAAAGGTGTTTAGCGGAAACAAAAATTATAATATAATAATTAAATAAATGTTTCATCACATCAGTGCTATAGGGTATGTGATCCTCATAGAGTTCATTATCCCTTTTGGGATCTCGGGATTTTTCATTAATCTACAGGATAGGGGCACTTCACCTAGTTGTATTATACAACTAAACAGGTTTGAAGTATAGTATGCTACTGGTATCTATTTTAATAGAATGCCTATCAGCAGAGACATTTCTAGTAAGAATAGGGTAGTTTTCACTTCATGGTACTGTATTACTATGAGTTTATCCAATATATAATTGCATATGTTGGTGAATGAATGATTAAACAATTTGTTTACAGTATATTGGTGTATATTTCAAATTAACCCTTTCTGTACTGGCGACGTCCTTTTAACTTTTATCTAGCTACTATTAGAAGATTTTATTAAGTTTTAAAATGACCTTCAGCAATTAACAGGCTTCGAACTATCTCTCTTAACCCTTTTTACTACCACACATCCTTCTTAAACTGCACAAAATTGTCTAAGTACAGCTAGAATAAAGTTAAAAAGACTGTCGCCAGTATAGAAAGGAAAGTTCAATGAAATGTAAATAAGGGTAGAGTATTTACATGACATCTTGTATTTGTGTAGGGGTGGGGTGGAGCAGTACGCCTTGCACATAGCAGAGGAGGACGGTCAGGTGGACTGGGACTTTCAGGCACTCCGGGGTAGAGACATCATGGAGAAATTTGGCTTCAGTGTCCTCGCCCTGGTGGAGAGCAAGACGGTCCGACCACCCTCGCAGGACATTGTTGTCACTCTGTAAGTTTGTATTCTTTCTTTCTCTCTTAGCTTATATTTAATTTGTTTATTTTGCTTTCTCTCTTTACTAGCTCTTTATACACCACTCGCATCTTGTAGTTACTCTTCTTATTTTTGATTAGCTCTTTTGCCTTTAGTTTGTCTCGTCCTTGTTTTGGTTTGTTTATTTTGCAAGTTTTACATTATTTTTTTCTCTTAGCTTATCAAGTAGTATTAGTATGGATAAAACACTAAATAAGAAGGAACACATAAGATGTTTCGTTCAAGAGGTAGTAGTAGTTCATCTGGGAACCGCAGAGTGATGTCCTCGGTCAGCGTGATATGCAAGGGTTACGGTGTGGGAGAAGGATCAGGATGTCAGCAGGAGAGTTAACGTACCATACCTGATCCCACACTCAATCCAGAATCCCACCATATTATGAGCTAGTTAATGTACCTTGTAACCTGGAAATAAATAATGTTAACCCTTTCACGCACGTGTGGACGCGGGGGTTGCCGATTAGCAATCAGAAATAGAGTTCTCTCAATCTCAAAATTACCTCTCCAAAATTAGTTTTCTGCCCACAGCTAACTCAAAGACAACTGCAGAGTTTGAAGTAAATAAACTAAAGGTTTCTAAACACCCCTGATAGTCACAAAGGCTTTAAAGTATTCCAGAATAGACTCAAATCGCGTCCTGTCCGTGAAAGGGTTAAGAAGGGTCACAGGCCGTAGCTCGATTGGTAGAGCGTTCGCCTGCTAACCGTGAGTTTGACAGTTCGAGCCTCGGGCCAGCCAGTGTGTTATTGGCAGACGTCAGTGCTGTTGGTGAACGATGCGGTCTAGCAATCTGTGACAACTATTTACTAAGTCCCTGATTCATCAGGGCACCCACCCTAGCCTTGCTATTCAGCAGGGAGTGTATGGTGGTAAATACCGCATCATCATCACTTAGAATCGGTGGTTCTTTTCGCTAGTAAGGATTAGTCTTCTGATATTCTTTCTACTGCCACATTGTGTTCAGCTTTTTATTACTATTTGTTTATTTATTTTTTGTTAACCCTTGCTTTGCTTAACACAAAAGCTATTATGCCTGACCTGCTTTGGTAGAGGGTAGTTTGTAGAAGGTAGTCTTGATAATAATAATACAAATAAACTTCAGGTCTTTTAGTTGTTGTTGTTGTTATTGTTCCCCAAGCTGCCTGGCCGAACAGCCCCCATGCCCCGAGCAATTCCAAGGCCACAACCGAGCGCCCCCACAGAACCCTCCCTGCCGACCACAATAAAGCCTGGGTGACCGAAGCCACTCCATGGCGGGGAGCTGAGGAGGGTGCGGAAACGCCCGGGAAACCAAAGTCCCACCCAGGGCCCTATGCCCCTCAGCAATTATGAAGAGAAAGTTGAGGGGCAAGGGAAAAATGTGACGCTTTGGCTTCCAATCTTGGTAGATTGGGAGGTCAATCCACGGAAAAGACGCCGTCACTTGAGATCTAGAAAATATATAAGTTAAAGGAACAGTCAGAGTAAGCTATGGGTATGGCAGAGATCGCTCAGTTCTCACTCTGATAGACCAGCCCATCACCAGTCTTTTAGTAAGGGGAGATGGTTGTTTTTTCTGGTCCCCCATCTTCCTCATGTTTAGCCCTATTAGTTTTCATATTTTAAGACGTTTGGCCCATTAGTTTGCCGATTTTAAGATATTTCTCCCCAATTCTTTGTCAATATCATGACTTTTTGTGTCCTTTATGTGATTTTTTCCTGGCGAGCATTAGCGAGCCTGTAATTTAAGAGGACCCTGTCTTCGGCCGGGACATTATTCTATCAAAAAATGTATAAATATATTTTATCTTGGGTGTTTTCTTAATCTTGATGGAGGTCTACGGAGGAAACTAAACAAAAATAATAAAAAAATAAATATATGATCAAATAAATACACCCAACCCCCCTTAAGTGCCATTTGTCTCTAGCCCTTACTTTGAGATTGAATAGCACTGGACATCTGACATATAGTACACTGTATTACTGAAAGACTGTTACCCATTTCCTTGCTCAAGATAAATGTTACTGGCTACCTGTGTATGCGAAAAACATCATGCCTGAGCAGGGGATTGAACTCGGGTCTCCCAAGTGGAAGAACGAGACGCGATCCACTACATTACCTAGCTGAATTTAGTTTAAATATTCTTCAAGCTTCTTCTTTTAGCACGGGAACTAACATTTCTTGAACTTAGATACCATAGATTATGAGTTGTTGTTGTTGTTGATGATGCTTTTATTTTATACTAGCCCAATAGATTAATATGTAAAACTTGCAAACTAAACAAAGCAAAACTGGGACAAAGACAATATAAAGTCAAATTAACTTATCACAATCGCTATGAGTTATCGTTATGAGTTTTACATACTGTACTATACAGTACTGTACTGTATATGAATGTTTTTGTCACAATTGTTTGATTTTTTTTAGATTAAATTTGACAATGGCAATATTGGTTACAAGCTATTATGTTGTTGTTGCTGCTCCCCAAGCTGCCTGGCCGAACAGCCCCAAGGCCCCGAGCAATTCCAAGGCCACAACCGAGTGCCCCCACAGAACCCTCCCCGCCGACCACAATAAAGCCCGGGTGACCGAAGCCACTCCATGGCGGGGAGCTGAGGAGGGTGCGGAAACGCCCGGGAAACCAAAGCCCCACCCAGGGCCCTGTGCCCCTCAGCAATCATGAAGAGAAAGTTGAGGGGCACGGGAAAAATGTGACGCTTTGGCTTCCAATCTTGGTAGATTGGGAGGTCAATCCATGGAAGAGACGCCGTCACTTAAGATCTAGAAAATATATAAGTTAAAGGAACAGTCAGAGTAAGCTATGGGTATGGCAGAGATTGCTCAGCTCTCACTCTGATAGACCAGCCCATCACCACATGACTAGAACCCAATCCTCTCAGCATCAGCTAGGAAAGGCCCTAGAAAGCCGCCTTTGGCGGGGGGATAGCTCCCCTATTTCAACACCCGCCTATTATGTTAAATAAATCTGTGTATTATATTACTGTTGTTAATTAAACACATGCTTGCTTTCATTAATTTCTTTGGGAGGTGTTTGGTGGTGGAGTGAAATTAATAACAAATGGATTATGCCATACCAGTACTGGTATACTGAATACTGTACAGTAGTTAAAAATGCATAGCTGATATCATATTTTGTTATTAGTAAAGCAGTTTGAGTGCTTGGATGTTGCAGTGGTGTATTTGTCCTTATTAGATCTGTAGTTCTCAAGTTTTGGAACATTCTATGTATGTATATTATGCTAGATAGTGATGAATGCTGTTATCATATTGTTGTGTGTTTGCATATGTTTGATTTATACACCACACACCATGAATATTTGGGTCCAAAATAGAAGCCAGGGATTATGATAATAGTAGCTCCTAGGATAAGGTAGCTTGGACCAACTCTGCTGTTCATCCTCCCCTAAAGGGTTGGTCGATATATAAGTAAATTTTATTAAGGGGGGTGACCTGCTTTTATTCTCTCCTTTTTTCTCTTTCTCTGGCTTGTATCCATTCAGCCTACTGTTTTAAGACATTGCCTATCCAGGTGTGGCTTGTATCCATTCGGCCCCATTCAGCCTACTGTTTTAAGACTTTGCCTATCCAGGTGTCGATTTCTTCCTGCCAAGCGATAGCGAGCCAGCATTGTATGAAGAAATTCGGCTTCGCCGGAGACATTTTTCTATAAAATTTTTACAAATTTAGCATGCTATTAAAAACATAGTTATGCTGGCTCGCTATCGCTTGCCAGGAAAAAATAGACACCTGGATTGGGATAAACGTCTTACAAGAGTAGGCTGAATGGATTCAACCTAGAGAGAGAGGGAGAGAAAGAGAAAAAACACGAGGTGGGCCCCCTTAAGTACAGTACAGTAAAGGTGTAGTTATGAGGTAAAGTCAAGGGCCTTTCCCATGATCTTTGTGAACTGGTGAAATAAAACCAAGGCTGTTGAAGATTTTTTAAGCTTGAACAATTACACCAAAATAGTAAGTGTGGGAAAGAAAGTTGGAGGGTTGCAGTTGTTAAAATCACTCAAGCTTTTGGTAAGCTTGGATTTGACTCCTTTCATATCAAGAGGTAAGAACTTAGGTGGTTGACTATACAGCATTTGTAACTTGAAAAATTTAATATATATATAAATATATATATATATATATATAATACTGTATATATATTGCCACATTGTGCAATGTACAGTATTTGTTCTGTTTTGTATTTTTATTGTTGCATTTTACACTTTTCTGCTATTGTAATACCTGCAGTGAGTTAATTTTCTTTTGAAACATCTTTGCTTTGCTATTACCACAGTTCCTTATTTTGCTTAGTACAAAGTGCCTCTCTTTGATCTACGTGCTTGACCTTCTCTCGTAGTACAGTATATACGAGAGCGCCCTGGTTAGTGGAGATCATTTCTATGTTTGGGATAGTAGAGGTGCCCTGAGCCCTCCATGGATCTTTGTGCTGTCCATGTGTGGCTTGTGTTCTCTTATATTTTCATTTATTTTGTGTTACACAAATTGTACTTTTTAACACGTGGCAATTTTATTTAGGTATGGTGAAGACCTACCATTGGCTGCAACAGTATAGGTAGCACCAGCGAACTTGACAATAATCTTCTTATAACTTGAAATGAATGAAAGCAATCAGGCTTACGTTTCTATCATTTGGGAAGAGTCCACCAGGAAATAGGTGTGGATATTTTCAGCCAGTTTGCTCTAGGCTTTTTGAGTTCCGGAGAGGTTAGGGATCAATATTATTGTCAAGTTCATTGGAGCTACCTATAGTAGGTAAAGACATACTAGCAGAGTAAGGACCCAAGTTTATTCAATGTTTCGCCATAAAGGCTTCTTCAGGAATAACATAGGGGAGTACAGTCAACTAGATCATTATATCCTATGCTGTGAGGAACCAACACAAACAAATGCAATAATAAGAAATATACAAATATTCTAGTCTGGTTATCCTCTCATAACTCAAAAAGGCCTAGAGTAATCGAGCTAATATTTCTACCAAATAGGAAGACTTGGCTAGGGAATAGGCGTATAAATTGACACCTCATTTGCTCTAGCCCTTTTTGAGTTACAGAGGTTAGAGGTTATGATTTCTACCCAACCTAGAATTAATGGACAATAGTCATTATTACAAATAGAGAAACCCCAACCCCTCATAACTCAATAAGTGTTTGAACAGCCTATCTTTTACTTCTACCATTTGAGAAACTCGAACAAGTAAATACAGTAGTGTGGATAAGTACAGCCCATTTGCTCCAGCCTCCCCTGAGTAACAAGAGTCACGGGGGTCACAATTTCTAGACTCGTCATAATAAATAAACTAACGAGATTAAAAATATTCAAATTAGTTCAGTTCACTTCATATGGGGACCCATAGAGTGCTGTTCTTGGGCAGCTTGATGTGCGGTGATTGTAAGAGAATGATAGGATAAGATTGGATTGAAAAGATAAAAGATATTAGGATAGGATTGGGAGAGCTAGAGATATTAATAAGTAAAACCCTGTTCTTAACCCTTTCCCGCATTAAATTATGACGCAGAGGTTGCCAGATTAGCAATAATAAATAGAGTTCTCTCACTCTTATAATTACTTCTCCAAAATTAGTTTTCTGCCCACAGCTAACTCAAAGACAACTGCAGAGGTTGAAGTAACTAAACTAAAATTTATAAATTCCCCTGATGGTAACAAAGGCTTTAAAGTATCCCCAATCTGCTCAAAATCGCGTCATATGCGTGAAAGGGTTAACATTAATCATCAATTACAAACCCCAATGTACTTGAATAAACTAATGAAAGCATATGGTCCTCCCGGGATTCGAACTCGGGACACCTAATCCATATCTGCTCAGACAGTATTTGTAATCTAAGATATTATATAGAATTAGATAGTTGTTATCCTCTGCCTTATAGTATAGTTAACCTAAAATACTGCCTATTATGAGCTGATTGTTAAAACTTTCTTGACTAATCTAGAATTCTGTATATTGTAAGTTAGTTGTTATACCACACCTTACCTTATAGCTGACCTAGACTGTTACCTATCATTAGTTAGCTGTTACACCTTACCTGATATTATGGTTGTTGTTGTTCCCCAAGCTGCCTGGCCGAACATCCCCAAGGCCCCAAGCAATTCCAAGGCCATAACCGAGTGCCCCCACAGAACCCTCCCCGCCGACCACAATAAAGCCTGGGTGACCGAAGCCACTCCATGGCGGGGGGCTGAGGAGGGTGCGGAAACGCCCGGGAAACCAAAGCCCCACCCAGGGCCCTGTGCCCCTCAGTAATTATGAAGAGAAAGTTGAGGGGCAAGGGAAAAATGTGACGCTTTGGCTTCCAATCTTGGTAGATTAGGAGGTCAATCCACGGAAGAGACGCCATCACTTAAGATCTAGAAAATATATAAGTTAAAGGAAAAGTCAGAGTAAGCTATGGGTATGGCAGAGATTGCTCAGCTCTCACTCTGATAGACCAGCCCATCACCACATGACTAGAACCCAATCCTCTCAGCATCAGCTAGGAAAGGCCCTAGAAAGCCGCCTTTGGCGGGGGGATACCTCCCCTATTTCAACCCCCCGGGCCATATTATGGTTATCCTAGAATACTGCCTACTGTTAGTTAGCTGTTATACCTTACCTGATATTATAGTTATCACAGAATACTGCCTACTGTTAGTTAGCTGTTATGCCTTACCTGATATTATGGTTATCCCAGAATACTACCTTCTGTTAGTTAGTTATATTTCCCAACTAGGATGTATGAAACACAGCGAGTTGTAATCCCTTCAATCAGTTGATGATAAATTTTGGTTATTATTGCTACTGTTAGATTATTTCATTCAGCTTAGAAAGAACCTCTAGTAATTTTAGGGTTAAAAAAACACTCAATTTGCCAACCCACTAAGGTAAGATAGAGAGAATGTGAAGGAAGAAAAGTTTTCGAGCAATGGGATTACCGGTATGTGGAAGGTGAGAAATCTCAGAATGAAAGCTAAAAGTGCAATGTTGTTGTTCCCTAGGCTGCCTGGCCGAACAGCCCCGAGTCCCTAAGGAAGGCCATGGCCGCGATCGGGCTTTCCCACAGGGCTCTCAAGGAGTGTAGATAATGTTGTTGGCATGAGTGAGTGTGTGGAATGCAGTCTTCTATGGTGTGTTTAATAGTGGGTGATGTGTCGCATCCTGGACAGGTGTTGATGACGGAGTCATCCAGTCTCTTCTGATGGCTCGGAAAGAATGGAGAATGCTTATGAATAGATGAGTGATAACGCGGTCGTAGGGAGAGGGGGTCAGGCACCAGTTGGACTAGGTAATAGTTCATCAGGTGCCTGGCCCGGGGAGCCGGTCTATGTTGTGAAAGGTCATGCCTGGATGTAAGGTGGGCGGGCATTGTGGTATGGTTCCGTTCCATGTCTGCCCACTGAAACCGGAACCTCTCACGGAGGTCTTGGACCAGGGGAGTGCTGAAGGCCATTAGTGATCCTTGGTCTCTGGGTCTGCCTGGGCGACCTAGATGTGTGAATTATTATTATATTTTTTATGTTGTGTTTTGTTATCCCTGTTCGGGCAGTCGTGAGTCGACCACCCCCAGCTATGGGATATGTCACGATGTGCCTGAATATATACAATAATACATACTAAAGGGACATCACACGAGAGCTTTTATCATCAGAGATTGCTCCTTAACTTTTATTCTGGTAATATTTTGAGACTACTGTACTTGGCATTTGTATTGGCAAATAGACTGAAGGCAGATCATAGGTGACATGATTCTTATAAAAGTATGTTTCATAAGGTGCCAGATCTGAGTTGTGGATAACATTGGCTGGAATTATCGGCTTTACTCGGTGAGAGTTTTTCTAAGTTGAATAAAATGGAGTGGAGGTAGCTGGAATAAGCCAATAATGGGAGTCATATGTTGATAGGGTTAAGATCAGCATGACTGCCTTGTTTATAAATCTCAGGCTCAATAATTTTCTGGATCTAGATGCCTTCCTATAGCAAGAAGTTGACTATTGACAAGTTGACCTTACAGTTTAGATGAGGAATTTTGGAATTATATTTATTATGTACTGTGCGTGTTATGCTTTAATGTCAAATATCTCTTGTTGTGGTGTTGATTATGAGGTATTCTCCATTTTTGTATAACACATTTATTCTGAACTTTTATAAGTACAGTTGTGTTGAGAAATATGCATCTTTGTATTTCTCAACAAGTATTTATGTATTATCCACTGATCTCAATAAACCTAGTCTGAAATTGTTAGTTTTGTAATTTTAATGTATGTTGCTGTTGTAATGCTACTGGTTGCTATATATTTTAAGATTGCAAAACTTAGTTTTGTGTGTAATGCCTCAACAAATTTAATACACAAATATATCTGGTGGCTAAGCGATTTGCAAAACACGAGATATTCAAAGCAAAGAAAATTATATAGGACTTGGTCATTGACTAAGTGTGTAATGCAGAAAATCCCAATGGGATCTTCAACTTAGCGCGAGTTCAGCTTCGTACCGAAAAGCCAATACTGTACTTGCCTCAAGTGTCATAGGAGTGACACTGAGCTAATAAACTTGAACATTAGAGAGGAGAGAATCCCAGATGAATAGCATAACATAGTAATAATAAACGTGCAAGGGCAAAGAAGATTCGTTAGATAGGAGAAATTATAGGAGCCTGAAATTGATTGACCAAGTCATGAAAGCCTGTGAGTGAGTCTTTGAAGATATGATCAGGGAAAGCATTTCTGTCGATGCTATGCAGTTCGGTATTATGATATGACGTGGCACAATCGATGCTATCTTCGTAGTCAGGAAGCTGGTGGAAAGATATTTACTTGAAGATAGGGATCTGACACTTATGTTTGTTGACCTGGAGAAGGCCTTTGATAAGGTACCCAGAGATGTTATGCAGTGGGCCATGAGAAAACTTAGTACAGAGGAGTGGCTGGTGCGTGTGATAATGAAGATATACGAGGATTCACGAACGGCAGTGAGGGTAATGAATGAGGAGTTTACAGGTCTCGTTGGAGTCCACCATGGCTCTGTGTTATGCCCTCTCCTCTTTGTTATAATTCTGGAGGCATTATCTGGAAATTATAAAACTGCTCCTCTGGGAACTGCTATACAGTACGCTGATGACCTAGTACTTACCGCAGATACAGTAGTATATAGGATGCCGAGGCCAAGTTCAGAGTATGGAGAGATGATGATGGTTTCTTTACCACAATGCGCTCCCTGCTCAAGAATGGGGCTAGGGTGGGTGCCCTGATGTTTCAGGGACTTCAGTGGACAGTTTCCACAGATTGCTAGACCGCGTCATCCACCAACAGCACTGTCGTCTGCCAATAATGCACACTGGCTGGCCCAAGCCTCGATCCGTCGACCTCTCGGTTTACAGGCGAGTGCTCTACCAACCGTGCTACAGCCTGTGGAGAGAGGGCATGGCAAGTAAAGGATTAAGCATGAATATAAATCAAACCAAGGTTTTGCATAGTAGATTGGGGCTTGGAAAGGTAGAAAAAAGTGGTGTATACCCATGTACAGTATGGAGAAAAGGGGTGAGTGTGAACTCCATTCAGTCTAGCTTCTGCTGCTGGGTACACCATGGGAAAAAGTGCTATAATATAATAAAGGGATCTCTACCGAGGTAGAAGTCAGAAGTTATGAAATTTGTATATATAGTATGCAAAGATGAGCTTGTGTTCAATGACCGCCACGAGAGTGTTAACTTTGGCAATGAGTCACTGGAGATGGTGGACATGTTTTGCTACATGGGAGATACCATCTCTGCTGGTGGTCAGGCCGAGGCCGCGATAGCACAATGGATAGCACCACGGACTGCAGGTCAAAAGGACCTCAGATAGAGTCCACAGCCAACGTCAGGGTATTTTCTTAGGTGATCTGATTGTTCCTGCTTTCTACAAATATCCTGGCTATACCGACAGGTCAAGAAAATACCCCCTAATTACAGTATATCGTCACTAATTTATAGTATAGAAGATGCTTGACCATATTCGAAGATATTATGAACGACCGTATAGCTGCTCTCTCCAAATTAAGTGACATGTATAAATAACATGTGATCATCTAGTATAGCAGAAAGGAGACTACCAACACCTTGAAGCGCCACTGTGTGACCATTTAATGAGAAAAATATAAAGCACCCAACTTCTTGAAGCGGGCGGGTGCCCAACCCCGAAAGGGGTTGAAATAGGGGAGCTATCCCCCCGCCAAAGGCGGCTTTCTAGGGCCTTTCCTAGCTGATGCTGAGAGGATTGGGTTCTAGTCATATGGTGATGGGCTGGTCTATCAGAGTGAGAACTGAGCGATCTCTGCCATACCCATAGCTTACTCCGACTGTTCCTTTTACTTATGTATTTCCTAGATCTCAAGTGACGGCGTCTTTTCCGTGGATTGACCTCCCAATCTACCAAGATTGGAAGCCAAAGCATCACATTTTTCCTTTGCCCCTCAACTTTCTCTTCATAATTGCTGAGGGGCACAGGGCCCTGGGTGGGGCTTTGGTTTCCCGGGCATTTCCGCACCCTCCTCAGCTCCCCGCCATGGAGTGGCTTCGGTCACCCAGGCTTTATTGTGGTAGGCAGGGAGGGTTCTGTGGGGGCACTCGGTTATGGCCTTGGCCTTGCTCGGGGTCGTGGGGCTGTTCGGCCAAGCAGCTTGGGGAACAACAACAACAACAACTTCTTGAAGCTTCAATCAACCATGCCCCGGATCGTGGCATGTTTGGCAGCGTGTCTGGCTGCTGATCAAAGGGTCGGCAGTTCGATCCCAGGCTGTGCCATTCGTGGCAAATGTCCAATTAAGTCCCTGTAACAAGGGCACGCCCTAGCCCTGTCAATCAAGGGAGTGCACAGCGTTAAAAACTGCATCATCGTAAGTGTGAAAAGGAACACCTTGATGGTTCGGCCATATGTAATGTATGGGAAGCGAGAGAATGACTACGAGGGTGTACGAGAGGGAGAGGTAAACCGAGAGAGAGGTGGAAGGATGGAGTGAAGAAGCATATGGATGAAGGCGGTGCTGGTTGGGAGGAGGGGCGTTAACTGACTGGGGACAGAGGTGCATAGGGGTGTTTTGTTCGTGGCCACCCCTTCGGGGATCACGGCGTCAGGCAATAGATAGATAGATAGATAGATAGTAAGAGTTACAGGCTACTGAACAGCCTACAGTTTTGCTGTACTGTATAATAAATAATATATATATATATAAATCGGCAGAATTAGATGCGGCTAGGGAAAGTTTAGAATACTGCTGCCATTACAGTGATCACCCCCATAACTGGATTATATGGGCCATGGCCAGTTTGTTACCAGAAAGTTTCCGGATAAAGTTAATGCATTAGGACTTCAAATCATGTTTACTACTACGCCCCTTGCCGAGGTTGGGGGGCTTCGGGGCCGTCGACTGGGGCTTGATGGTGGAGGGTTTTGGATATTTCCCTTTCCCTCTCGCCTCGAGATTTTGTCGTCGGCTTGACTTATTTTGTATAGTTTTTCATTCCTCTTTCAATGTTTTTCCCATTCTGTTCTTATTCTGTCTTATTTGGTTGTCCTCCAGGCAGCCTATATCACATGCCTCCCTGGCCTGGAGAGGTTGTAGGCTCCTGACCTGATTTGTCTCTTAGGTCGCTGATGCGGCCGAGCTGACTCGATTCCTCTCAGTTCAGTAATGCATTTTTTTGCATCTCGCTGTGATATTTTTCTACTTTCGTCCTGATCTCTCATTCTTCGCCCTTGCTCACTTCTTGGTTGGTGCTGCAGTGTAGCAGTTTTTGCCTCATCCTTCGGCCGTGCCCTATAAGAGCTCTGCTGTGGAGCTCATGTGGTCCGGCTGAACTAGTGAAATGGCGAGAAATGTCTACGTGTCTTCACCTTCCTCGATTTGTTCACCTCCTGCCCTTCCCTATCTATCTTGACTTCATTAGTTGTCTATCTTGATCGAATTCTTTGGGCCAGCCCTATGAGAGTTCTTTTGTGGAACTCAAAAAAGGACTACAAATTTTAGACAGTTAACTATGTATTTTTCATTATTATTAGATCATTACTCATTTAACTAGTTATTTATTGCTGTTATTATGTTGGCAAAACCCGGTCTCGGCCTAGGCCTTCCTTAACCCATTGAGGACCAGCAACACAAGTGATACGTCAGCAATGTATGGAACGCTAAACCCCAGCGCCGCATAGGGTGCATCACGGTTAATTACTCCGGTCCTATGGCACCTAGAGGGCTCAGATTTGTATGGGAACTGCGTAAGTATCCCATTCAACAATGCCGATGGTTGAAAACCCTCAAGTCCAACCGCGTGAGCGCGCAAAAATTTGTTTTTGCATGTTTTTGCCTACCCATTTCCCTTCTTGTAATTCCGACTTTCGGGCGCCCCGTAGAACCCCTTAATGACCTAGAGGATCGTTTTTTTGTGGTTTTTCCTTCATTTCTAACCTATTCCAGGTGTTTTCTGGAAAACAACAGTATTTTACAACCTGCTGGTCCTGGGGTGTACATTTATATTATATTGCATGGTGCTCAGTGGGTTAAAAGCTCAGGGCTGTTCAGCCAGGCAGCCTTGGGAACTACTACTACTACTACCAGGTAAATTACGTCACTGGCATAGTAACATGACCAATAAAGAACAATAATAATAAATACAAAAACACATACAGAAAACATGAACTCATTGGGATTTGAACCTTTGCGGATAGGGTAATTATAAGCAAATGGCATGGCAATGCTTCTACATTGCAACTGGTGGAGTGCAGCACATGCTTCCTCTAGGTGAAAACATACGTTAGGGCGGGTAGAAGTCCATGGGGTATAGTGGTGTGTGAATAGAGAGAAGCGGGTAATGGGGATATTGTACGAAGCGAAGAGTTGATGAGACAATAACGGGAAGGACGGTGCAGAAAAGGGAACACTTTCCTCTGATGGAAGAAAGAGATCCAACAAAGTTGGCTGAGAGCTCAGTTGAATCGCCGTACGCATTTGGACCAGATGACGGTGATAAGTCAGGGGCAACACCCCAGCCTCACAGAGGACATTGCAGATCCGTGAGGAACGAAACGCCCCCGAACTAATGCGTACCCCGAGGTGATGGACTGAATCTAATGCCTGTAGTGCCGTAGCAGAGGCTGTACCATATACTGAGCAACCATAATCAAGTACCGACAGAATGGTGGCTCTATAGAACAAGAAGAGTGAGGGACGATCAGCACCACAATGGACTCTTGCAATGGATTTAAGTACATTCATACGCTGAAGACATCGGGCCTTTAAATTAGCTATGTGAGACTTCCAGTTGAGATGAGTGTCGAATATGAGGCCAAGAAATTTTGCAGAGGGGAGGATTCGTATGTTTGAGTGGCCCATAGTCAAAGCGATGGATTGCTTGCGTACATGCCGAATATCACGATAGAACACTCCCAGCGACTCCTTATTAGGTCACCCGGAAGAGATATTAAACCATTGCATTGGCACAGTCGTCGTCCCCCACAGCGTCCTTGTTAAGGAGGCTGACTTCAAGGATCCAGGTCCTCGCCTGTGTCGTGCATTGCAGTTTGATTATTTGGCTGTACAAAAATTTGAGACATACACTGTGTCATCCAGGAAAGATGTTGACCGCGATCGACCACCTCTTCGCATTGCTAAACTCTACTTTGATTGCCATGACCTATACACAGTGTCATCCAGGAAAGATGTTGACCGCTATCGACCACCTCTTCGCATTACTAAACTCTACTTTGATTGCCATGACCTACCTCTCACCAACACTTTAGGTGCTGAGTTGCTGCGTGTGCGGCCGTTTGTTCGTCGGCCTCGTCAATGTATTGTCTGGTGGATTTTCGGTCATCCGGACAAATATTGTCGCTCTGGAAGGTTACGACCACGGATCCTCTCCCTGATATTTCTCTTGGTATGCCTGGATCTCCATCTGCCCCATAGTCGCAACAAGTACCTGGTCAGTCTTCCTCCCGGTCCAATATACCTAAATTTGCCTCGAAAGACCCCATGCGTGCGGGCCTTGATTCTACTGCCAAGACCAAGCCTCCTCTACCTCAGCGCTCACCTCGTCGTGGAACTGTTCCCCGATCTCGACCTTTCTCACAGAAACTGGTGACCTCCGTTTCAAAATCTGGGTCACACCTCTCCCTTGCGGTTCAGTCCCTGTTGCATAAGATGTTACCCCTTGACTCTCGTTCACCCTGTAAAATCCAGGGTGCCACGAAAACCACTACCGCGAGCCCTATGGTTCCCGCCAATGATACTCCTGACGATGTTGAGCAGGCGGTTGCGGCTTTTGACGGATTCGCCCCACCTGCAGACCCCTGGTCCCTACCTGATCATGACAGTTCATGTGGGTGTAATGATTGTGGTAAGCGGTTCTTCCTCAATCATATCTCTTCTTCAACAGGCCATTTGACGAAAGATGTAGAGATCTTCTATCGTCGGACGGCACCCTCAAATGTCCCGCTTTCCTCACACAAACTTGGGTGCGTGTGTGTCGACTATCTTAAGCGTTCAACCCTTTCTCCTGCTGCTTTGATGGAGCGTTTTAAGCGACAACATGGTCTTGTGGATACTGACATTATCACATACCACATCTCCAGTTCACACGTCCAACTACATGATGCGCCTGTCTGCCGCAAGAGGTCGCGTGACTCTTCCTCTTTGCCCATGAATTCCCCAGTGACGACCAAACTTGCCAAGCCTTCTAGTCTGCACCTGGGTAATACCTCTCCTCAGTCGGAGGCAGCTGTCTCCACAGTGGCAGTAGATCGAACACCTCTGGATTCGAGACTAGATGTTGAAAATTCAAACAATCTGCTTGACTTGTCTGATGTTGACAGCATTCCCCAAAGCACTCAAAAATGGCCTGCTCTGATCGACTGCAATGATGTTAACTCTTCACTAAACACTTCCTCCCATGATCCACATTGCGGTTGTTCATCATGTTTCCTACCTTACATTAGGGATTCTTTTGACCTCAACGGAACACGACATCACCTCCTGGGTGCGTTCATTCATCTCTCTGCGGCACAGTCCGTCGTTGCCCCTATCTCAACATGAACCACACTGTCTCTGCGTTGAACATTTACGCCAAAACCTTGAGACACCTGATTTTGTTGCCCAACTATAATCTCAGCTTGACCACCTTGTTGCTGATTTACCTTCTAATACCATCCCTCCCAGCAATGCAGGGGTTCCTTTACACCCACCCCTCAGTAATCAGGTTCAGCTGGTTCCTGGATCGTCATCTTATACGCCTCAATCTCATAGTTCCTCGCCCTCTCCCTTACCCTCACTAAATTCCCTTCTCAGAAATCAGAATCACAATCACCTGATCTACATTACTCCTATCAATGACCTGTGATATTATACACTGGAACATGAACGGATACAAAGCACGTTTGCATTCAGGTGAACTACAGCGCTTGTTAAGGTTGAGATCAATATCTCCACTATCATCGTCAATTAGTTATTATGTGCTCAGCCATCCGATTATCGTCATAACCTACTGTAATTAATTATTTCCTTTCTGACGATTCACTTGCGTGTCTGTCACCATCTTTTCCCAATGTGGCCAAGAGTCTCTTTTCCATCTACTATGTACAGTTCCCGAATACTTCAGAGGACGGATGTTTTGTGCCACCTTGGTGCCTGCTTCGTCCTACATTTTGCTTTCACCTATCATCGACCAGCAACTCTAGTAACCCACTGCACCCCTTTCAAAGACCATAACCTTGCTCTTCCCCACATTTACCTTCAGATTCCGTTTTTCACACACTGTTCCAAACATATTTACCAGACCCTGCAACTCCCATTCACTATCGCTCATGAGAACTGTATCATCGGCAAACAGCAGTACAGGCAACTTCCACTTGTTTCCCTCCCTTTTCAGCAGTACACCTACATCCACTGCTCTTCCTTGTATTTCTTTCATGACTCCATCCATATATATATTGAACAACCACGGGGACATCATACACCCTTGCTTTAACTCAACATTCAGATCAAAGAACTTGCTCTGCTCATTCTCCTCACATACTGACGCCTTTGCACCCTCATACATGCTTTCAGCAACTTGCCATTTACTCCGTATATTCTCAGTACTTTCCACATGCCTTCTCTATCAACTCTGTCATAGACCTTCTCCAAGTCCATAAAGGTAGAATACTGTACATCTTTTGTTCCTTCTCCAGATATTTCTCCACAACACATTTCATGGCAAAAATCATATCTACACATTCTCTTCCCTTCCTAAACCCGCCCAGCTCGTGACCTATCCATTTCTCCGTTCTCGCTCTCACTCTCTCTCAATCATTACCCTACTGTACACCTTCCCTACTATGCTTAAAAGGCATATTCCCCGGTGGTTACCACACACACTCATCTTTCCCCTTTACTTTTATACAGGGGGACTATTATGCCTGTCTTCCAGTCATCAGGTGCACTCTCCTTCTCCCATGCTAGTTTACACATTTTCCTTACCCATTCGATCACTATCTCACCACCATACCTCAGCATTTCCTCCTCCCCTACTTCTCTTCTTCTCCCATGCCCCATCCAACTATGTTTGCTGGTGCTTTATTCCTTACATTTAGCAATTCGTTGAAGTACTCCCTCCATCTTTATACTCTCTCTTGCTTCTCGGCTATCGCTCGCCCATTCTTATCTTTCACACTCTTACTATTTCCCTTGCTACCATCCCTAACTTTCTTGACCTCTTTCTAGAACAGTTTCTTACACTCCCTCCATTTTAAACTAGATTCCTTCCGAATTCCTCATCTGCTCCTCTCATACTTTCCTTAATTACCTTCATTCCCTGTTAATTTTCATTCAGAAGCAAAAGCCAGAGCGTAATACAATTATATATCCGTGAAAGTACAGTAATAGAGCTTTCCAATGACACCTGAATCGTCTCTGTACGACGTCTGGTTGTCTTGCAACGATATTGCACAAGTCGGCCTAAATTGCTAAATATGAGCTATTTTTAGGCTCCGGATGAGGCCCCCCCGCGCTGCCTGCAAAAGCTTGCCTCGCTCCCAGGCCATATTACTGTATAGGCGGAAGGGGTTAAGATGTCTTACTGTTGCTTTAACCCTTGTCTAGCGGGGTGTTTTGGGCTCATTTGGGCATATTCAGGCCCTCCTGCATGATAAATCAAGCATCTGCATGAAAAAAAAATATTTAGCAAAAAACTAGGCACTAAAAGCTTCAAAATGAGACCAGAACGAGCTACGTAGCACTCGTGGTTCTCTTGCAGTGATGC
Source organism: Paralithodes platypus (assembly GCA_032716605.1). Taxonomy (NCBI): domain Eukaryota; kingdom Metazoa; phylum Arthropoda; class Malacostraca; order Decapoda; family Lithodidae; genus Paralithodes; species Paralithodes platypus. The sequence goes on along the minus strand of CM064546.1, from coordinate 3,055,844 downwards.
CACGAACATGGGAGTTTAGCATATATCGGTATATTTTCCCAGCTATGCTCACTACTGGCTACACTGCCGGCCTCTCGAGAACACAGGGAACATGAGTTAATGGGCGGCGGTAAGCCGTGGGAGTCAACTGTCTGGCCCGCTATGCTCCCGGCCATTTGCACTCGATTTTAACCCTTTAAAAGCCTTAATAATGCTCCTAACTTGCTGCAAATTGGTGCACGACTTAAGTCGAGCGCCGCCAATAAGGGGATAAAATATGTCTTCTTGACTCTTACCTTCCATTTCTGCTTCCTCTTCATCATTCACATCACAGGAAGGAGTATGTGTTAGTTCTTTTGGTGTCTGTACTGTTGATGATCCGTTCATAGTTGGTCCAGTTGTGTTACCTGCATCAGTATAAATAAAATCTCATTAGTCCAGGGAATAGTATACTGTACTGTATTGAGAAACAAATGATTAAAAAACACTAAATGGCTTGATGTTCTACAAAATAATGTGCTTATGTGTACAGTACTGCTTTTTCCTTGGCTCCTGAAGTATTATTATGGAAAACTGTTGGTATAGCTGCATGACATAGATTGTTAATGATGTAAATATGTGTACAGTACTTCCATATAATAAGTGAGATTTGTTGTTGTTGTTGCTTGTTTTATCAGTAGATATTAATAAATTTCATATTTATGTGAAATTGAGTCATCCTGCATTTACCCCATTGCAGTTCCCCAGAAGCCAGATCATCAAGTGGCATAGCAGAAATAGCAAACTGATAGGCTAATATATTGAAGTTGTTGTTGTTCCCTAAGCTGCCTGGCCGAACAGCCCCGAGTCCCTGAAAAAGGCCATGGCCACGATCGGGCTTTCCCACAGAGCTCTCATTGAGTGTAGATTGTGTTGTTGGCGTAAGCGGTTGTGTGAAATGCAGTCTTCTATGATGTGTTTAATGGTATGGGGTGCTGTGTTACATCCCGGGCAGGCGTCGACAACGGAGTCATCTTGAAGTTATTGACCTTTGGCTAAAATATTATGTTCCTCTCTTGGTTGACTTTGAATTTTTCTTCTTGCTTTGGAAGTTGACTATTCACTCAGTAGAGGTGGACATGATCTCGTCCTACATAAGAAACCTCAATAAAACATTTTGCCCGTTGGATCCCATAAATGTTTCCAAGCTACCAAGAGTCTATGATCACACAGTTGAGTTTATTTCCAAAATAATTAATAAGTGCTTCTCTGAAGGTAGCTTCCCACATTCTGAAAAGCATGCACTGCTCCGACCTACTCTAAAGAAACCTGGACTTGATGTTGAGAACATGTTGAACTATCGTCCTGTCTCTAACCTGTCCTTCATATCAAAGATATTAGAGCGTGCAATACTTGACCAATTACAACCACTACTTCAGCAGAATGAAACTATCCCAATTTTTCAGTCTGCTTACCGACAGCATCATTCAACTGAAACAGCATTGATTAGAGTACATAATGATCTAGTTGAGAACATTTGCAATGGTGTGGCCTTACTATTGGTCTTGCTTGATCTCTCTGCGGCTTTTGACACAGTGGATCACAAGTTGTTATTGAGTGATCTTTATGATTGTGGTGTGCGTGACTCTGCTCTCTTGCTTCTTGGGTCGTACTTGTCAGGTAGATCCCAGAGTGTGATGGTAAATCAAGTGGTCTCGGACTCGACACCCCTGCAGTATGGTGTTCCGCAGGGATCAGTTTTAGGTCCTATCCTATTTATAATTTATATTAGCAGTTTGTCTCTTCTGCTTCGTGCACATAATGTCACCTTTCACTTTTATGCAGATGACACCCAGATTTATGTGAGAATCACAAATATAGTTGATATACGGAGTAAGATGGAATTGTTGATGTCTGATATCAAGAAGTGGATGAGAGCGAGAAAACTTAAACTAAATGATGGTAAAACTGATATTCTCATCATCCGAGGAAATAGAAGAGCTGATGATATAGTAGGTGCCCTCTCCATCAATGTGGGTGGATCTCAGCTGCGACCGGCCCCAACTGTTCGAAATCTGGGTGTATATGTGAACTCCCGATTAGATTTCAAAGAGCATGTAAACCAGATAGTTAAAAGTTGTTACTTGCACATCAGAAATCTCTATTTGGTGAAGCCGTTTATAACCAGACATTGCCTCCTGACGTTGGTTCACTCATTGGTCTTCTCTCGTGTTGATTATTGCAATGCCCTGTTGGTGGGTCTTCCAAATTATATTTTGAAGAAAGTTCAGTCTGTTCTTAACAGGGCCGCAAGACTAATTTTTGGTGTTCCACCTAGAACTCCTACTACATCTCTTCACATAGAACTGCACTGGCTGCCAGTAAGAGCAAGAATAGAATTTAAGTTGTGTTTGGTGACTTTTAAGGTTCTCAAATTTGGTGAGCCTAGGTACCTTGCGGAGCTGCTCAGGCGCCCACCGGCACACCATGGTGTAGTTGTGCGTCATGACAATGACCCTTTTCGTCTTGATGAACCATGGGCTTTCCAGCAGTCTTCTTTCTTTGAGAGGTCTTTCTCCTACATGGCTCCGAGGTTGTATAACAGGTTGCCGCTGTCCATGAGACAACTGAGTTCTGTTGAATGCTTCAAGAGACAACTTAAGACTTTTCTCTTTGAGAGAAGCTATGATCTTGAGAGAGGTGTCATGACAGATGGCTATAGAGTTTAGGCTATTTTGCCACTGCTAGTGATTGTTAAGTGTGTGTTGTATATAAGCCTTCTTTTGATGCATTGATTTTTGTTCTTTTTTCTTTCTCTTTTCGAGCGCTAGTGAATTCTTCGGAAAAATTGGCGCTTATGAGAAATAAGTAACATGCTTATTATTATTATTATTATACAAGGATTATATTTATGGCTAGGATTGTATTAAGTTTGGCATGGAACTGTTTTTATTTATTTATTTATTTTTTTGGCCACAATTCCCGAGGAGGGGTGGCCATGAACATTAGGCGTTTGTCACGAATCGCTAGGTCAAGTTGCCCAGGCTTGACATCTACCATAAACATTACGACAGTGCGAGCTTGATCCGCCGACCCTTTTATCAGCAGCCGATGCTCTACTGACTATGCCACGGCTCGTGATGATTTGTTTTAATAGAACAGTATGTATCTTAAGTATGGTGGGCTGGATCTATCAGAGTGAGGGTTGGTGTCCTCTACTTCCCATAGCTAGTTCTGACTTTACCTTTTTCATCATTCTTATTTCTATCTTTCTTCCTGAGAGTGGTGAAGGCAGTGGGGCCATAATGGCGTGCCCCAAGGTTCCCTAGTGTCTTACTCACACAGCTCACTGGCACAAGTCGGCCTATCTCTCTGGCGTAGGAATGTAGCTACCCCACCGCCCGCCACTTCGGTGGTGCAGTCAGCCTCTTGTAGCAGTTATGGTGATTTCTTGTTACTACCTTATTGTAGCACGGTTAAGGCTGGTGTGGTGCGATTTCGCCAGGTGCAAGTGCTTCAGGGGGACTTTATTGAATTTTGCTGAGACACTGTTAGCGCTATACCAACATCAGCCACAGTGATAACATGATGGGGCATTGTTGTGGCAAGATTTTGTTTTACTGTGCTGCAGTAAAGACTGTAGCCACCGTGATATGATTGCTGTGCACTGTGTGCAGTACTGTACAGTACTGTGATTGTACCATGGAAGCCACATTCACTGTGGATGGTTGCGGTCTTTAAACCTGTATGTACAGTATGTAACCTGTATATTGTATGAAAATTAACATACAGTATAAGGAAATAGTTATTGTTCAGGGTTTTTGTTTCTTTTTGAGGGATTGCCTGCCTAATATTCCATTCACCCTCTTCTTTTAGTTGGAGTCACATGGGCGAAGTATTATTTTGCCTCCGTAATACATCAAGCGCCTCTTTCTCCGTATTGCAAATTAATTGTATTAGTTAGTAATTGTACAACAGTTACATAACTATTAAACTATTATATCTTTATAGATCTCATCCTTAATTCTACGTCTTTATATTTTCAGAAATGTAGCGGGGGGAACGTTTAGTAAAATAACGGTCGAAAACCACGAAATTACCTTGAAGGAAATTCTCAACAGAACGATAGCCAAGAGAAAGGATATGGTGAAAATTAAAGGTAAGAGTTTGTTAATGTGAGAGATGTTGACTACAAATCTCAAGTACAGTATATGAGATGGGAAGTTCATAACCAAGATTAGAAAACTACAGTACAGTAGTGACTTAGGAAGTGGCAGGTTATTGTTGTTGTTGTTGTTGTTGTTGTTGTTGTTCCCCAAGCTGCCTGGCCGAACAGCCCCAAGGCCCCGAGCAAGGCCAAGGCCATAACCGAGCGCCCCCACAGAACCCTCCCCGCCGACCACAATAAAGCCTGGGTGACCGAAGCCACTCCATGGCGGGGAGCTGAGGAGGGTGCGGAAATGCCCGGGAAACCAAAGCCCCACCCAGGGCCCTGTGTCCCTCAGCAATTATGAAGAGAAAGTTGAGGGGCAAGGGAAAAATGTGACGCTTTGGCTTCCAATCTTGGTAGATTGGGAGGTCAATCCACGTTAGAGACGCCGTCACTTGAGATCTAGAAAATACATAAGTAAAAGGAACAGTCAGAGTAAGCTATGGGTATGGCAGAGATTGCTCAGTTCTCACTCTGATAGACCAGCCCATCACCACAGGTTATTGTTGTTGTTATCGTTCCCTAGGCTGCACTGACCCAGTATGTAGTCGATTCCGAATCAGTAAAGAAGTTTGAAAGTAATCTTGATAAAGCATGGGGAAGACAAGATTTGAAGTTTGATTACAAAACGAAAATACAGAATAGTAAAAATGTTGCGTCTGCTGCCGCCGCCGCCAACACCGTGAACATCCGCAGCAGTGCAAGTACTGGTACTGAGCTGGATACACAGGCCTAGTTTGCCTTTTTTCCAGAGGATCTACTGTAAGATACTGTAAGATGGAATATGCAAGCCCTGCCTGGGCTTCTAACCTAGCTGAAACACACCACAAGACCTTACAGACTATTCATAATATAGCCCTAAAAAATCATCACAGGCTGCACAGCTACTACACCTACAGATCACTACATGAAGCAACCAAAGTCCTCAAAGTCAAAGACCATCTGGACATAAGAGGTACTCAATTCCTGGCTGAAGCTTCCACAAACCAACACTACCCACTACACTACATGGCAACACATCCATAGACACCAAGAAATATTAAAACAATACCCAGCACATAGTATCACACACAAATACTGTCTTCTCTCCCTCCCTGCCCACCCCAAACCAGCGATAATTCCCATATACTGTATATATATATATTTGTATTATTTAAGATTGTTCATAAGTATCTCATTGTAAACAAGATGGGATACATTTTCCATATGTTATGCGCGTGCGCGGTATGTCACGACAGAGACAAACATAACGCGCACGCTCACTCTCCAACCAACCTCCGTCCCAGCTACACACGCTAAGCCAGAAGCACATCCATACTCATATCTCTCGCCGTTCCATCCAATCACTCACAGACAACACGCAGCTGCAGGTATGACCTCCTGAAATCCATCCTTCTGAATCCT